>OZ030390.1:27156544-27559044 GCA_964023965.1 Melinopterus prodromus | reverse complement strand
TTGTACATAATGAAAAATATTCAATAAATTGTAAGAGAAAAAGTAATGTTTGTCTATTATTTATGTCAAGTAGTGGTTTTGATTTTCCTCATGTGTTTATCGTAAATAATGCTGGCTAGGACAGTCAAACACAACATATTGTTCCAAATTTATATTGCCGTGACAGGATCAAAATATCTACAAATAAAAATATTTACTTTTTATTTTTGAGTGTGTCGGTTTTAGTGTTTAGGTGAAATCGGAACACTTTGTATTCAGGCGATGTAGGAATCTGTAATGTACCATCTCAGCAGGTCTGGCTTTCGTTTAGATTTTAGAATAACAGATGGCGCAATGTTGATGTCACGTGACTTTTCTTAGCAGATGTCAAATTCGTATTTGAATAAAAAGCCAGTAAAATAACGTCGAAGTTTGTGCCATCCTAACTTTGCATTCTATTACTGTGATTTCTACGGTGAGTCTTACCATGGTCTTACCTGTAAAACTAGAGTTACTGCACTTTTAGACTTACCATGGTTTTATTAAATAATTTCTTATAAAGTTTTCATAACAGTATAAAAGTAGATTTTTTTTTCTTTTGTATCATGCCTGGTTGATAAACTTATAAATTCTGGCGTTTTTATCGATTAGGCAAACCTGAACCATGGCATCCCTAACAAGTCGATCCACAGCACTTCAAAGAAAGAACTCTCTAAAGCGGAGGCCGAGTATAAGACAAACAAAGGGGAGCATTATACGTATGCTAAATGCCAATCCTCTGCTTCAGTTTGATGAGGAGGCTAAGAAGGAGCTTGGAATAACTGAAACCCTGCTCCGACAATACGGCCTAACCAACTTTTTACCAAAATCATCAGATTCTAGTTTGTACAATTCCTATAGTAGGCACAACCCGTCGATACCAACCACAAGCGCAGCCATTTCGAGTAGTCAATGTGATATCCAAAAGGAGTCAACTAAAACGTCAAAAGTTTCTAACATCCAACGGAATTCTGCTAACACCAAACAAAATAAACCTAGTAATTTGCACTCTAATAAACCGTCAGTTTCCACTACAAATCCTAAAGGAGTTATTAAGAAACCATCAAATGAAGCTTCAAATAGGACATCGTTGTCGACAATGCACCGAAAGAGTGTACTATATAGCTATAATATAGCGGCCAAGAGACGGTCAGTTTCCGCTGAAAGATATGATGTCAAACAACACCTTGGGATTCCTTCAAAACAAAATGTGTTGCTTAGTCAATCCTTGGAGGATATCAATTCACAGACGTTGGTCGATTTGCATTTATCTCCAGTCTTAAAGGAATCAACCATTTTTAAAACTCCGAAAGCAAACAAACGACGTAGCGTTTACGCTATACCATCAACGGGTAAAAGAAATCTTGCCAAGTTATATTCTTCTACGCCGGCGAATTTCGACTTGAAATGTAGGCTGAATCAGTGGTTGGCAAAACGTGGGAAGTCAATTGGTGCTTTCCATCATCTTAAGTGTTTCGGAATTCAGAAGCCCGTTGATCCGGTTCTGATTCCTCCTCCCATTGATGAAGAGAATAAAGAAAACATTGAGTTGGAAGGAAATCTGAGGCGGGATCCCAGCTACGAGAGTCTTGGCATTATTCATGAGGAGCAGGACTGTACGGGATCTGTAAATGGGTCAGATCGCATAGACATAGATTATGAGTCAATTGCGAGAGATGCGTTGCATGATCTCTACAAGCTAATACAAGACGTAAGTATCATAATTTTTGACGTGTTCGCTTTTTATATGTATATATAAATATATTTTATATATTTTTAGTATGCTTCAACACAAACAGATATCAATTGAAAAATGTCTAATTTGTTGACTGAAAAATGGCCATCATTTCTGAAACTAGTAAAATAAAGAAAATAAAATTGTTTTAGCATTTCTAGAACATAGTAAGATTCATTAAAATAAAATTTCGCAAAGAAAAAGTTTTTCCGAAGCGGCCAAGACAAACTTAAAATTTTTTTAACTATTTCGTATGGATTAGCCCTCGGTATAGCGATATCAGTTTTAGAGTGATGACGTTATCAAGATTGTATTAAAATGGTAACTTACAGATTTGTTTTTCTACTTTGATTGAATTTTTTAATTTCCATTTGTTCTAGCTGTTCCAAATTTTATACCTTACATAAAAAATCTGATGTGCCAGGCACATGACTTTATCATACTATATATATAATTAATAGTTGTAATAATTAATAGCTGCATGAAATTCTATTTGATCGAGATCGGCTATGTATGCATTAAAATAAAACTAGTAGGACTAGTCAGATATGTTGATTAAAGGCGCGTTCCGATATTGTACTCCGTTGACACCGTGTACACCGTCCAAATGACACGCACGTGTTATTGGGTGTAAAAAGTCTAACGTTGTAGAATATCCGAACGCAGCTTATATTGACAGTAGGTATTGTCAAAACATTAGCGTTTGACACTACCTGTCATTAGATTCAAAATATCTGACATATCCTGGCTACTAGTTTTAACGCAGTATGACCTATCTCGATGAAATAGAATTTGCTCATGCAGCTAAATTATTGATTGTACCAAAAAATGTCAGTCATAAATTATTCAGAATTTCTTCTAATTTAATTTATTATCTAACTATTTCATGAAATTACAGAAATGGCGGCTGATTTGCAAAATTTTAAAAAATGCTAGGACTAAACCTCCAGTTCCTTTGGACCCTTTCAACAGAAAGCTTTTCAGCTCTAAGTTTGGTCATGAAACTTCTAAATATGAAGTTTCGTCCCGATACCTTTAGTAGTTTCTCCGGAATCATCGCCACAAACAACGGGTACACACATACATACACACACACACACGCGCACGCGCACACACAGACATTTTTTTGTACCTTGGTCAAAAATGTTTAGGGGACCCGAAAAGACCTATCTCCGCTAAAGTCAAAAATTTTTTTTCGACACGTGTACAATACTTTTTCATACTGCGTATGATAAAGTAAAAATCGAGAAAAACAGTTTCAGTATATTAGCGAAGATAAATCAAAAAATTAAAATCAAATTTTATTGCTTTATCACCCAGTTTTTTCCTTAAAGGAAACTCTGAACAAAAATGCTATTAATCAATCAAAGCAAACAGCTTTCAGCTTCTTTATGAATATTATTTTAAGACAATTTAACTCTACTTTACTCTTTTGTATAACATTTAGGGTTATCCACCTGAACAATGTGCTGCCTGGTTGAACAGTGTGAATGATAAATGCAAAAACCTAGAGGACGAACCGCATTATTGGGAGTGCAGAGCAGCCTTGGAACAATGCGGCGACAACATCATCAACGCTGTGGAATGTTATAAAACGGCAATTATTAAAGGAGCTGAAGTAAATATGCAACAAGAAATTGTAATTCTTAATATTTAATTGCTGAATATTTCAGGTAGCAAGTGTTGACCAATCCCTTGATCAGCTTCTACAGAAATTTAGCTTGCTCAATATTGCACCAAGTGGAAGTGACACAAACGATAAGGCAAAGGTGATCATGGAGGCACGGAACGTCTTTAAGTCTTCGATTATTCAATTTGCTGTCCAGGAGCGTGATATGAGAAAGTAATGATGGATACTCAATTTTTATTGTGTTATCTTTATTTTTGCTGTTTTAAAGATTTTTATGTTTGATAACTTTTGAACTACTTTACTGATATAAAACACATTGTAATGGTAATCATCAGGGATGTTAAATTACGGTAATAAATTTTTTCATAAATTTCCGTAGAAATTAAAATTATTAATTTCAAATATTAAATTACCACGTAAATAAAAATTAAAAATGATAAATTACATTGGCTTAAAATATCGCCTAATTAAAAATTCAAAATAGTAAATTACGCTGGTTTAAATTATCAGGTAATTAAAAATTCAAAGTGTTAAATTTAACTGGCGTTAATACTGATCAGTGTAGGTTATGAATGCTACTTATGTTAAAAAAATTGTTTGGTACATACAAGTCATTATTTTGTAGGTAACTAGCAATTTGACTAAGGATGTAAATTTTCCATAATTAATTTTTTCAGTAAATTACCACTGAAATTAAAATTATTACTTTGAAATTTAAATTACCACGTAGTTAAAGCTGTAATTGGTAAATTATATTTTCCTAAATTACCGGGTAATTCAAAATGATAATTGACCCATGACAGTAAGTTATGTAAATAAAGTGATTATAAACGACAACGCAGGGTTTCACAAACTATGATCACATTTTATCCGGATCACCAGAACATTTCTTTAAATCATGATTTTGATAGTAGGTAGATTGCTTCTGATTTAAAATGTACAGTATTGGCTCCGCCGAATAAGTAATTAAATATTCGGAAATTACCAATAATTACGAAAATTTATTTAGTAATTTACCCGATATATTACGCTCTTACATTCCCTCAGGCAACGCACAAAGAACAGTGCACTTGTCGACTGCTTAGCAGTGGTGGGGTAGGTACATTCACGCAAGTACTGGTGGAAGATAAATTACCATTGGTAATTTATGCCGTAAATTACGGTAACTAAAAATCGGTAAATTACTATTAATTATGGTAATTTATGCTTAAATTGCGCGTTTACATCCCTGGTAGTCATAATTAACATGTAAATGATGTCAGCAATATTTTTTTACAAATATGTTCAATTTCTCGTTCCATTTGCTTCTGCATATACTTCTAATGGGAGGGTATTGTGAAGGACTCAGTATTAAGTGCCCGGATTTTGTTTACCACTCGTAGAAAAAAAGATGTATACATGCATTTTTTGAGACGCTATAACTCAAAAACTATTCAATTAATTTAGATCTCCTTGGTCTTGAATTATTCCAAAAAACAAAGATTTCTGAGTGAAAGGCCGATTAAAATTCGTGGGTTTTCTTAGTAATAACAATACAAAAAGAGTGCACTTTTACAAGGTATTCTTCATTTAAAATTAATTCTTATAAGAGGATGTACATACTATACGTCACACCTATATATACATACTGTATGTCACGCCTAAATTAAAAAAAAAATCACAACTTGTTCCGAAGAACAGTGACAAAAAATCACAACCTCTTCCGACTAACTGACAAAAAATTACTCCAGTATTGGGGCGCGGAGCGTCATGTCGGCTACTGGTAATATATTAAAAAGAATTCAGAAATCTCAATCACGCATTATTATTGTTATTGTTTTTACTCACTTAATAGAGGATTAGCACATTATCAAATTAAATTGTCAAACATTTGTTGTACTGACACTTATTTTGTTTTTTGTATTGCAGGAAAGACAAAGACAAAAGTAGATGTCTTTATGTGACACCTGTTCGAAGGAGTAGCCGATTATCGATACACACACAAGCAACCCCAGGAGTTAAGCTCTGCAGCTCATTGAAAGATGTGGATGTAAGTTTTGTCGATAAAGTACAATTTAAGAAGAATGATTTTTTGTCTGTCCGTTACAATTAGCTGTTTTTATTTGTAACATTCAATATTTTATATTTTAATTCAATTCAGTATAATTATAACACATATTAACATTTTAAGATTGTTATTTATTGATATTGTACCCGTTTTTGTTATGTATAGTAACTTATTAACTTTTTGTATTACGATAAATTAAACTCTCGAGGCAAACTCCCGGTCCACATTTATAGTTTTAATAATAACAACAAATAAACATAATATTAATATTTTATTTTAAGATTGTAATTTATTGATGTAGATATATACCCGTTTATGTTAAGTGTTATGTATTGCAACTTATTATCTTTAATAAATAAATTAATGACTATTATTAAGATAAATTAAACACTGGACCCAAACAACATTTGTAGTTTTTAAATTACAAGAAAACAAATGGAACATCCGCCTAAACTTAAGATGCAATTCCGCTGTGTTGTTCCCGGCAGTGATTTGAAATTAAGAAGTTGGCAGTGCAAGGTGGCCAATACTGATTAGCGTCACTCAAAATATTCGACAATATAAAAAATCTGATGTGGCCAGGCACATGACTTTATCATACAATATATAAAATTAATAGTTTAGCTGCATGAGAATCTATTCTATAGAGATAAATCGTAGGTATTGTCAAAGCATCAGCATTTGACACTACCTACACTACGTCATTAGAATAATAGTTATTTATGTCACAAATGCCGAAAGTACGGAATAGCGCGACGAGCGGTGATACGGCGCGTCACCGAAGGCGGACTGTCGCCGTCGCATATGAGCGAGTCGCGCTATCTAGTTTTTGGCAGGAGCGACATCAACGTTTATTGTGTTGCTTTTTAAGAAATACGTATTTAAAAAAATAATAAATGATTTCTGTATAGTAAATGCTAGGTTGGTACCACTTTGACGAAAGGTGCGTTCCGATTGGTAGGTAATGGTAGCTAATGGCGGTGGTAGAATACGAAATTATAGTATTTCTTACATATCGTGATAATGACACATGTTAGTTTGCATGTACATAAACATGAGTCACTAGCAATTTTCTAGTGGAAATACTATAACGGCGTCTGCTACCACTGCTATTATCACTAATGAAAACGCACCTTAAAAAGGTAATTCAAATTCTGACAGATTTATATTTGTTCATGACACATCCCTACCAACATACTAAAATAAAACTACACTCATCGCTATACTTTATAATTTTCTCAATGTATCATTTTTAGAATTAGATATAAAGACGGGTTGATATTTCTTATCAACAAACAATCAAATTGGTGATCTTATTTTATTTGAAATTTGTATTTTATAATTTTGCGCACTACAGCGGCACGTTCCATAGTGGTTCTCCAACCTCTGATGAGATCAGCTGTTTTCGAATGTGACAACACAAAAAAATATTTGTCAAAATCCTGGCTACTATGTAATTTCATATCAATGCAGATGCGACCGATCTTGATCAAATAGACTTTGCTCTTGAAGGTAAACTATTAATTTTACCAAAAAATGTTATAGGCATAAATTATTCAAAATTTCCTCTACTTTAATTTATTAATAAACTATTTTGTCGAAATTACAGAAATGGCGGCTCATTTCCAAATTCCTTGAAAAAGGCTTAGAATAAACTAAAAAGCTAAATAAACTATTAATTTTACCAAAAAATGTCATAGGCATAAATTATTCAAAATTTCCTCTGCTTTAATTTATTATTTAACTATTTTGACGAAATTACAGAAATGGCGGCTGATTTCTAAAATCCTTGAAAAAGGCTTGGAGTAAACACCCAGTTCCTTTGGACCCTTTTGAACTAAAAGCTTTTCAACTCTAAGTTTGGTCATGAAACTTCTAAATATGAAGTTCCGTGCCGATACCTTTAGTAGTTTCTCCGGAATCGGATTCACAAAAATTGAGTACACACACACACACATACACACACACACACACACAGACATTTTTTTGTACCTTGGTCAAAAATGTTCAGGGGACCCAAAAAGACCTATTTCCGCTAAAATCCCAATTTTTTTTTTCGGCACGATTACAATACTTTACATACTGCGTATGATAAAGTAAAAAGATACAAAAAGAACTTCCTAGAGTTTGTAACAATTAGAAATAAAAAAAAAAACTGATGTGGCTAGGCACATGAGTTTATCATACAATATATGAAATTAATAGTTTAGCTGCATGAGTTTCTATTTGATTGAGATCAATCGTGTCTGCATTAAAATAAAACAAGTTAGCCCGGATTTGACAGATATTTTGATAAGATATGGATAATATTGACAGTAGGTATTGTCAAAAAACAAGCCTTTGGCACTACCTAGTGTCAGAATGAAAATAATTGTGAAATCCTCGCTTACTAAGTTTTAATGCAGGCATGATCACGATCAAAAAGAATTTGCTCATACAGCTAAACTATTAATTTTACGAAAAAGTGTCATAGACATAAATTATACAAAATTTCCTCTACTTTAATTTATTATTTAACTATTTGGACGAATTTACAGAAATGGCGGCTCATTTGAAATATCTGAATCTTGAAAAATGCTTAGAGGAAACATCCAGTTTCTTTGGACCCTTTTGAACCAAAAGCTTTTCAGCTCTAAGTTTGGTCATGAAAGTACTAAAAATGAAATTTCGTCCCGGTACCTTTAGTAGTTTCTCGAGAATCGACGCCACAAAAATCGGGTACACACATACACACTCACACACAGCGCCGCAATAAGGAAATCTTGCGCCTGGGGCCAAATATCTAACTTGCGCCCGTTTGAGCAAATAAGCGATTCTTGACTAATAATGTTTGTTAATACTTGTTTGTAGTTATATTTTATTTAAGAATCATTGACATCTTTTCGAGAATTTAAGATTTTGTCTAATTTTCAACTAATATTGTATAATTTTGACTACTTATTAATATGCTAGGAGTAATTGTTGTTAATTTCCTTTAAGGGGACTTTCTAGCTCGTATTCATCGAGTAAGACCCAATGTATATAAAGAATTTTGTCACCTTTGAATAAACACGAATATAGACTTTTCAATGTTGTGCATTTTCTCTGAATTATCGGTAAACATCTCTCAATAACACGAATGAATGCTAACTAATGGTGTCGCCCTTCTACTATTCTCGATGAACACGACCCAACAATTCTTATAGCAAATTAATAAACGATGCGAGTACATAAATGGTACATAATTCACTCAGTTGTCTCGAGATTTTTGGCGAAAATACAGCCACAACATGGACCAAATTTATAATTCTACAATCGTATTAATATGGTATCCAATAAAAAGTCTTAATAACAAATTTATAAACAACAAAAGGCTACAATATTATCTTAAAATTTACCGCGGTAGCGAGAAACAATGACCAAATATAGAAAACCTCTGATTTGGTCAGGCGCATGACTTCACCATACTCAGCAGTGTCAAAAGCTGATGTGCTGACAATACTGTCAATCAAAATATCTGTCAAATCCTGGCTTACTAGTTTTAATCAGTTTTAGTGCAGTACGTGCGATCTCGACGAAATACAATTTGGTCACGCAGCTAAACTATTATTTTACCAAAAAATGTTATAGACAAATTATTCCAAATTTCTTCTACATTAATTTATTGTTTAACTATTTTGGCGAAATTACAGAAATGACGGCTCATTTGCAAAATCGTTAAAAAATATGGAAAAACTAAATATGGCGTCAATACTATATCATCTACTAAATACTTATTACTATACGCATAAACTGTATAGAAAATCAGGCTGAGTATACAGACCATATAGACTATAGTAGACCAACTTTTGAAGGAAATGTATTGTTTGAACGCTAAACAGAGTCGGCGTGGTACCAATTTTACAAAGAGCATACTTAGGGAGAATTGTGTCATATATCATAATATGCCGCTCTTAAAATCAAACGACATTAGTCTGATTTTTTTAATTATTCAGACGTCTTTAAAATGAGTGTAGGTATGAGAACCCAAGCTTTTTAGAGTTAAATAAATAAAGTTCCACATACAAATTATTTGGTTTCAAAATAGGTATTCTATGATACTTCACATAACTCCATTTCTAACGCAGTTTCTAAAGTTAGTACCATATTCCAGCTCCCTGAAGTTTCTAGTTTGTGTGTTTCTGGACGCTATCAAAAGTTGTTAAAAGTATACTAGAAGTAAATGGAACCTAATAAGTACGATTAATTGAAAAAATTAAATGAAAAATAATCATGGTCATTTTTGACGTAACCTAAACGTAAGCGCCACCACTGTCCATATGGTCCATATGTAACGGCGCCCCTGCATGGCGCCCCTACGCTTAAGCGCGTAGGGCCGTTGCCCCCTTCGCCCCCCCCCCCCCGTCACTGCGGCGCTGCTCACACACACAAGACATTTTTTGTACCTTGGCCAAAAATGTTCAGGAGACCCAAAATGACCTATTTCCGCTAAAACGTAATTTTTTTTTTCGGAACGATTACAATAGCTTATTATAGTGCGTAAAGTAAAAATCATACAAATTTGTGGACATGTCAAGGTATAGTGGAGTGAAGTGATAGCGCCCAGATAACAATCGTGCGACGCACCAAATCATCACGCGTAATTTTTCGGTGCGATTAATGCAATATCGCTCGCACGCGTGCGTTTATGTATCCACACGCATGAGTCCCGATCAAAACAATACTCCATGCGTCGCACAGAACCCCGGTAAACAGGGCCGCGAAGAAGCATCGGTGACGACGCGATGATGGCATCATGCTACAATGCAAGCGTACTATTGTTTTATTATAATATTATAGCAAGTGAATGACGAAAAATAAATTTAGGTAAAAATATATTTTTATAAGGTACGATTTATAATAAAAAAACAATTCTTTTTATATATCATGCATTGCGATCGGAAATATCTCTACATGCCACATTTTCCAATTTTTGTTATTAATTTATACATTCGAAATCTGAAGAAAGAAGTCTGTTCAGATGTAAAATATCAACTGAGTGGCAAAAATTTTCAAAATTTTAAAATTTTTTACAAATTTTGGAAATTTTTCAAACTTTAAAAAATTTTGGAAATTTTTCAAATTTCGTTTTTATTAATTGCATTGTCACCGGAAATCTGACCACATGCAATACTTCAAATCGCCTGTAAATTTTTTTATTTGTCGAGAATTTTCAAAATTTTTTTACTGGTGCTTTCGTTGTCACAGGAAATCTGTCCACATGCAAAATATACTCAATTGGACCATTTTCTAAAATTTAAAAATTTTACAAATTTTTTAAATATTTTATAAATTTTTGAAAGATTTCCGTGTCTTATGATTGGTTCATGCATTGCCATCGGAAATCTGTCCACATGCAAAATTTTCCATTTTTTTATAAATTTATTCATGTCACCAGAAATGTTCACATACAAAATTTCAACGCGATTGGACTAGTATAGCTTATCAATTAACATATGTAAACGTAACAAGCAAAGGGAAGCGTACTAATTTTAGTGAATAATACCTTATTCACAGTATATTTCCCAATAAAAATAGTCAATTCGCAACAATTTAAAGATTTATAACATAACCAACACTTGGTAATTTTTTGTTCTTAAAAATGACTGTTACCACTCTGCATCTTCGCGCATGCGGATAGGTGGGGACGCCGAACGGAAGAAGGACGAGAAGGCTTGGCTTGGGTACGCCATTTTGCTTCGACATATTGCCAAGTTTCGTTGTGTTTATAGCAAGTTTATAGTAAGAGTCCTTTAGTTGTTTTTAGTGCGTGTGTTTGTTAGTCTATGTTCGTATTATTTTATTTCTAGTGTTAGTGTTGTTCTAGTTTAGTATTATATAAACAATTGACTTTTATTACGTGCGAGAACGAGTTGTGCAGTGTTGTATATTACAAAATGTTGGATTAATAGGATACATGGGTGATGTGCTATGGGAATGGACAGCTGAGCGATGAGAACACCGTAGAAAAGGCAATTGAAGTGTCGGCCTGTTTGACAATCTGTTGTTGCCCGTCACGCTACTGCTACATTACCGTTTCAATTGCATCATGTTTAACATACTGTAAATGCATGTTTGTAATCCGGCTCATATATATTATTATAGGTTTTTATTATATTTGATTTTTATATGATTTCATAAATATTATATTTTTGTAATAAAAAAATGCTAAAAAGATGTCCATTGCTTCTTATTTTACCTCTTCAATCATATATCTATTTTAGTTTTCGCCAAACGGCCGGCACGGTGCGTCGTCCGTGACGAATAAAACGCACGGGTGCGAGCGATATGCGTGACCATATGCTGATTTTCGTCATACATTCGTCACGGTGCGTCGTCCGTGACTAATAAATCGCACGGGTGCGAGTGATCTGCGAGTCACAATGCTGATTTTCGTCATACATTCGGCATGGTGCGTCGTCCGTGACGAATAAAACGCACGAGTGCGAGCGATATGCGCCAGATATCGCTATTCGAGTGACAATGCGTGCGATATGAACCTCCATTGATGACGCATCTGCGTGATCCTATGAACGCACGTGCGGTTTCGGTTGCATCATTATGCGTCGCACGATTGTTATCTGGGCGTTTTCTTTTGGTAAAACTCGGGCGCACCAGTGCACATTTTTGTGTTCTGTTGGTTGTACTGAAACCCAGTGCAGCAGAATCTGCACTCAGTGCACATTTTTCTCCACGAGCTCCGGGAGCTCGTGCTTGCGAGTGCAATTATGGTTCCAATGCGCGTTCTGTTGGGAACGCACTCGCTTGCCCTACACTTGTGAAAAATTGCACCAGTGCGCTCGAACTAGTGGGCCCGAGTTTTACCAAAAGAAAACGCTATGAGACCAATTTCATCAGTTTCATGAAAGGACTTAAGTACCAACTTAGGGCTTCAAATATTCGAAGCTTCAAATAAGAAAAAATCGCCAGATGTAGATGGCGCCACTATCGTCATATTTGAAGTTGTTTTGTATTTATATTTGAGTTTGATGTATGCTAGTTATGCTAGTCGAAGTTGTTACTGTCACACAATCGAAATAACGTTGACGTCTGTACACTTGGCCCCTCCTTTTTCGAAATCTGGAATTATGTTTCTACAGATGGTTTGCAATTGTTTGCGCCCTTTTTCTTTTTGTTTGCACTGTGTCCGAGATAAAATTAAAACATATTCGGCAGGAGGGGACAAATTCACAGTAACCCCGTTTTTTCGAAATTTGCATTTCTATTTTTACAGATCGTTTGCAATTTGTTTGCAATTCGTTTATGGATTTGTTTGCAGTTCGTTTGCAATTGTTTGCACCATAAAAAAAGTTTCGTTTGCACCTCTACCGTTTTCGTGACAAAATTTAAACGATTTTGTGAAGTGTAGAAATGGCCACTCATTTTTCAAAATTTAAATATTTTGTCTGGAGATTGTTTGCAATTCCATTGCACTTGTTTGCATCGGCTTTTGATATAGCAGAGAGAATATCAACAAAAAAAAAATCGTGAAATACATACCTACTGATTTATAACTAGTGTTAAAATCATTTAACAGTTAATTGAAACAAAAAATAATAGTACTTAATAATAAAATAATTAAAAAAGTTCTGAATTTACACGTAAAACTAGTAGATGTTCAATTACAAAAAAAAAAAAAACAGAAACAAACAAGTGGAAACTGACTATGTTGTCAATTTTTGCAAAAGTGGACTGATTGAAATACGCTTGCTATTCGAACGGAGATTATCGCCATTTAGCTCGACGGGCTATACTAGCAGGGACGTCGTTACATATGCCCTGGATTTTGAACCCAAGTATTCCCAAACTATTCGGTGATGTAGCCAGGGCTGTGGAGTCGGAGTCGGAGTCGTGGAGTCGGAGTCGGAGTTCAGACAAATTTCAGAGGAGTCAGAAAAACGTACCGACTCCGAGTCCAAGTTTAATTCTGTAAAACAAAAACAAGTGAGATGGTGGTTGCCTCGCACAGAAAAGTGATTACTCGGAACAAGAAAATGTAATTTGTTGAACTTACTTACTGGATTCCAAATGCATAATCACTTGGACATAGAAAATTAGGTATATACAAGAAAAAATTTTCTTAGTTGAAGTCAATAATCTCTCGCCTATATACGGACCTACCAACCACTTCATCCAAGTAATTCTCTCTTCTTTCGAGAGATTACTTTTATGTGTGCAGCAGACAGTAAACAAATAAAACCAAATATTCTATTAGGTCTTTTTCAAAGTACCTCCTACATACATATGTAAATACGCAAATTACAAAACACACTTTCCAAACGAAAGTGAAGACGATTTTCAAAAAGTAATCTGATAGAAAATTTAAAAAGGAAATGTGACCAAAGGAGTTAAAATGAGATTGAGGAGTAGGACCGTAGTATCATTTATTCAGTAGTTATACCTGTAGCTATAATTATGATTATTTTCAGCTTTGATAATAATTCAAAAGTTGGAGGTATAATTGTCCGTCACAACAATTTTATAAACGTATATTGCAATTAATTTTGTTTTTATTAGAATGAATTTTATTTCGTATATATAACCTTATGGGTGCTTTTGTTATTATTGGAGATAGAAACTCGGTTAAATGGACAAAGTCGTGCCGATTTGTATGTTCTCTAATGAGAAAACAGTTTAATACTTAACGATTTCAGAGATATTTTGAATAAACAAAAAAAAGTAATTTTATAAATAACTTTTTTATTTGTATTTTTAAATAATAGGTCAATAGGTCCTTTGTCCATTAAACTGTCAGTTTAAAAAATTTTGCCAACGAATTCGCTGGACACAAATAAAACTTCTGTTCTTCCTATGGGTTCAGCATTTGTTTGTAATTTGATATGCACAAGCCATATGTCTAATACAATCAGAATACTCGAATATAAACTTAATTTATTAAATTTAATTTTTTTCATAGCAAATTTAATATTACACTGTTTTTACGTGTAAGATTTTTATTGCAGAAAATTATTAGAAAATATTTATGTATGCTATTTTTCTGGAGTCGGAGTCGGACCACGAAAAATATCTGGAGTCGGAGTCGACAATTTTTTACCGACTCCGCAGCCCTGGATATACCGCCGCTTGCCCCAGTGCTGAATTTAAAAAAAACTCCTGCTGACATGTTACTACTTTGGTATATTCTGTAGCAGGCCAAGAAAGTGATTGTTTATCGAGGATGGGTAATTTTTGCGGCCCGCGAATCACTTTTTGCCCGGCGCAACAGCATTTTTATCCTAATGATGACTATACTGATTACAATCGTCACCAACGTCAGATTCATTAGATTGTTTATCTCAAGAAAAGAAAGAGACACAAGATACATTGTGCCAAGTCTACGGTTTTGTGCTGTAGTCCAAAATGACCATGTTGTGGGCTTTCTTTTAATCATACTTATTAGGTTGCATTAATTCCCAATTTCAATGCACTGCTGAGCTTTTTTCTCAAATATACTGGGTGTTAAGGACACTTTAATAGACTTTAATAAACGATAGAAAGGCAGAAAATTTTCTTGCAATTCACTTAATGTCAATATGCTTTTTATACAAACATATTTATTAATTTTATGTTTGGTGTATTTCATTTTAGAATAGCAACTAACAAATAAGAATAGGTAAGTTTTCTAATTATAAATGTTATTTGCAGCAAATAGTTAATAAGAATAGTTGCTATTACCTAAATAGTTAATAGCATAGTCATTCACTCTACGGCAATATTTATTACCACAAAAATCTTGCCCCCCTGGAATATTTTGTAACAGCCCCATAGCTACTAGGTCTTTTAATTACCTACAATTTGTGGTATGATAGTGTTATAATACAAATATAGTTATTGTTTGGTTAGGCAACCAAAATAACACAATTACTTTCTTTGAGTATTGTGTATATTTTTGTATCTTGTATTGTTGAATAAATAAAGAAGACTTCAGTTAAACCTCAACAGTCGACGTTTGAATGAGATCTACATGAATCAAAAACCCAAAGTATAATAGATAGAAATGTATGCCATAATTTTTGCAAAAGTTATAAACAATTTTCTGTCGCAACTGTTTGAAATACGTTTGCTATTCGAATGGACATTATTGCCATTTAAGTGTTATTGTCCATGGGGCAAACCTCCAAACGTCGAAGGGCTACTAAGACTTGTAATTACCTACAATTTGAGGTATGATAGAAATTTACGCGAGAAAAGAAATTTACGAAATTTAAATAAGTATATGCAACAATTTTTGCAAAAGTTATAAAAAAATTTCTGGAGCAAATGATTGAAATACGTTTGCTATTTGAACGAAAATTATCGCAATTTAAAGGTTGTTGTCCAAGGGGCAAAACTCCGTGCGTCGAAGGGCTACTAGCACTAGGCCTTTTAATTATATCACAATTTAGGGTATGATAGAAATTTACGCAATAATTTTTTAAAAGTTATAAACATTTATCTGGAGCAAATGATTGAAATACGTTCGCTGTTCGAACGGACATTATCGCAATTTAGAGGTTGTTGTCCATCGGGCAAAACTCCGAGCGTCGAAAGGCTACTAGGTCTTTTAATTACCTACAATTTCGGGTATGACAGAAATTTATGAAACAATTTTTGCTAGAAGTTATAAACATTTGCCTGTAGCAACTGATTGAAATACGTTTGCCATTCGAATGGAGATTATCGCCATTTAAGGATTGTTGTCCATGTGGCAAAACTCCAGTCGTCAAAGGGCTACTAGGTCTTTGAATTACCAACAATTATGAGAGAAATTTATGCAATAATTTTTCCAAAGTTATAAACATTTTGCGACAGCAAATGTTTGAAATACGTTTGCTATTCTAACGGACATTATCACTATTTAGGGCTAGTTTTCCATTGGGAAAAACTCCGCTCTACGTCTTTTAATTACCTGTAATTCTGGGTATGATGGAAATTTATGCAACAATTTTTGCAAAAGTTATCAACGATTGGCTTTTTATACCAAAAGGGGAACCGTTAACCTTATTTTTTGGAGTTGGCAACTCTTAACCCAACCCATGATCGGCTTTTATTTTGCACCCCCTGCAAATATTTCTGCGGGCGCCCATGGCTGGAAATCATTATTACAAAATAAATAAAAATGCAAAATCGTACCAATAATGAATTTATTAATTTGATATGTTACTTCGACAAGTATTTGCAGAGAAATTACAAGAGAAATTATTATTGCGTTACCAATGAAACTATCATGTGAAACTAACCGGACGTGTGAAACTAACGTTAACTATATGGAATGCATATAATTTATTTACAACAGAAATATTTGTAAATTAGCGTAGATGGGTCGTTCTTTTACAAATCGTACACCTTTTATGACGTCACATTTAGATTTGGCTTAAGCTTTTTTAATAAGTTGTATGCACTGAATAAGGTCATACCTGTACCAGGATTTAGTAAAAAAAAATATTTTTTAAGAAATGAAACTTTTAAGTTTGGATTATTTACGATTATTTGCCAAACCTTGCTATATTCAAAATTCAATATCTTCGGACCCATTTTTGTTTTATTTTAAAGGTTGCTACATAACTGCGTACAATCATTATTTTAATTTATAAATGTAAAGAAATAAAAACAATTGAATTTTTTTAATAATTATTACATAGTCGCCCCCACAATCTCTTATAGTTTAAAAGATATTAAATTTTATCTGATATGAGTCACGCGCTAGTGCAGATTGTTTTTTAAGTATAGAGTGAGTTCTTATTTATTAGGTGCTAACAATATTTATTTATTAAACGCCTTTTAATGCCAAAGTTTTTTAACCGTATCAAACATCCTAAATTTCGAACCGATAGATATTTCTATCCATGCTATTTGCCACCGCATCCAAATCTAAAGAATAATAAGCTATCAGAAAAGTAATAAAATACCCATTATTGGGATTAAATATACCTATAACATCAAGGTAAAAGTTATCACTGTTTAAAACATGATTTTCATTCAAGCATCAATAAATTGTTATTTTGGAAAATGTTTTGAATGTCCTGGTGCAACACATTTGATCGACGAATCACTTATAGACAATGGATAAACGTCGACAGAACCACTTTGCAAACAATTATATCCCCAGTTGATGAATATTTACAAAAATTGATGACTGGTTTAGAAAAACTACTATTGAATTCATACTTAGTGAAAAGCAAAAATGATTTAATGAACAACAAAAAACAACCCTTTCAAGAAGATGAGTGCAGTGTTTTCAGTTATCTGTGATTTTTCTGAGAACTATGCTTTACTCTTTATTCTCATATTTGGATGCGGAAGCAAATTGAGTAGATTGAAACATCTATCGGTTTGAAATTTAGAATGTTTGATGCGGTTAGAACACCGGTATTTTTTAAAGGCGTTTAATAAACAAATATTTTTAGCACCTAATAAATAAGCACTTCGTTCTTAAAAAACAAACTGCACTAGCGTGTTGAACCAGCCTGCTGCCTGCGAGATGTTCAAGAACGTCGCGCACACGCCTGAAGTAGTCGCTTGCTGCGTTTTTCATTGAGCTTCGACACGCCGCGCGTGTCTCACGTCTGATAAAATTTAATATCTTTTGAACTATAAGAGACTCCGTCCTAGAAAAAATTCGATTTTGTAGGTAAAAATGTAGGTAAAAATGGCGGATGTTAATATATTTTTGCGATTATATCCATTGTGGCCCGGCGACTATATAATAATTATTTAAAGATTTCAATTTTTTTAATTTTTTTACATAAATAAATTAAAATAATAATTGTATGCAGTTATCTACCAAATATTCAAACCTTTAAAATAAAACAAAAATGAGCCTGATCGGATTACTAGAACTAAAGATAATGAATTTTGAATAGGGCAAAGTTTGGCAAATAATCGTAAATCATCCAAACTTTAAGCCTACATATCTCTGAATACAATATTTTTTTAAATGAATTCCCGTAACAGATATCGACTAAATTTCCGACAAAAAACCATAAGGAAAGTTTGGTGTAATTTAAAATAGTGATTTTTTTTGCGAAATCCGTACGATTTGTAAAAGAACGACCCAGATACAGATGAACCCAGAAACTCGAAACTTAAAACGAACTTCATTCAACACTACTATAAAGTATAACAATAATAATTATGAACATAAAATATTGGCACTTAACAAATGGTACATGTGATACAATATTTTTTTAGTGATTTAGTAGAAATTGTTATAAAACGTTTACTGTGTAGTGAAAAGGAAATTTGATTTGCTATTAAGCTGTGACTACATATTTAAATTGTTGAGTGTGTTACATAGGCGACTCAATTGACTAGTATATACTTTTTATATAACAATACATTTTTTTTTTACTTTTACGTTAATATCTATACATTGTCTCTTATTATTGTGCCAGTGTGAGGATTTCTTTTATAGTAAGAAATAAGCTTCATTGTTACATTTTATCTTTAAAATACTGTACAAATATAACACTTTGTAACAATTTAGAATAAGTGCTAGATTGTACGGTATTTTATTAGAAAGGTAGTGCTTGCATAAACTAAATGTGCAAGTGTAGTAGAATTTTGTTTTGTTGCAAATAGAGGAAGGAGATGTTAATATATTTGGCACAAAAATAAATATGTTCAGAATATAAACTGAAGGTCTTGTCTTTACGGATATTTATCACGCAATCCAAAGTATTTTTGTGATTGGGTGTATTATTATTTTTCTCAGTAGATTATAAATATCAAAATAAATAATCTGATGGTTTTAGATGTATAATATAAGATTTGTAACATATTGGAGAAAAATGTATTCAAAATGTTACAAACCTCATTTGGGGTACTTGTTAAAATAAAAAAAATAATGCGATGAGATAGAATTATTTAAGTAGGTTCAAATGTTAGCTTGAATATGTAGCGGGTAGGGCTAGGGATCACAAATGCAGATCGTTCTTTTATTGATCAATCAAATCAAAAAGATCGATTAGAATAAAAAGATCTATCAGATCATTTAGTTCTTCCACATACACGTACGATTCGTGTCCGGTAGGGCTTCCAATCCCGGGATTACGGGATCCCGGGATCTAAATCTAAATTCCCGGACCCAAAAAAGTTAAATCTAAATTTTTTTCTTGAAATTAAATCTAAACTTTGACCTACAATAAATCAACTGAGCTGCTATTTTTTAAGTATGGACATTAGTCTATAACAGCACCCTTTCTGATTAAATTAAGTAGCAAGTATAAAATGTTCGTTTACACCAACATGTTGCTATAATAGGAAGAACAAATTTTGCAAGAACTACATATAATGCAAAATGGATACCTTCTGAACTTGCATAAGTCGTTTTAGTTACTTTACCAAACAACACAAAAACAAAATAAAGCAGAAATTAAAATTAAAGAAAAATTGTGGCGTATTTCTTTACTTGTATTCAGTGATGTACCACAGAATATAAAATTAGTAAATAAATAATAAAATACAACGAAAAAGTTTCTTCCAGTTTAAGGATTTTACCATAAACTAAAGAATGAAATATGTTGGTACGAAGCATCTCGAGTTTGTGATGAGCTGTGACAGCGGTAATTTGGTCATTTCTTCATCGCAGAATTATCGCTTTTTTCGCTTTTTAGTGGAAAAGTTTTGTCAAAAACTGCACTTAGATAAAACAAATCTATATTACTAATTTTTTTTTCATGACAAGAAATTGAATATTTAATATTCTAAGAAGTTGTATTGAACATTTCATCAATTTTGAACAATACATAACGTCTTCACTTGAATAAACGTCCATGACGTATGTATTCTAAAGTTACCCAATTTTATCTTAAAGAAGAAAACTAAATTTCATCAAAATGTTTTATTGGCATCAGTATGAAAAAGTGAAAATTTGGCTCGATCAAACAATTTCTTTTGTCGTGGTCATTCTTGAAACATTATACAAAAATGCAAAATTTTTGAGTAAATTTAAGATGTAAGAGCAAGTTATTATCTAATAGAGTATACATTTTTTGGAAAATAAACTGCTTCCGGGTTATGTCGTGTGTATTCAAGTGTGTATTCAGTATTCAATTAGCTTTGAAGAAGCGAGCAACATGGTTCGCGAAACGTCAGCATTAACAAATCTTGACACACGGCATAACCCGGAAGCAGTTTATTTTCTAAATGATTCTGGCCGTGAAAGCCTACGTACTTATTTAGTATAAATTTTGTTTATTATTGATGTCAATACTTACACTTTGACACATTTCACCTTTTAAACCGTCAATTTTGGTTTCCTACTTGGACTTGTACGTTGAACAAGTTTTGGGGTAAAAGATGTTGTCCAATAAAGTATATTTTAGGCGTGTCTTAATGACTGGATTTAGTAACTTTTGTCATCCCAGACGTTTTGATCCGGCAGTATTCGCTTTTTTTCATGAATCCCGAATCCCGGGATCCCGGGATTACAAAATCTTTAATCCCGATACCCCGGGATCAGTATCTTGTTCGGGATTGGAAGCCCAAGACTGTCCGGTCACGTATGCATCATCAAAAGATCGATTTTTTCCATCTGGTCGATCTTTTCGATCTGTTCAATCTGATCGATCTTTTCGATCTGATCCATCTTGCAAATGATCGAAATATAGATCATATTGATCGATCGATTTTTTGCCCAGCCCTAGTAGCGGGACACAATATGTATGTAGATCTTATATTTGTGCAGTAACTAATTCATTGTTCGATTTCACTTTCTTATACGCATTTATTTTTATCTTGGCCCAAGAACAATGTAATAAATTAAACAAGTTGATCATTTCATATGAGAAAAATATTTCTATATTTCATTTACATGGATTTTGGCAAGGCTTTTCACTATGTATTTTTATATATTGTGTCAGAGAAGTAAAAATGTCAACTCTTTTCTGTATCCATATAAAAATTACTAACGTGATCTGACAAAAAGATAATTTTTACTGAAAACAAAATACTGATCAATTTAGATAAGTACCAAGAAGCACTGAAACGTTCAGTTTCTACTGTTAGTGATGGAACCCATAAGAAATAACAATATACATCTGCTTTGAAATGTGGACAGTTATGTTTGGCAAAAACATAATAACACAAACTTGCATTCATTTCTATTATTATCAGCTCATAGAGACAATATAGATAATGATCCACCTGTTTCATTTTACTTATTCATCAACATTTCATGTAACAAGCACTACCAGAAAGTTTTCTTCTTAAAATTTAATTAATAAATATCGTAAACTTTACAAAATATATTTACAAGCAGGAAAAGCTTTGCGATTGAAATAAATACTACAAAAGATACATTATCTTATTACATGTTATCACCCTGTGTTCTATATACACTTATATAAGGAGAAAAGAAACAGTGACTTAAGCAATAATACAGTCGATAGAAAAACGTACACGTATATATACAATGTTTATTGCAAGTACAAGCTACCAGTTTGGATATCTTCACGTTTTCGGTTCCGGTATCATATAAAGTTTAGAATAGAGTCGAAAATCATGTCCAAGCTTATTCCATTCGTTATCTAACAAAGATTACTATTAAAATTTAACAGTATTCACCTAAAATTCTTGATCCCACTAAAGACTAGTCCAGTCTCGCTATATATAAATATACCTATGTCGGAGCATACCCTAGATTTTTCCTCTGCAAGAATAAATGTATCTCTGTGAAAGTTGGTCGTTCTACTTCTTTTCTCCTCCAACATTCCAGCATTAAATCGTTTAAATCTTTATGGTTAACTGGCCTGGGTAAATATATATACTGGCCATCATCACAGTGCATATGTGCCAAATTCTCCATTACTAATGGATCATTCAGGCTATCGAATGGTTGTCTTCGACAGAAAGTCAAAATCTCCCATAGTGTAACAGCAAACGCCCAGACATCACTTTTTGTTGTATACTTGGCTTGATAAACGGATTCCCATGCCATCCATCGGATGGGAAGAGGAGTATTGCCATCAACTTTATAATAATCGTTGACGTATAATTCATTGTATGTTCCGAAATCACATATTTTTATTTGGTACGCTTTGCCAACTAAACAATTTCTCGTTGCTAAATCGCGATGGACAAAGTTTAATGATTCTAAATATCGCATTCCTGAAGCTATTTGTGCTCCCATGTACAGAAGGCAGTTAAAACTAAGTGTTTTCACTCCGTATGGTAACGTACTGTTACTTTCGGCGACGTGGGTTTTCAGGAATTGACATAGGTCTCCATGGTCCATGTATTCCATGACAACGCATAATGGTTCCTCCTGAGTGCATATGCCGAGAACTCTAGCTATGTTTTGGTCTTCTAGTGCGGCTAATATTCTTACGTCACGATGGAAATCTTTCCTGTAATTGATAGAACAGAATAAATAGTATTATTGGGTTTGTAGTTGCAGTGCTTTACGAACCTTTCTTTTTCCGAAGCGTTCTCGCCTAAGAATTTAATAGCAACTGGCCTAGTGCCTAGGGTAAGTGTGGAAGAGTACTCGGCTATGCCGTCAGCCTGAGCAATATAAACCTGCAAGGAAAAACAATTGGTAATTATTTCAGCAAATTATTAAATGGTGTATCGATGTGGCTCATAAGTAGGCAAATAGTTATGTTTTAAATTTCTGTATTTGTATATTAATATTAAAAAAACAAGCCCAAATCTTTATTTTTAACAATTTTTAAAAATATTTTCTTCCGTGCTGTTTTATGTTAATTATTTTCGGAAACAAGACATGGCCTTTACATAAGAAACATTGTTGTTATATTTTAATACTCGACTGCTATATACAGTAGGTACCTATTGTATGCGATTACGGATTAGCTTACCACCATAGAAATGCAAATAAAAAATAAAAAAAAATAAAAAATGTAAATAGTAAATTCAAATTACCAAAAAGAAGGGAAATAAAAAATACAGTGCGAACAGCACCGAGTCCGAGCATAAATATACAGTGTATCCAGGAAAGTCCGCATCATATGGAAAAAAATTATTATCATTTCTCATAAAATTTTATTCTTATAAAAGTTGGCGGCGTGTACGAAACCAAAACGGCAACCGTCAAATATGTAAATTTAGGTGCCATATACCTAGCAATTCAGAATATATGAATTTGTGATAACAGTAAAGTACCTTTATTTTCATTGTTATCGATAAACTTTATTTGGAAATGTTATTTAGATGTAAAAATTAGAGACGATTGGAATAACGTAAGCCCTCTTCCACAACGATGGGAACGTACCATAGTGTAAAGATTAATCCTTACGCTATGGAACGTACTATCAACTAGCAAGAGGCGGAAAAGCAGAAATGCAACATTTCTGATAATATCAGGTCAATTTAATGTGAAATGGAAGGTGTAATGAAATTAGTAGGTAATGACATTTGTTTTCATTTGGTCAAAAGGAACACTAGAGATTTTATAGCATCGCATACAGGGTGATTTTTTTAGCATACAGGGTGAAATTTTGAAACATCGTTTTTGCTGTTTTACTTAAAAAAGCAGTTGAATTGAACGTTTGCATAAAAAAAGAAAACGATTCCATTGCATAGGCACGGTAAAAAGTACAATTGCGAACTTGAGTTATGTTTAAAGATGGTGGAGAAACCATCCAGCGATTAGTTTTCTTATGGGCGCCTAGTTTGGTATTGAAATTTTTAAAGGATTTTTCTTACCTGTTTTCCATATTGTACTACAATTTATTGGGCTGTAGATTTGTTACAAATTTTTATGTTTTTGCAGCAAAAACATGAAAGTTTGCTTTTGAACTGATTTGGAACTAAAATCAACATCGTTTTTATTGAACTAAAATTTTGGCAGTTTGCTTTCACTTGTCTGACGGTCAGGTCTTTGCTGTTCGTCTTTCACGTAAACATTACATCTTCAAATAAAAAATATCTAAAAAAGAACAACACAATGTATTCAGGCTGGCTTCAGGCTGATGTTGGAAGTGCTCCTTACTTAAACATGACATAAAAAGAAAAAGTAGACTTGGTTTGAATGGATGTGACATACTCAAAGAACGTGTATTGATTCCAGCTCCAATTCAATCTTAATCTTAAGAACAAGAACAAGTAACATACGTCTAGAATTTACAGCTAAACAACAAGTGTGATCCATCATAATTGAAACTAACGAAAATACCACCTTAAATGATAAATTCCCAATTTTGGGCGGCATAACAACACCAATGGTTTCTCCACGATCATTAAAGATAACTTAAGTACCTACACAGTTAAATTTCTCTTGCCGTTGCAATGTTTTTGTTACAAACGTCATATTTCACTGGTTTTTACTAAACACCATAAAAAAACATCGTTTAAATATTGCACCCTGTAAAAGAAATAAATCACCCTGTATATGATGCTATAAGATCTCTATAGTGCCCTTTTTTATCAAAACAAGACGAATATCATTACCCATTGATTTTTTCACACCTTTCATTTCACATTAAATTGACCCGATATTATCAGAAATGGTGAATAGCCAAACATAAATCAACATAACTTTAGATTGAAACGTTCTGTTATTGCGAATGTAGTATGTTTTTAATCTTCACAATACAAGCAATTCGTTTTTTAAAGAAATATTTGAAGTGACTTAATATTATTGGAAATGCGAGTGATTAAAAATTTGTACGGTTTTTCTTTGCCCACAGTGTATAAGTTTAATGTTTAATGTTCATATATATATATATATATATATATATATATATATATATATATATATATATATATATATATATATTGTTAATTGTAAATGTTGTAATTATGTACACCTTGTTAGTTTTTCATAATAAAGTCTATCTATCTATCTATACCGGGTGGTCGTTTTAACTTGAGACTTCTAAATATCTCGTGAAATATGCATGGTACGACAAAAGTGTCTTAAACAAACTTGTATGAGTCAAAGGGGGAAATGAGATGACTATATCACTTTTATTGCAGATGGCGCTGCAATCGGTGAAAGTGAGGTTAACTTCATTTTTTTAAATGGGTACCCAAATTTTTTATCAAATTATGATTTTACGCTAAATAAGAAGCATCTTTTGCCTGAAACTTTTTTCGTCCGATGCATTTTTTTCGTTCGTATACAAACCCTATGCGCATGACGGCGCAACGCGCGAGATACCAAAACGTATCCCGATTACGCACGTTGTACCGTGAGTGTCTACTCAGTCGACTGCCAGACGGCGAGCGCATCCCATGCAGTGGCAGCGGTCGTAACTACCGCAGCTGCCACAAAATTCCATCGTCAATAACTTTTAATAGATGCATCGTACGAAAAAAAAATTCAGACAAAAGATTGTTCTTATTTAGCGGAAAAACATAATTTGATAAAAAATTGGGTATTCCCATTTAAAAAAGTGAAGTTAGCGTCAGTTTCACCGATTGCAGCGCCATCTGCAATGAAACTGATATCGTCAGCTCATTTCCCCCTTTGAGTCCTACAAGTTTGTTCAAGACACTTTTGTCGTACCATGCATATTTCACGAGTTATTTAGGAGTCTCAAGTTAAAACGACCACCCGGTATATATAGTATGATAAAGTCGTGTGCCTAGCCACATCAGATATTTTAATATTAAGAGAGAAATATTTAGCTTATAATATTTATTTAATTAACACTGCATTTTAAAAAATTGAAAAAAGACGTTTTTGTTCATTTAACTAAGTAACTGCATACGATAAATTTGCATATCACATAAGAAAAATGATCGGTAATCTTGTATATCCGAACAGTTCGAAGAAATAAATGTTGGATTCGGTCTAGATTTTTTCCACTGATTGTCTCAATCCAGCTCTTAGCTAATTTAGTCAAAGTTTTTTCAATTCTTAGGCCAAATTTTACTGGACTGATTTCACAAAGAGGACAATTTTCTGAGACATCGATTATAAAGAAGTTTTTGATTAGTTGCATACTTTGTAGAGAAACATTGTATAAACTTAATATACACTTTTGTAAAATGTCAAAGCCTGACATTCAAATATATTAGTTTACGAAAAAAAACTTGTTTGATGAGATTAACAGAAGTCTGCCTTAACTTGGATTATTGTCCTTACCGTTCCAAATGCGCCTTCGGATAGTTTAGAAAGCATCCTGAGCCTGTGTCTGGGAAACTCCGGCAAGGTGAATTCTTCCAGTCGCTTTTTCAGCGCCGCCAACGCTTCCTGCTGTGCGGCATTCTAATTAAAGAAGTAATTTAGAACCCCAAATAACATTCGATTAGTCATTCTTACCGCGACATGGCTGGTCCTCTGAGCTGAAAGTCGAGCATTTTTCGAGCTAACACTCCCGCCCCTGCTGCGTGTCATCGGCAGGGTTGCTTTCTCAGATCCTCCGAGCAGGGGCAACGTGCCAGCTTCCGGAACCGCGTAATCATATGCATCTGCAATGGATAGAAGTATTGAATATTAATAAATACGTTGAGGAAACCGTGTCTCGCCAACAAACCTGACTGCGAAGAGACGTACTTCTTATTACTATTCATGAGGATGTCCTGCATCTCCATAACGACGGAACTGTAGCTGTAATAGGGCGCGTACTTTAGCGCCTGGTAAGGCTCCTGGTATTCATTATTTTCCTGCAAATGATCGAGGCCTGGATGCGGAAGTGGTAACGTCGACCGCAGGCTCGACTTAATTGAACCGTGGTGGCTTCTACGGCAATCGTCTATTTCAGTAACCCCGTATGCTTCGATCGCATTGCATTTTTCGCTGGTGGTATAGCCGGAATCGCCATGCAAATGCGGGAGGGTGTTATCGGGAAATCCCATGTTCGAGGCGTTTGGGCTCCGCAGGAACTTCCTGTTCCTGAATCGGTTAATAATCAGAAACATAAAAGCCCCGAGGAGTAGGATTACCACCACCAAACCGATCACTATATACGCCAGGAAATCGTTCACTTTATTATTAGGAATAGGTATCTCAATTTTATTGTGCTCCTTGTAATTCTTCTCGTGGTGCTTAACAGGTGATATTGTTGTTGGTTCTGGTTCGGGAGTGAAATTACCATGTGCGATAATGGAATCGAAACTGATTTCACTAATCAGCATCCACTTTGCTGCGAAATTCAACTGAATCTTCACAAACCTTCCAACTCTATGGTGTAACTTAATAGTCACATTCCTAGCATTTTCAAAAATCCTATCTTCCATGTACTCGTAGGTGATAGGTTCTCCTCTATTGAACCTCTTGCCACCTATACTAAACAAAATCTTCGCTGATGCAAACACTTGAACGTCTTTGGTGAATAGATTATTGCAGTAGATATGCACGGCGGAGAATTCCCGTACTCTATCAAACTCGAACTTAATTTCTACAGGTTTGTTCGATCTGGTGTCATTCTTCCAGCCCACCCATGATTGCCTTTCATCTCTGAAACCTAATTTGAAATCATCGTTGCCGTATTTTCCGTCGATCAGTTGTCCTAAGCCGTGTCTTAGTTCGTGGCCATCCCACTGGCCATCGTAAGCGGTATCGTAAAACTCCCAATTTGCACCCCGCTTGTCGCCTTGTGGCATCGAATAGCTGACGATGCCATCGGTCCACCTGCATCCGTACAATTCAACGCGCATACACACGGTTCGCTTGTGATGGCTGTACGGATAGAAGCGAATCTTGTTGGCTGAAATCGGTGGATCTAAATCCACTTTTGCTTCCAAGTATGTATTAATGTTCCCTTGGAATACCTGAAACAAGGAAAATACATGACAAAGAGATAAAGTACAAGATCAATACAAGATAAAGTCTTGTAAATGCCAATAAACGGACAGAGAAAACATAAAGAGTGGTGTGGAAAATGCACGACGTCAACTGCTTGCTTGTAAGAGTGTAGTAAGTGAGATTTCGCTGGTGTATTTTGTTTTTAAGACGGAATCGAGGTTGGTATTGCCAAGCCTCTGGTTTTTTGGGCGCGAAATGTGAGAAGCTGTAGAAGGCGCACAACCATTCATTCTCTTGGGTATCAGGTTTTGAACGAGGCGGACGTGTGTTGAACGTCCACCCAAGCGTAGGTCCCCAATGTGGGGACCGTTTTATAGAAGTTGTGCTGTCTTGTGTTTTCCCGTGCCCAGTTATTATAACCGTAAGTTGTGTATTAAGAGTTTACTGTATTTATATTGTGACATCTCTGCCAAAAGATTATTATCATTGTTTAGAGTTAACGTTCAAATCCTTTGTAAGCGGTTCTGCATTGTTCATGTTATTTGTTAATAGACATTAAGTGTTGTTTGGGATTTGCGTTTTATTAGATAGAATAATTTAAATCAGTCCTTTTGTGGAGAAGCATTTTGGCTTCTATAGTCGTGATTAATTTGTGGTTCATCTTTCTCTGACAAAGTCTCAGAGAAAGAACTCACAGACTTTAAGCCTTCGGAAGAGAGATATTTAATTCACGCTACAATAAGAATTAAAGTAAAAGTTCGTATATTCAAAAAGGCGGGAAAGCGCCTTTATCAGTCTAGTAATAATAAGTGAGTGGGCCCCCCTTACAATTTGTTGGCTAGCGGTTGGGATTATTTAGGACATTTCAAGTGATTATTCGAGTAGATTGTAAAGAAGGCACTCCAGGTGAATTTGTTGTGAGTTTTAGAAGAAAATTATGTGACGCATTTTAAGAATGCATTGTTGTGGCTATAGTTGAAGCGAAGTAAGGCAAACAAGAAACCCTTTAAGAGAAAGAGGTATTAGGGGCTGGCTTTAGGCGCCCGATGTAGGAATTGCGCCGTTGCATTCCAAGAATTTGTTTGTTGCTTTTGAGGTGGGACATTGTGTGTGATACATGTCAATATAGATAAATATAGTCGTGAATTTGTGTTAGGAAATGTACTGCTGGTGGCAGCATAATAAATAAATATTTGCAGTATAATTTCTTTTGAGTGTTGGAATTGTTTTTGAAAAAAATGTCTTAATTCTCGAGACCGTTCGTTGGAGAAAGTTTGAACCAAATTGTGTTAGATAGGACTTGAGTTGTGATTTATGACGATAGGCAGAACAGGTAGTTTGAAATTAAATCCTGAGGAATTTTTTTTATTGAGTGAAAAAATGGCAGAGTAGAGATGGCAACAGTAAACAATAAACAGAAAAAAAATCGGACCGTCACTGGTCGATTTAGTGAAAGTAAAGTAAGGATAGGATAGTAAATTTTGAGGAAATTAAATTGAATTACAAGTTTGAAACACATTGAGTTTTTTATGTAATAAGCATTTTTGAAAATGGCGGTTTTGAGGGGAGAAGCACAAGACAGACACGCGCTAATTAATTAATAATTAAAGTTAGGGGTATACTTTGCAAGTGTATTTTATAAATTAAAATAACGCACTATTAAGGGAATTAATTAATAGGGAAGTTGCAAAGTAGTTTGATTCATTTTATTGTTTATTTCGCGTAAACAATGGGTCGAGGTACAACTGAGAAGCAGATATGGAGCAGATCTTTCGAAGGGCCAGATGTCCAGTGTATCCGAGCCAGGTAGTCGGAAATGCAGCTCCCAGCAGTTCAGGAACTCGAAGTTTCATCCAGAAGTCCCGAGGTCATGCAGCGTGGTCATTGTGAAAACAGCTGGTTCGTCCCGTTATCATTCGAAGCAAGAAATCGTACTAGAGATGGATGTGGCCGCAAAAGTCGCCCGCGAGAGGCGCAAAAGGCCAAGGAAAATATTTCAAAGTTTCAGGCAAATATACTGAACTTTGGGCGTCGAAATTAGTGCCGGTAGATTTACAAAGCGTTGTAATCTAGAGCAAGCGAAGCCCCGTGTGCTTCAAAAAAAAATGGTGTGACCGCAGAAAAACGCCCAAAGGGAGGCGTTTGGTCAAAAAATTACAAAGTGGCAGATGACAAAATGCCTGCACTTTGACGTCGAAGGTGTTAGGAAAAAATGACTACATGGACAACGCAAAGGGATGTACAGCCGGGCCTCAGTGTCGCTGGACAACATCCACACGTCGTGTAGGTCATCTATGAGGTACACGATAGCTTCCGAAGAACGACGGACGCCGCTGGACCACCGATGACGCTAGTAGCAAAATGGACGGAGGGAAAAACCGAGGCGAGGAGCGAGCGAGGTCATGTCACGATAGCGGCTGTATTTGAAGATGGATAAGAGATAATGTAAGTTATGATGTAATCGGACTGCTATGATACTGCTTCAATGTTGTTTTTCCTTTTGTTTCATGTGACCAATGGCCCAGAGGAACGAGACATACGCTTGGGACTTTGAGATACGAAGCCGAATCAGCATCGTCGGACTTCAGGACCAAGGCCGAATTCTTTTGGGTTTTTATTGTGTCAGATCTGTATTTTTATTTCAGGAAACCGAAATATGTACGAGAAGAAAAATGTTTGTCAGATATTGTAATTAGCAATTAAGAGAATTGTTTTGTGGGGGGAGATGGTACAATCAGCAGTTTGTTTATTTGGTTTTGTTTTGTTGTTACATAAAGAATTGGTCAAATAATTGTTTATCTTAACGTGGAAGGAATGTAGTAAGTGAGATTTCGCTGGTGTATTTTGTTTTTAAGACGGAATCGAGGTTGGTATTTGCCAAGCCTCTTTGGCTTTTTGGGCGCGAAATGTGAGAAGCTGTAGAAGGCGCACAACCATTCATTCTCTTGGGTATCAGGTTTTGAACGAGGCGGACGTGTGTTGAACGTCCACCCAAGCGTAGGTCCCCAATGTGGGGACCGTTTTATAGAAGTTGTGCTGTCTTGTGTTTTCCCGTGCCCAGTTATTATAACCGTAAGTTGTGTATTAAGAGTTTACTGTATTTATATTGTGACCATCTCTGCCAAAAGATTATCATCATTGTTTAGAGTTAACGTTCAAATCCTTTGTAAGCGGTTCTGCATTGTTCATGTTATTTGTTAATAGACATTAAGTGTTGCTTGGGATTTGCGTTTTATTAGATAGAATAATTTAAATCAGTCCTTTTGTGGAGAAGCATTTTGGCTTCTATAGTCGTGATTAATTTGTGGTTCATCTTTCTCTGACAAAGTATCAGAGAAAGAACTCACAGACTTTAAGCCTTCGGAAGAGAGATATTTAATTCACGCTACAATAAGAATTAAAGTAAAAGTTTGTATATTCAAAAAGGCGGGAAAGTGCCTTTATCAGTCTAGTAATAATAAGTGAGAGGGCCCCCCTTACAAGAGTTCCTGAAATATGAATTAGGTACTTGGTTATGCTGCCATTCTAAAATTTATTTCAGTTTCCAGCAAAGCAGATCACAGAACCTAAAATCTGTAAATTACAATGGAAGCGTTGTAGGTATAGCAATTCTTCAAAATTCCAATCATTTTACAAATCTATGTGTTATTACAACGATATTGCTGCTTTATTTCAATTACAGTGATCTTTTGGTAAAAATACAATGTAGTATACCTATATTAGAATCGTAAAATTATAATGTAACTTGTAAATGCCCAGACGCATGCGCATTTGATCAGGGACTCTATAATCTTGTCATGTTTTTGAAGCGAATACGAGACTTCTCGAATTATTGGGTGAGACTAAGTGGGGATATCAGCGGTTGCCCTCTGTTTGGAACGTAACTATGAGCAAGTTTGCTTGTCCCTAAGAACGCGCCACGCCCATATACATATTCCAAACACATAGCAACCGCCGATATCCTGACTCCATCTCACCTAACCCCTAGAGGAATCTCGCATTCGCTTTATAAAGATGACAAGAGTAGCCTCCCAGTTGCTTTGAATTCAGAAGGTCAGCACGCTAACGTCTTCTTGATCTTATCGCTGAGTGTCAACGTTAGAACCACGACTTTTATAATTTTCCTGCATATAATACATGATGTTGGCAATAATGCGATTGCAGTTGGAATCACTGTACCATATGTATTATTTTATATAGAAAATCTCTAATAAATGTTTTAGTTCAGTTTGATACAGAATATCAGCAAGAATGTTCACTAAGCTCTGGTTTCGTTAATTGGCTATACAGGCACAAGCTCACACACTTCCATAACTTTAATTACTCCCGGCTATAGGTGGTGTATAATATCCATAGCAGACCGTGTACGGTCTGGATGTCATTCCAGTCAGCTAGTTCTTTGATGTCGGAGTTACAAACTATATCAAATTTTCAAAAGGAGAATGCGTTTATAGTTTGGCTTCACGTAAAACTAAATTGAGAGAGTTCCTCTTTGTCCCTTGCAAACAACGTTTTCCCGATCTACGTCGGCTTTAGTGTCCTGGCTGTAAAGAAAACCGGAGGCCGCGAATATACTACGTGCGAAGAATTCCAATGAGGACACAATTAACCACATTCCTCTGCATCTCACGCAAACTGCAGGTTATATGATGTTCGGGAAGATGGTTGGTACCTACAGATATTTTATAACTGAACTACGTCCAGGTAGAACACCGTTAAAATCCATTCGCACTATACGTAACGTCACGTCACGTCAGAGAACGGCAACGCCACGTCAAAAAATTGTTAAAAATGTGGCCGGGCACATGAGTTTTTGATTCTATTTGATCGAGACCGGTCGTGACTGCATTAAACTAAAAAAAAATAAACTAAAATAAAAAATAAAGAGGTACGGTTCCGAATTTGATATAAAAAGCAAATCGTTTATAACTTTTGCAAAAATTGTTGCATAAATTTCCATCATACCCCAAATTATAGGTAATTAAAAGACGTAAAAGACGTAGAGCGGAGTTTTTCTCCATGGAAAACTAGCCCTAAATGGCGATAATGTCCGTTAGAATAGCAAACGTATTTCAAACATTTGCTGCAGAAAAATTTGTACAAATTATTGCATAAGTTTCTATCATACCCAAAATTGTAGGTAATGAAAAGACCCAGTAGCCCATCGATGTTTGCAGTTTTGCACTCTGAAGGACAACCCATAAATGGCGATAATCTCCGTTCGAATAGCAAACGTATTTCAATCAGTTGCTACGGAAAAATGCTTTTGCAAAAATTGTTTCATAAATTCCTATCATACCCCAACTTGTGGGCAATTAACAGACCTAGTAGCCCTTAGCCGATCGGAGTTTTTCCAATGGACAACCTTTAAATTGCGATAATGTCCGTTCGAATAGCAAACGTATTGTAGTGGAATATTACCAATATCAGAATTGCTTACGTTAAGAGTATGTATTTTAGTTTATAGTATATATCGCAACATAGGAACAACAGGCGATGTATGAGGTTGCTGCGTCAACTTATATCGACTGTTGAACCCAAGACGACCTACCTGTAAGCCAGGTGCGTGGCATGGTCCGTCTAGTAAAGCACAACGTATTCATTATCGTAATAGATGTATTAGTAACATGTTGACTTTCAATCCATCGATCCTCCCCTATCACATGGCGATCCTGCCAGTCGTGGCATAGTATTAGAAGAAAAAAAAAGTGAAGAAGTTACAAGTTCCAAACATATATATACATATATATATTAAAAGTGAATAAAAGTACATCAAAATGGGCAACAGTTATACCAAAGACGAAGAAGTTATAATTACCCAAGCGGGAATCAGTGGAGGAGTTACAAATGGAAGAAAATTTGATACAGGAGAAGTTGTCCTGATCATTGTCGCAGCGTTCTTCATTGTGGGTGTTTTGTGGTTCTGTTGCGTGCGTGCAAGAAAAAATCTGCGTGCAGACATCCGTAGAGAAATCGGCAATAGCATCGGCAAGAGCATCGACGATTTGCGCCAAAGTGAATCGCGTGTCTAATGGGCAAAGTGAAAAGTGATGTGTGACGACCTAGAACAGCTAAGCGAAGAGGTATCTAATTTTAAGAATAACTTAGGCAAATCGACGTAGACAATCAAAGTAGGAGATTTAATTTAGAATTGGTAAATAAAAACTTAGAGAGTTAGATCGCTTAGAAGAATGTTTTTATGAATTAGAAAATAAGGAAAATAAAAATATAGACATTGACAATAGTCAGCGAATAAAACTAAACATAGAAAACTGTAGATCAGTATTGCTAGAAAGACAAAATATTTTAATAGGTAAAATGGCAACTGAAAAATTTGAATTGAAAACAGCAGGTTCATTACTACCAGTTATGAATGATTCTGAAGTTGTAACGGGTCAATTGGTGGACTCTATTGAACTGTACTCTAGTATGTTAGACGAGACAAACAAAAATAAATTAATTCAATACGTTTTAAAAACACGTCTCTCTCAGAGTGCAAAGTTGAGGTTAAATTTGGAATACACTACCGTAGAAGCTTTGGTGAAGGATATGCGTTTACATCTTTTTTCGAAAAAATCAGCTTCTGCTCTTTCAAGGGAGTTGCATAGCTCAAAACAGAATACCAGGTCAATAGAAGAATATGGTAAGACCATTGAAGAACTTTTAGTAGGTTTAACGATTGCACAATCTAACGGTGATGCCAATACTGCTAATGTATTGCGTATTGCTAACGAAACAACGGCAATTGCTACATTTGCCAACGGGCTAAGACATTCCGAACTCAGAACAATCGTGAATACTTCCCTTAAGGACGCGATAGCGGGTGCGAAAGATGAGGATAGGTCCACAAATTCGGAATCTCACAACGTGTTTCATTATAGGCAAAATTGGAATCCCCGTCAGCGTAATCCACATAGAAATAATTATCCAAATCGAGGTTTTAGGAATAATTTTCAAACAAGAGGTACACCTCAAGGTTTTAATTATAATCAAAAACGTGGTCAGCGATATTTTTCTAATAACAATAGATATCAAAATTCGTCGGGCTCCAGATTTCATAGTCAGCAAAATAGAGGTTTTGGCAACAGGTCAACATATAACCAGCAAAGAGCTTACGTTGCAAATACAGAAATAGATCAACTAAATGAAAACGAACGCAATAATTTAACCACTCGCGGACAATCAGTAAAATTTTTTCGAGACCAATAAAAACAATTATGAAAGTGCAATATTTCAAATTAATGGCATTAATATAGTAAAATTTAAGTATAAAAATAACGATTTAAAATTCTTAATCGATACTGGTGCGTCAGTTAGTGTTGTATTTTCGGATCAAATAAATAACGATATTATAAAAAGAAACGAGCAAATTAAAATAAATGGAATTGGTGGTCAAACCGTTTCATTAGGTTCAGCATTTCTTGAATTGTCAATTCATGGATATGTGTTGGATCATAATTTTCTTATACTGGACAGTTTTGACAATAGTTTTGATGGAATATTGGGATCAGATTTCTGTACGAAATTTGAAGCCACTATAAATTATGAACAGTTTTCACTATCGTTTTGGTTAAACAAACACTTGCTAACACTACCTTTACAATCATCATACGATGACTTAACTACTATTCCGTCACGATGCGAGAGTGTAAAAATTTTTAAATACAACTGTCGTGAAGATTGTGTAGTTTTACCTCAAAATATATGCGAAGGTGTATATGTTGCTGGATGCATAGTGAAAGCAAAAGAAGACAGTATACCAATTAAAATTTTAAATACTACAGATAAAGATGTTCAGATTAAAAATTTTCGACCTTTTATACATTCTCTGAGTGAATGTAATATTTGCGAATTCGATAAAAATGAATTAACAATAGATAGAATAGATAAAATTTTAGATTTAATAAATACTAAAAAATTAAATACGGAAGAACACCGAACAATCGAAAAAATATGCGCAAAATATGCTGATATTTTCCATTTGGAAGGTGATAAATTATCAGTTACAAATATTATGAAACAAAGTATAACCTTAAATAAGGATTCGTCACCAGTATATGTTAAGCCTTACCGACTACCTCATGCGCAAAAATCTGAAATCCAAATGCAAATTAATAAACTGTTAGAGAACGAAATAATAGAAGAAGCAACATCTTCCTGGTCTTCTCCAGTTCTAATAGTACCTAAAAAGGCAGATGTTCATGGTAATAAAAAGTGGCGACTAGTTATTGATTATCGACTACTTAACAAACAAATACAGGATGATAAATTCCCATTGCCAAACATTACTGACATACTCGATTCATTGTCAGGAGCAATTTAATTTAGCCATCTCGATTTATCCCAAGGATTTTTTCAAGTAGAGTTGGATCCGAAAAGTAGACCTATTACAGCATTTTCAACAAATAGTGGACAATACCAAATGCGAAGAATGCCAATGGGTTTGAAAGTAAGTCCAAATGCATTCTCTAGGATTATGACAATAGCTATGTCTGGGCTAAACTACGAGTCATGCCTTGTTTATTTAGACGATTTGATCATATTTGGAAATAACTTAGAAACTCACAACAAAAATTTAATAAAAGTTTTTGAAAGATTACGAAAGGTAAATTTAAAACTAAATCCTGAGAAGTGTGAATTCTTGAAGAAAGATTTACTTTATTTAGGTCATGTAATTTCAAAGGAAGGTGTACTTCCAGATCCTGAGAAAATAAAAATAGTTAGAAATTATCCGGTTCCAAAAAGTAGCGATGAAACAAAACGTTTTGTAGCCTTTGCAAATTACTACAGGAAATTCATAAAAAATTTTGCTAGTATAGTACATCCCTTAAATAAACTTTCTCGAAAAGGAACGAATTTTGATTGGACAAGTGAGTGCCAGAATTCTTTTGAAGTTTTGCAAGAATCTTTAGTAAACCCACCTATTTTACAATATCCGGATTTATCACAAGATAACGAGTTTATTTTAAAAACAGACGGTTCAGGATTTGCAATCGGTGCAGTTTTATCAAACGCCGATGACAGGGTTGTGGCTTATGCCAGTAGAAGTTTGAACAAAGCAGAGAAAAACTATAGTACGATCGAGAAAGAATTAACGGCAATTTGCTGGTCAGTAAGGCACTTTAGGCCTTATTTATTTTCAATAAATTTAAAATTTTTTCCGATCACAGACCATTAATTTATTTATTCGGAATGACAAATCCGTCAAGTCGATTGACAAAATTTAGATTGACATTAGAGGAGTACGATTTTGAAATTCATTATGTGAAAGGAAAAGACAATGTAGTGGCTGATGCCTTATCTAGGATCACAATAGATGAGTTAAAAGCAATGAATAACACCACATGCTTTGTAATGACGAGGTCAAAAACCAAGTCTGTCCCCGGAAATGACCAAATACCGCTTCAAGCCGAAGAAAGGACTGATCACCCTGGATTCGTAGAAGTGTTAAACCGACCTATACAATCAATTGAGCTGCAGCCAATAAACCAATACGAATTTGACTTATTAAAAAGAGATAAGAAAGTAAATGTCGACTATAAAACAAAGTATATGATATATGATATAAAAATGTGCACAATATATATAAATCAGTGTTCTTTATCATCAACAAACTCAGTTGCGTGGATGAAAGACCTGTGTGATGTACGTTATAAATATAATATTAAAGAAATTGTAATAATAAAAGAAAAAACGACATGTCGAATTATAAAAGAATTACTAAACAAGAGAAAAACTCTAAACGAAGCTAAGATAAATATATCAGTATTAAGAGGAATAATAAATATCCAAGACAAAGAAACAAGACAAATAATCCTAAATGATTTTCATATGCTGCCTACAGGTGGACATACAGGAGTAAAACGTATGTCTAACAACATAAAGAAATATTATTTTTGGCCAAGTCTTATACAAGATGTAGAAAAATTTGTAAAACGATGCGATGATTGCCAACGCTATAAGCATACAAAACCAAATAAAGAACCTATGGTTATAACCGATACCGCAACAACAGCGTTTGAAAAGATTTCTTTAGACTTAGTAGGTCCTTTAAATACGGACATTGACGAAAATAAATATATTTTGACAATTCAGTGTGATTTAACTAAATATGTAGAAGGCTATCCGATTCGTAACAAAGACGCGGAGACTGTGGCAAAAGCTTACGTACAAAATTTTGTTTTGAGGTATGGAATTCCTAAAGTTGTATTAACCGATCAAGGTACGGAGTTTATGTCAAGTATTTTTCAGAATGTATGTAAACTATTAGGTATTAAACAGTTAAATTCTACCGCTTATCACCACCAAACTCTAGGTGCAATTGAAAATACCCATAAATATTTAGGTGCTTATTTGAGAATTCAGTTGAATAAATATTTAAATACGTGGAGCACTTGGGTACCATATTGGATGTTTTCATTTAATAATACAGTTCACAGTGAAACCAAATTTACCCCTTATGAGTTAGTTTTCGGAAAAAATGTTCAATTACCATCAAATTTAACGAATCAAATAGAGCCAATATATAACTTTGACAATTATGCAATAGAACTCAAATATAGACTTCAAAGTGCTTGTGCTGATGCACGATCGAATTTGTTACTTTCAAAATGTAAAAGAAAAGAAATATACGACAGAAAAAGTAAAGAAATTACTTATAATATAGGAGATAAGATATTGTTAAAAAACGAAACAGGAAATAAATTAGAAGCTTTGTATAAAGGTCCATACGAAATTAACCAAATAAATGAACCTAATGTAACAATTAAATTAGACAATAAGTTTGTAATAGTGCATAAGAATAGAATTAAGGATTATAATGAATGAAAAGAAGCAAAATAAAATATAAAAATTTGTAGAATTTTATATTTTTTAAATTACCGTAGGAGGTGTAGTGGAATATTACCAATATCAGAATTGCTTACGTTAAGAGTATGTATTTTAGTTTATAGTATATATCGCAACATAGGAACAACAGGCGATGTATGAGGTTGCTGCGTCAACTTATATCGACTGTTGAACCCAAGACGACCTACCTGTAAGCCAGGTGCGTGGCATGGTCCGTCTAGTAAAGCACAACGTATTCATTATCGTAATAGATGTATTAGTAACATGTTGACTTTCAATCCATCGATCCTCCCCTATCACAGTATGTCAATCATTTGCTCCAGAAAAATGTTTATAACTTTAGCAAAAATTGATGCATTAATTTCTATCATACCCCAAATTGTAGGTACATAATTAAAAGACGTAGTAGCCTTTCGACGATCGGAGTTTTGCCCAATGACAACTAGCCCTAAATGGCGATAATGTCCGTTCGAATAGCAAACGTATTTCAAACATCTGCTGCAGAAAAATGTTTATAACTTTTGGAATAATTGTTGTATAAATTTCTATCATACCTCAAATAGCAGGTAATTAAAAGATCTAATCTATTACGATGCTCGGAGTATTTCCCCATGGATAACAACCCCTAAATGGCGATAATGTTCGTTTGAATATGAAACGTATTTCAATCATTTCCTAAAGAAAAATGTTTATAACTTTTGCAAAAATCGTTGCATAAATTTGTATGATACCCCAGATTGTAGGTAATTAAAAGACCTAGTAGCCCTTCGACGATCGGAGCTTCGACAACTAGCCTTAATTTGCGTTAATGTCTGTTCAAATAGCAAACGTATTTTAAACATTATGCTGCACAAAAATCTTTAAAACGTATGCAGAAATTACTGCATACTTTTCTATCATCCCCCAAATTGTAGGTAATGAAAAGACCTAGTAGCCTATCGACGTTCGGAGTTTTACCCTATGGACGACAACCCCTAAATGGCGATAATCTCCAATCGAATAGCAAACGTATCAGTTGCTACAGAAAAATGTTTATAACTTTTGCAAAAATTGTTCCACTAATTTCTTTTATACCTCAAATTGCAGGTAATTAAAAGATCTAGTAGTTCTTCGACGCTTGGAGTTTTACCCCATGGACAACAACCCCTAAATGGCGATAATGTCCCTTCGAATAGCAAACGTATTTGAATAAATTGCTACATAAAAATGTTTATAACTTTCGCCAAAATTGATACCATAATCAGTTGTCACTTGTTTGTTCTGTTTTTTTTTGCTAATGGAACTTACGTGAATTTTTATGTATACAAAATTGTTTGCTTTTGTATACATAAAAATTCACGTGTGTCAATCAAAAACACCTTCAAAGAACCCAGTTTCCATTCGCGTTGTAACTCATATTATCATTACTATTATCCCAATTTCAAATTGTCTCTCCAGAAAAATAACCTATTTTGAATCAATTAACAATGAGAGTAAGTAGACATTGTTGGTAATTTTTTGTCCTGACTACAAATTCGTTCTCAAAGGTTGCTGTGTAATGAGGTTTTAGCGTTTTCTGTTTTTGTGTAAGTAAGTTCTTCGGTGTCTGTGATGATAAATGTCTGCTGATGCCACTGAAGGCATCTTGTACTCAGCCACAAGTCTGTATCTAGCAAAAGACGCAATTTATGTGTCTAGGTTTTCCCAGTAACATTGCAAGTCCTTAGATACCTTACGGTCCCGAGGAACCACGGTTGAGAAACACTGCTAAAGTTTGTTTATGGCCATTTTCATTGGCACATAGTCGTTATACAGGTTGTCGCCGTTCGAGACATGTGTGCGTGACTGGACGGCCCGTCTAACTGGTAAGGGTACGATATAATAATGTGAAAAATATGGAGAAGGAGCGACAATAGCGGTCGCCCGATGGGTTAGAGGGCAAAAGAAACGACAGGCGCCAAATAGGCGAGCAATGATCGCGTGACACGGGGAAATTAGAGTCCGGGCATGACTTAGTTTATTGGCGCGTCGTGGCGCTGATAATGCCTAGACCTTCGCCCTCTGTTGTGTACCTACGATCGCGCGACCCTTGCGGCGACGGCTGCGTTGGTCCTTTCAGGAAAAGGACGTGTAAGATAACGCGGTAATTACGTTTCCATTTGCGATTACATTGGCGAAAAGAAATACGACTGCTTTTGCACCTTTTGCGTTCTGTCTGCGCAAATGTTCCCAACTTCTGCACCTGACCACTACTGGCACCCCTGGCACCAGAAAACAACGCGGCCTATCAGATTAATAGAATGTTGAACATTGAAATTAAAATCTGCGTAAAGAGAGAAAACACCACTGACACCAGTACTACTTCATTGTTTGACAAGCCCACACTCACATATCCATTCACCATGACGACCATGGATTTTCCTCATATTTCCAAAACTGAACATAGTTCTTTAAGACGAGGATATGACATAGAAGAGCATAGGGTAACTATTCTTGGTGGACCCTGGTCAATCATGAACAGAATATGGAAAGTTTCATACTAAGCGATTTTGAACTTCTATAGTCTATTTAAAAACCAACTGGATTTTTCAAAATGTTTCATTAAGCTAACCTAGCCCTTGATTGGTTGGATCCCGATTTTACACCGGACTTCAGTTCAGTGAAAACAGCAATACCTTTTAGACCTAAATATGGATTCAGTTGGTAAGTCAAGTATGTTTAAAATATCAATCCAAATAACAGCGTTATATTTGTAGCGGTCGAAAGAACAGCACGTAGACGGCGGATGCACAGCAAGAAAAAATAACAAAAACAAAAAGGAACGAGCAGCACACGTTGGAAAAATTGTAAAGAACGAAATAAAGGAAGACAAAATCCAACAACAAATGTTATTTGAAAAAAATATTTGGAAATGTTAGACGTCTTTAAATACGTAATTATAGTCATCTTGATATAAGAGTAAAGTATCTTCATCTTCAAAGCTATGCAAAACAATTATTTGAAAAAATATTCCATAGATCGTATTAAATATGAAATTTTAGTCACCTTCGACGTTCCACATATCGGGTGTTCATGCAACAACGAAGAGTTTCGGATTCTGATTCATTCTCATCATAGTTTTTCAACACAGGTGGCTGTGATTTTATATTTCATAAAGAATTTGTTTTGTGCTGTCACATTCGAAAACAGCTGATTTCATTCGAGCTTCGCTGGCGCTATGGAACTTTGCCGCTCTAGTGCGGCAAAGTACAAAATACAAATTTAAAATAGACTAAGATTTATTTTTTTTAGAAAATTACGTATTGTTCAAGTCATTTAATGAAGACCGAAATTGGATAAATTTACTTACAATAAAAAATAACTTCCAACCAACAATTTTGACACTAATTTTGCTAAAGATTTTGACGCTATCGCTTGAGCCCGGACAATTTTTCGGAGAAATACCTAAATAGTGAAGATTATAGGAAATTTCATGCACTTTCATTTTCAATTGTGAGGTTGTTTACGAAAAGTTGATTGTTTCCGAGTTATAAGCAAAAAACTAAACCTTTTACTTTTTTGCATCTTCTTCAACGTTGCGTCACGAAAATTCGTTAGCAAACCTCTGATTTGGACTAAGGGCAAAAAACAACTTCTGACATATAGAATGGTAGACATAAAAATAGCCCCTTTCCTTGTAAAAACACAATCTGACTGCAAATGTACTTAAGGGCTTAGAACAGTGTGACAGCTTGAAAAACATAGGTTTTAATGGATTTTTTTAAAGAGAAACCATATGATATAGAAATTATTTGTATAATTGTATACAAAGGTGTATGATTGAAGAGTGTGATATGTTATTTTCATTCCTTTTTGTGGTATCTACACCGACGTACGATGTCCCAAAGTGGACTCCTCCTAAAAATCATGGCCGTGGCGTTGACAGCAAATTGGTTTACCGATTCATCTGAAACACAAAAAGAAAAAATTATATAAATCTAGATATGAATAGCTATGACTGTACGTAGGGAATTTTGCTTTTTTCGAAAAATAGCAAAATGGCGGACATATGCCATATAAAAGCGACTTTTCAATGATTTTCCGATACAAAAAGTCAAATAAATATGGATCATTTCCATTAATCAAAAATCGCGTACGTACAGTCGAAGACAAAGATTTTTTCTATAAAATGCAGCTTAGCTTATTTTGATTTGATGGATAGATTTTTTGATTTGCTGTCAACGCGGTCAAAAAACGGTATTTCGAGAAAAACGAGGATAAAATTTTACTTTTAGATTACTTATTCTGACGAATAAAAAATGACTTACTCACCACTATTCAGCAATCCCTGGACCATATAAAAGTTCCTCATCGCCCATAATTACATCTTGATCATCACCAGCATGTCCACTGGCACGCAAACGGCCTTCACGCGTATTACGCCGCGCTTGACGCTCGGCTTCGACCACGCGCTCCTTATCGATTTCATGGCAGTAATCGTATACCGTTTGACCAATTTCGAGTTCCAATAATTGTAAAACATCCAGCAGAGCAACATGTCCATCATTGAATAGTATCGTACCAAGATTGGCGGCAATATTAACTATAGTCTTCCCGCTGAATGTCGATTTGGGTGCAAACTTCCAAATAACATTATTAAAACTCTCGTTGTTGTTTTGGTTGAATGCCCCTAAGCACCTTTCTAATAGATCGTTTCGACTAAGATCGTCGTATATTGGCTGGATAGCTGCAGCAACATCAGCGGACAATGCAGGCTTATGTCTGTAATTTTGCAATGTTTCATTTGCGCGCGCCTTCTGCCACGAACACCACGAGTCCTCGCCGATCGGACAATTTTGATGCTGCGGTTTGTCATCGGTAGAGCATTTATGGAAAAAAGTTGCCCAAACAGCTTTCCTCATATCAGCCACAGAATTAGAATGTCGACGTATTGCGAGACCGTAATATATTGTAAGGTCTTTTATCAGGTTTGCTGTTAGTTTACCTTTGCCGCCGAGGCCCTTTATAGATTTTTTGTAATTTCGCAGTCTCGTTCCCATACGCTTTTGTACGTGATTTACGCATTCTTTTTTCTTCACGTCTGCTGAAACCTGCTCTATAATTCTGCTGTAAGTTTTTGAATCGCCATCGCCAATAAAATTAACATACTTTTTCCCGTGTAATTCTTCAGCTCTTTCAAAAATTTCTATCATAGCATCGGGTTCCATTTTACCTGCAGAACCGGTGTGGTTAGCTTCGCATTCTTTCTCGTGGTCTTCGAGCCAAGTTTCATATAGTGCTGAATTAGATTTATTTTTCCACAAAGCACAAGCCTTGCAGTATCCCGATTTGACGCAGATATCAAGAACTTTTTTGCTGTAGTAACCTATGACTGTTACTATGCCGTGTAACGAACTGAAGCCGCGTTTACGCCACGTGCCATCACGAGAAACGGTTAGTCCATCAGCATTTTCACAGTTTTCATCAGTTCGTCGTATTTCTAATTCAGCAGCTTTTTTTATTGATAAGTTTTTTTGCACGGTCCGTGGCATCGTGAATTTGTGATACAATAGACGAGTAAAATGATTTAAAAATTGGGCGCGGCAAATCCATAAAGGCGCAAAACTTTTCCGCTCCAGCTAATCCGACTCCAAGCAATCTCATTGCAAAAATAAATCGACGATTTACCTCGTAAGCATTTCGTATCAACGGGCACGAATGAATTTCTTTAGGTTTACACGATTCACACTTCATAATAATTTTAAATCCTAATCCTCGTTTAGTACTTTCGCCAAACTGCACATCACCTCCACATTTTTTACACTTTAGAAGTTCACTTACACATGCAAAAACTGTTATAAAATTAATAAGCCTATAACTAACACTTGGATTGACTGTCACATTTGTTTCGCCAGAGGTGCTTAGTTTTTTCGACGAAGTGCTGATATTTGGATCTACTTTTTCCCTCTGGAAGCGGTTTGGTGGGGCCGATTTTCTTCGTTTTCTATCGGGTCTCCATGTTTTCTTTCCGGTCTTGTGCCGTTTTCCTTTTTTATCCATGATCCTAACCGTACCAAGAACTCAACAAAACAGATACGAGCGGATTAACTGACTATAGACGACTCCCGACTGATCATAACATTTGGTTCATTGACCTCCCTCCCGGCGCAGCGCGGGCGCGCGCAGGCCTGGCTTACCGCGCTAGACCTTTCCTTACACAATTAGCTGTGATTCCCTTAGTTTTTCGAATTTTGTACTACAAATTGAATGAAATAATCTTGAGATGTGTGTCTATTGAAATATGTAAAAAACAAAATTCGATTTTTTTTAACCGTTACAGTGTTCTAAGCCCTTAAATTAATATATTTCAGAACTGTTTAGTCACCCAGTGTAATTGGACATTGTGAAAAAATGTAAGCAAGAGGTGTGTTTTTGAGTGGGTTGAAAAATAAATTTTGTTTAAATATTCTAAAAATTTGCAAATCTGCTCATATACGAAATAGGATTGATGTCATTTGTTTTAAATTTAATAAAGTTAGGGTCTCTAGAAGCAATGCGCAAAACATAAAGTTTGGTATTGCATAAAAAATGTGAATCTCCCCAACGTCATATTATCTCAGAAACGGTAATTTCTTGTATTAATGTACACAAAGACAATAGAATAACGGAAAACAAGAGATTAAAAACTGTTGGGTATGTGTTATTTCCTTTATATAGAATCCTTGTTGCTAATTTTGTTTTTGTACAACATATTTCGTCGTCACGAGTCTACAAGATGTAGATGGTGGCGATATCATTACCGGGATCCGGGAGAAAATGAAGTTACCACGTTTCCTTGCGCCCTTTATAAACGACATTACGCGGCCCGCTAAACGAAAAATTATGGCGAAGCAAATTAGGCCGGTTTCGCCTTGCCGCTAGCGCTAAACAAGTGGCAATAACGTAACGCACCTAGTGGGCGGAGTGGACTCGTCCGGAAAATTGAAACAAATTTCAGGTTTTCCCGAGGAGCGCTTTACCCGTACAGTGGAGAGATGAAAAAAAGGACGTCGTTCGCAGAGGTCATTACGTGAGAACGTGCATTTAAACGTCCGAACTTAAAGAAAGTAATTGCATTGTCAAAACGGTACTCATTATTTTTTATGTGCCGTTTCGAGATAGGAGGCTACGTTGGCACATGCTAAGAATTGCATTCGACGGGCGAGATCGTGTAGCAGACTGGAGCACGTTCGAGCCATCCAATTAGCGGAAAATCTGGAGGTAAGGCAAGGAGACATGTGGTACGTAGGCGTACGCCCGCTAAGAAATTGCAACTACAATGTTCGAGCCCGAATGTCGACTACCGCCTCGAGTGGTATCTTGAAGGAATCCTGGATAATATTTTAGCCGCACGAGTAATAAGTAGAAGTGAAGCATCGAGTGTCAGTCGAAAATAATTGGAGCACTATACTCCCTCTTCTTGTGTAGCGAGTGCTCTCGATCAATTTAACTGGACCATTGGAAGTCTTTACTTAATAACCTTATCAAATGCCTATTTGTTCATATTGCTAAACGTCAATCGTATTATTGGTATTTTATTGAAGATAAATTCGATTCACAATTGAAATTTTCTACTTTATACATGTCTCTCTAATTGGGGATTCAATTGAAATTTATAAGATGCCATGCGTGCGGTGTACTAGTAAGCAAAGGCATAAATAGTCATCGCTACTGACAATGGAATATTGACATCTATTCAATTGAAATTCATTGGTTACAAACTATAGCGTATTTGCTCGGGAAATAGCCCAGTCAAATTAAGATTTTACTTCGCAAAACATCCAACCTAGCCTGATTTTTGTACATACCATTGGTTGGTTGGGCATTACAAATTATGTGTAAAAAGGCCCATCGATATAGTGTCTGCGTTGCGAGTTATTCACCGTCAAAGATGACGAAATATCTGGCTTTCTATGGATCAGAAGACAATGCGCTGTATTAGGAACCTTCTAAATCTTTTAATTCCTTACAAAAAATATCTATACATCGATCCACATTGGCACAGTTGACCCTGCAAAACGGGGCTAACTCCATTTTTTCTTCAAAGTTACTCTTCTATGTTTTATCATAGAATACTATATTCTGCTTCGTTTGGTATAAAAGCGACAACATTCCGCTTGTTATATAGAACACTAGAGCGTTTTATCACTTATTACGTGTACTTTGGTGCAAACAACTCCTCGAAAGATTTCGTTCTTGTCCCAAACAGATTCGCAAGTTGTCTAGTTGAATTTTTAGAGATTTGATAAAATTAAATAACATTAAAAAAAACAAAAGAGATACCACTATATGTCCTTATCCCTACATGTGTCCATTTTTTGAGCAAATAAATACTTGAGAATCTCGTTTATTTGAAAAGTTACAACAACGGTGAAACAGAAACAATAATAAAGTTGTTCATTATGGTGCTGGTTGATTAATCTTCTGAAATGAAACTTCCCCTATCTTTCTCACTCTTGATGATATCACAAAAAATAATTTTGAATTTTTTTGTTTACAATTTTTAACTCAAAACTTAATGTCATTCGTCGTGTGGACATCAAACATTATTAAGCCGGGATATTACGGGAAATTAGTTTAGCTGCATGAGATTCTATTTGATCGACATCGATCGTGTATGCATTAAAATAACAGTTAGCGAGGATTTGACAGATATTTTGATACTATTGACAGTAGGTATTGTCAAAACATCAGCGTTTGACACTACCTACTGTCATTAGAATGAAAATATCTGAAAATTCTGGTTGACAAGTTTTAATGCAGACGTGACCGATCTCAATTGGAACCTGCTCCTGCAGCCAAATTATTAATTTTACCAAAAAATGTCATAGACATAAATTTTACAAAGTTTCCTCTACTTTAATTTATTATTTAACTATTATGACGAAATTACATAAACGACGGCTCATATGCAAAATCGTTGAAAAATGCTAAGAGTAAAAATTCAGTTCCTTTGGACTCTCACCGCGTAAAATGATTTTGAAATCTGATATTCGATCTCTTTTTAAACAAACACAGACTGGCAGAACACAAAATCTGGTTGGGCAGAGCATTATAAGTTCGAATCATCATGAAATGCGGCCGACGCTCAAAGAGTGACGAGGTATGCCGAGGAACTGATAGCTTTGCCCCGTTTCGCGCTCTTGCCGCTGTCGACATGTCGGAATTTGTCTGAAATTGACTCAAATTTGCCCTGCAATATGTTAGTACTGGCAAGGTAACGTCATGATATTAAAATTCTTAAAATGATCGCGACACGACTCTCTAAAGTTTAGCCGAAGGACACATCTCAGAAACCGTTTCTGGAGGCTAAATAGTGTGATCATGTGAGGTGATGACCCCCACAGTATATTATTCAAACGGAGGAACAAAAAGATTGTAAGACATAAAATTTTGTATGCACCTCGGGATTACTTGATGTTTACACCCTTGGGCGACTTAATAAGCTCTCGGGCCTATCGATTTTCCAATAGTTATATCCTACAAAGATAGCATTTTAAGTGGATTTTGGTTAACAAATGCTCTTGTCCATTTGCAACTTGGTTTGGTACGCCATTATGTAATAAATAAATCACTGATTATTGTTGGTACCTATATACCAACACCAGGAAATTGGTTTTAATATCCAACTCGACTAATTGGAGTAAAGAGTGTGTATGTATTTTATACTTGTTTCCGAAAGATTTATGATATTGGTCCGGTGAATTGTTTATCTCAAAAGATATCTCGGGAAGATACACACACCGAGAGAAAAACAATCCCTATTTATGTTTCACGCCACAATTTCACCCTCCGTTGCAGAACCGCTATTGTTTACCGGAGAAAAAAAGCAAACCGTTGGATTAAAAGATTAAAATATTTACGTTACCCGGGGATGGTCGTCGTTTTTTTTTTCTACCCTCAGTCCGGAGAACGCTTTTTTCCGCTTTATAAATTTTAATGGAGTGCGGAACGGGCAGGGCGACGGACGCGACGGCACTCTCTCTCTTTCAGCAATTTATAGGTTATGCGTTCGAAAGTTGGCAGAGCCCGTGGGGCACTTTTTAGCGAAGAAGCTCGCTCCTGTTATTCGAGTCCGTCTGAACACGGAGACCCTCTCTCTAATGGACCCACTCGAAAGGAGTTTTGTGCGAACCCGTGAATCTGTGCCGAAATGTTCTTGGAGAAAAGCACCAAAATACCTTTGAGGCAATCCCGAATAACTCAATGGATGGCTTGGGAAGTGGCTTCCTTTATTGTGTACTGCGGTTACTCTGAGAGCATTGGAAATTGGAATAGATGCAGATTTAATAACAAGAGACTGAATTAAATTGCATCATAAAAAGGTTTTTTTTTTGGTAGTACATTTCGTATTTTTTGTTGTTCTTTAACTTCATCTTTTTACTTTATCATACGCAGTAAGATAAAGTATTGTAATCATGCCGAAAAAAAAAATTGAGATTTTAGCGGAAATAGGTCTTTTTGGGTCCCCTGAACATTTTTGACCAAGGTACAAAAAATGTCTGTGTGTGTGTGTGTGTGTCTGTGCGTATGTATGTCTGTGTGTAAACGATTTTTGTGGCGACGATTCCGGAGAAACTACTAAAGGTACCGGAACGAAAGTTCATATTTAGAAGTTTTGTTACCAAACTTAGAGCTGAAAAGCTTTTGGTTGAAAGGGGTCCAAAGGAACTGGTAGTTTATTCTAAGCCTTTTTGAAAGATTTTGCAAATGAGCCGCCATTTCTGTAATTTCGACAAAATAGTTAAATAATAAATTAAAGTAGAGGAAATTTTGAATAATTTTAGCCTATGATATTTTTTGGTAAAATTAATAGTGTAGCTTTAAGAGCAAATTCTATTTGATCGAGATCGGTCGCATCTGCATTGATATGAAACTTCAAAGTAGCTTGGATTTGACAAATATTTTTTTTGTGTTGTCACATTCGAAAACAGCTGATCTCATCAGAGGTTGGAGAACCACTATGGAACGTTGCCGCTGTAGTGCGGCAAATTATAAAATACAAATTTCACATAAAATAAGATCACCAATTTGATTGTTTGTTGATAAGAAATATCAACCCGTCTTTATATCTAATTCTAAAAACGATAAACTGCGAAAATTATAAATAAAGTATAGCGATGAGTGTAGTTTTATTTTAGTATGTTGGTAGGGATGTGTCATGAACAAATATAAATCTGTCAGAATTTGAATTACCTTTTTAAGGTGCGTTTTAATTAGTGATAATGGCAGTGGTAGCAGACGCCGTTATAGTATTTCTAATAGAAAATTGCTAGTGACTCATGTTTATGTACATGCAAACTAATATGTGTCATTATCACGATATGTAAGAAATACTATAATTTCGTATTCTACCACCGCCATTAGCTACCATTACCTACCAATCGGAACGCACCTTTAAACTTGACGTTTCGTCAAAGTGGTACCAGCCTAGCATTTACTATACAGAAATCATTTATTTATTTTTTTTTTTAATACGTATTTCTTAAAAAGCAACACAATAAACGTTGATGTCGCTCCTGCCAAAAACTAGATAGCGCGACTCGCTCACATGCGACGGCGACACTCCGCCTTCGGTGACGCGCCGCATCACCGCTCGTCGCGCTATTCCGTACTTTCGGCATTTGTGACATAAATAACTATTATTCTAATGACGTAGTGTAGGTAGTGTCAAATGCTGATGCTTTGTCAATACCTACGATTTATCTTAATAGAATAGATTCTCATGCAGCTAAACTATTAATTTTATACATTGTATGAAAAAGTTATGTGCCTGGCCACATCAGATTTTTTATACCTACTATATATACTGACACTGTTGTAAGTGAATATCTATGTGGAAAAATGAATGAGAGAGTGAATCATAAGAGAAAAATAAGCAATTACTTATGATTTTCTATTTAAAATTATAAATCAGGTTTTTTGTAGATGCGAAAAACATAGCGGAGCTATGTAAATAAAAAGTTCATAAACTAATCTTTGAGGTTTTGTTTACTTGAAAAAAATAATTAAAAGCTGCGGTTTACTGTGTAGCTCTCTTTAGTGGAGAACACTGTTAGATTAAAAAGGGAGTTAATTCTTGCAGAAATCTGCGTACATGAATATGAAAATTAGAAATAGTTAATACAAAACAGCGGTAATGTTTTAAGTTAAAAAACTACAGCCGCGCCTGGGATTCGAACCCAGATGTACGGATTGCCGGTTTTACCAATTAGACTAACTTGACCTATGACATTCAGTAGGTTAATTTGTCACTAAAGGAATATGAGTAGAAGTTTCTACCTTTAGACATATTTCCATTGTGACACCTATCAGATGTAATTTGTCAAGTATTATCTACGTTATTGTATTGAATGCTGGATTGAATTATAAAGGAGGAACCATAACTAAAAACATATACAATGTTCATTCCAAGACATTTCGAGTATTTTTTTGCGTACGGAAAAACGCGTAATGTATTTCAAGTAACCAGATACAAGTCTGTAAAGAAACGCAGTTCAATGAGTGAATATAACTTACTACTGTGAAATTAAAATATTTTTCCTGTAAAATTTAAAAAAATTCCCTGTGAAATTCAAGTGATACTGTTCTAATTTCACAGTAATATGTTTGTGGAAAATTTGAATTCCGTAATAACAACACAGAAATTTAGCTGGTATCCAATAACCAGTTACAGTTAATTCTTCCTTTATAGCCTTTTTCGAAGTTTATTACATTCATTTTCTGTGACCCTTTTTTCTAGGTTTAAACTTAGCTGTTCTTTTTAGTTCCTTCAAGTATTACCAATGGAAGGAATAAGAAAATACAAATCAAACAATGCGAAAACGAAGAATACAAAAAGTACCTTTTACAAATAAATAAACAAATAAATTCATTAGAACATTTAAAAAAATATTGGTCAAAATACAAAAATTAAGTAACATTTATTCTGAGTAAAACGTTTGCTATGGACCTATTGATAACAAGTTTTTTAGATTTTTTTTTAATATTATTTAGGAAGTTAGAGCCTTTTAAAATAATGTTTTATTAATGTTTTATTATTCTTTAATGTATTGAAAAAATAAATAAGTCCTTATGAAACATTTTAGTCAGAGCAATAATTACTTTCTGAGAAAAAAAGTGTGTGGGAATAACAACCCAAGTAGAAGATAATTGTACACATTAATTTTATCTATAACATATGACCTCTATATTTTCTCTCAAAGTTTGTTAAATAAGAAAAAGCTTGCTCATACATACACAATATTGAAAACTGAACTGATATAAGATCGAGATGAAAATTAAATGCTAAAACATACTAAATTATAAATAAAAATATGCAAAGCACTTTTAAATTTGTTTCATTGTCAAAATTAGTACTTACTTCAATTTAATTTAATTATTTTTTGTTTAATTGTAGGCACGAAATTTGAAATTACAACTTAGTTTTCTGTTCGCATAAATGTTCGTCTATAATTGCAAATCACTCTGTATATTTATTGATTTTCTATGAATGGGATCAACATAATTTTCGACATAAAAGCCCAGAACTTGTCTGGTGATAGGTTAGTTATCTTATCTGGAATGTAAGATCATATTGAAATGCACTACTTACAACTCTGTTCTTCTAAAGTAGCATTATGAGCAGCAGAATCGAATTATCGGTTTATTTTCTCACACATTTGGAAAGAAAAATATTGGAAACAAATAGAGTTTCACCAATAACTCTGCCAGATTGTTGTTTTCTAGAGGTTATTTTGTTTTTACGTAACAGATTATTGTAAGTAATATTGTCAATTGAAGTAAATGAATAGTCTAGAATGTTGCCCGTTGGATGTACTATCGAAACAACAGTGGGTTATTGGGATAGAAGGGCTCCAAAACAAAATTATGGATTGACCTTGTTTATTTATCCAATATATCAAATAACAATCCCGTGCTAAAATAATAAATAAACCGCCACCGCTATTTGTTACTATTTTTCTGCGGAACCCCGGTTGAGAAACGCTGCATTAGGAATTCAACAGTTTTCTCTCAGGCTTGAGAAAACTGTTGAATTCCTAATGGTTTCGAAATATTTTAAAAACTCAAAAAACGTTGTTTCTAAATATGGTCATAACGTTCTTATCTGTGAACTGATCGAGATTCCGTTGTAACATCTTGCCGGAACTTACTTTTTCATTTATGATTTATTTTTCGCCAACGAATTTGTTGGAAACAACGAATACTTTTGTTTTTCCTATGGGTGACATAATGTTTTTATACATATTTGTTGACATCTTTTCGGGATTTTTCAGAATTCTGAAATAAATACTAATTTTTAGGAAATTTAGCTATCTGATTCAATTAAACATGTGGCTTGTACACTATAGTGTTACTCAGAAGAGAATGCTAAGCTGTATGTATAAAACCACTCTGGCCGTCCATAAGAAATTTGTTTTCAGAAAACTCATTGGAGAAAAAACTGTCAGATAGGATCTTGATTGGACCGCAAATAAAAAAGTTATGATCATATTAAAAAAAATTTGTTTTTAAGTGCTTTTTTAAACATCTCTTACACCATTAGGATTTCAACTGTTTTCTCACCAAACTAGTAGAGAGCAGACAAAACTTCACGACTTTACCTGTAACTCCAATAATAACAATAGCCCCGTGAGTTATAGGTACTTCTAAAACACATACTACAGACGAATTCCTGATATTTTGATAGACGAAAAGAAATATAATAAAAAAAAATCGATCCTGCCAACAACTGGCATGGATATTGTTATTCAAAATCTAGAAGAATACCATGAGCTTGCAGCAATCTTGATGTGAAATTTTTTTTAGACATTGTTGCCGTCAGGCTTTAAAAGAATTATAAGCATGTGAAGAAAAACTATTCATTGACGGTCGCGTTTACAAAAGCTAATACAAATTAATTAAATGCTATGCAAATAGCGTTGATAATAGATAAAAATAATGGTCGTTTGGGCGTGCCTTTGACTGTGGAAACGCGAGGAAATGGAAAAACGTACACGTTAAAGGTGGACACGAACAGTACGAACACGCTGTCCACTTCACGATAGGCAAAAGTATGTACGTGTTTTTCGAATTTCGGAGTTATCGTACGCGAACGTACACATAATACGAATTCATTCCAGTTTGTTAACCTTTCATGAAATTTCATAAAATAATTGAATTTCGCTGTCGATCTCACGCGCTGTGCATAAATTGAGCCGGGAATTTTCAGAGGTAAAAAACCGTTATGAAAATGTTACGCTGAAATATTATGCACGCTACCATTCTGCGATTTGTGACATCGCTAATCGACGCATGCGGACGCGACGGATACTCGAAATATACGAGAGAATTAACGGTACAATGTACAAAATTATTATTAATTAATTACAATTTTAATGCATCAAAGTGTACGCTTGTTTTATTTTTTTAGCAAAACTAACGTTAAATTCGGAATATTTTATTTAAAATATACATAGACAAGGATACATATTATGCAACCTATATCTATAGCTTGATGACCTGCCCAAACCGATGAGCTAGGAACAGGCAATATTGGAAAATTCAAATAAGGTAACTGGCTGTGGCTCTTAACAGATATACAGGAAGGTATGGCTTAAATCTTGTATGAAAAAAAGCGAGAACATTGAAATATAAAATCTAATTTACAAATAAATAAACGCCAGAGTATTGTAGTCGTGCCTATAACAAAATTTGAGATTTTAGCCAAAATATGTCCTTTTGGGTTCCCTGAATATTTTTGACCAATGTACAAAAAAAGTCTGTGTCTGTGTGTATGTGTGTGTGAATGTGTGTATACCCGTTTTTTGTGGAGACGATTCCAGAGAAATTACGAAAGGTATCGGGGCGAAACAAAAGGGTTCAATAGAACTGTATGTTTACTCATTTTACAGCATTTTCGTAAAAATAGTTCAATAATAAATTAAAGGAGAAGAAATTCTGAATAAATTATGACTATGAAATTTTTTGGTAAAATTAACAGTTTAGCTACATGAGCAAATTCAATTTGATCAGGATCGGTCGTGTCTGCATTAATATAAAACTAGTTAGCCAGAGTTGGGCCGATATTTTCATTCTAATGACAGTAGTGTCAAACGCTAATGTTTTGACAATATCTACCATCAATAGTATCAAAATATCTGTCAAATCCTGGCTAACTAGTATTTTAATGCAGACACGACCGATCTCGATCAAATAGAATCTCATGCAGCTAAACTATTAGTTTTATATACAAGGTGAGTTATTAGTATCCCGGCGGTCGATAGCTACTAAATCGTTAAAGAAAGAAAAAAATGTTTAAGCCGAAAGTTGTTTGGGTCACCAGTTTCTATGACGTAAAATTATTTTCATATATACAGGCAGTTGCATTTAGGCGTGAGGTAAAGTATTTAGTATTTATTATTGTATGAATACTAATATTTAGCTATCCAACGGTATAGGTTGCATTAATAGTAGCATTAATAGTACCTGAGATATTCAATTATTTCTCCAAAATATGCCCGTTGCAGGCTGTTCTTTAAAACTATGTAAAAATTACATTTTTGCAGGTTTTTTCTTTTAAACTATGCCAGACAAGAGTCAAAGCAAGTAGATAGACAACAGTATTCAAAGATATTAGATTCACTATACAGGATGTTCATAAAACTTAGTAAATTTTGATGTTTTTCAAATCGCTTTTCCTTCGGTTTTTTAAATGAAACATCCTGTATTTTATGTGCTAGTGGAATTGCCCATCAAGTTCCCTTTAATTTATATCAAATATGTTATATGTCCAATTTTAGTAGTTTACGTGATATTTACAATTTAAAGAAAAATGTGTCATATTATCTAAATATGCCATTATTATCTTATTATTTCTTTTTTGTTTGTCTCTTAGTTGTAAATCAGTAATAGTATATTCACATAATTTAAGAAAAAAAAACTTTAATACTATTAGCGTTTATTAAAAAATAAATCCCTTTTTACTTGGTAACCTATTTGAAGCAAATTCAGAAACAAACTATAAACACCTAATAAACATTGCACAACAAGTAACTATTATTTTACTTAATATTTGGAAGTTGTTCAAGATGACGCCCCTTATCTCTTCTGCAAGCATTAACGCGCTGTATAAAAGATCTTGAGATATTTCTTAACATATACCTCTTATTTACTCAAGGTTGTCAAAATCATTGGTTATCCGAAGTTTCATGTCTTCTCGTGGTGGTGATTGATATACCAGCTCCTTCACATATCCCCATAAAAATAAATCGAGTTTGTTGAGGTCAGGAGACCTTGGTGGCCATAATGTAGGACCTCACCTTCCATCTTTGGTCACCGTTTTAGTTCTTGTTTTGTGCTGGTAATTATTTTTACCTGTTTGTTCAAATTGCAACTGACCCATGTTTATAACACTTGCTTGGGGATGCCGTCTATCCGGATATCGCTGTTCATACATTCTGGATGCTACTAATGTATTTCTGTCGGCTTTACCATAGATGTAGATCATGTTAATTAATTCTTCTTTGCTATAATTATAACTCATCGTTCAGAGAAAAGACAAATATTGTTACTTAAACCGAAGGAAAAGCGATTTGAAAAATATCAAAATTTACTAAGTTTTATGAACATCCTGTATAGTTAATCTAATATCTGGATACTATTGTCTATCTACTTGCTTTGACTCTTGTCTGACATAGTTTAAAAGAAAAAACCTGCAAAAATGTAATTTTTACATAGTTTTAAAGAACATCGTGCAACGGGCATATTTTGGAGAAATAACTGAATATCTCAGGTACTATTAACGCTGAGAGTTAGCAACCTATACCGTTTGATAGCCAATTTATTAGTATTCACACCATAATAAAACATACAGGGCTTTCCATTAAAAAGAAATTAAATACTTTACGTCACGCCTAAATGCAACACCCTGTATATATGAAAATAATTTTACGTCATAGAAACTAGTGAGCCAACCAACTTTTGGCTTAACGTGCTAAATTAATACTAAGTGGTTCATTCATTTTCAAATGCCCATGAAAACAGCAAAATAGAAATTAAATATGGATTTCAACCATTTTGTAAACATTCAAACAACCACTATGTAAACATTCGTTTTCCAATGTGCCTGTTAAATGCCGCACCTGCATAAAAGTTATAATTTCGGTTTAAATATATTATGCATAAACTGGATAGCGAATGAAATCATTGATTTCATTTTGCTCCCTTGATTTTTATCTTTTTTCTGTTTTCTTTTCATTTTAATACTATTAAAATATTGTAATCCGGTTATAATCATATTCTTTTGAAGCCGCGAAAAAAGTCTAAACAGCAACTGACAAATTCAGCATCGAAAACTTTAAAATACGGCCTCCATTCATTCATAAACTGCTGCAGTACGCCAGAGGGAGCATTTTAAAATTAGAGTGACGTTGATTATCGTTATATTATGCTGCGGCGAAAGTTACGGGCAGTAAATCGTCGAACGAATTTAGATAAACGACGACCGGATTTCTTTGAAAAAGTCCGTAAATCAGAATCAAAGGAGAGCGGCTATCATGTTGTCCGCGTGGACGTATTTTTCATCTACTAAACATTCGGCCTGGAAGCAATAATATCATCAAAACACTTCCTCGGCAGTGCCATCTGGTAGACCGAAATAAATACAGCATTCTGTCGGATATTGCAGTTACTAATTGCACCGAAAGGTTTACGTGCGGTTAATTTTGGATTGGTCTGCCGACTTTAGTTTTGAGATTGCACTATTACCTATTAATTTATATCCGCTTCGTAGTAATGTGCGGGAATGATGATATACCATACAAAACACTATTATTATTTTTATAAGTTTATGATATGGTGACCACCCCGGCGGGATGTAAATTTTAAATAAATTTAAAATTACAGCCTCAACCTGGATTTGTACCTGGGACATTTATAAACCTTTAATGTTACTGCATATCGTTACTTATAATGCATATCGTTTAAATTTACTATTATCTTTTATGGAATCTGCAGAAACGTTCCAGAAAGTTCTGCTTTACATATTTGATTAATAAATTACATTTTGAGTCAGATATCAAGCAAAAGTATTCTCAGATGGTTGTGACTGACAAAATAAAAACGCACACGTAACGCACATGCTTATGCTATGGTTATACGAGAAAGTAATACTATATTATAATACAAGTTTTTATAACAGAAATTAGCGCACGAGTTGTTTTGGTCACCGACCAGAATAGCGAGGAGTGCGCCAAATGGAACGAGTGCGCCAATATGTCTAATAAAACGAGTGTTATATACTACTTTTTCTACTTTGGGACAATAATTTTACATACATTTCGAAAATTGCGAACAAAAATTTCGAAAATTGCGACTGTTACCTTAAATCTAGATAAGTTTTACCTTGAACTGTTGGTAGTTGTGATAAAACTATGCCAAATACGATTAAGGTGAGCCAATAGCGATTGAGATGTCAGCATCATTTGACACTCTCACCATTCTTGGAAAATTAAAAATGACTAAAAGTTAGTAATCTAGTATTTTCATAACGTCACCGAAAGCGGTTTCGTTATGAGTTTATAACGAACGCAAAATAGAAAATGTATTATTTTTCTTTCCAATTATGTTATTTTAACACCCCATCACATAAAGTCACTGAAGTTAACTTAACAGACACTTAACAAAATGCAATTTGTTCCAGGCTGACAAACTAAATGCACATTGTCTAACAAACTATCGCGTTTATTTCGGAAAATATCAAAATCAGATTTTTGGCACCTGGACACGATAATTACGTATATGATTTCAGTTAAATTTTTTGGCAAAATTACATTCTCGATAAATTTAACCACAAACCTGTGATAATTGTTGTTTTATTTCTGAGTTTTTTTTTATTTAGTACAAAATGCATATAGAAAATCTGCTGCTCAAATAGGTTCCCACCAAATATCTGGCATATACCATGTAGCCAGAAATACGGCCAAACCTAGGATTAACGCGTTAATCCTAGGTTTGACCATGAATGAATTGGCAAATGTTCGACAAATGGTATTTATTAATTATATTTCGGTCTTCTACCAAGCCATAGCGGTTAATCCTAGGATTTATCTCATGGTATTGGTGTACGCTAGTTTTAATAATTCACCAAACCAAAACTCACCGCAAATGTTTTATTAGCTCTGTGCGCGGAAATAGTTTTGTTATGAGTTTGTGTACTATAATGAGTAGGTAAATTACATTACCACTGTGAAATGGGTACGAGTGGGTACCGCAAGAAAATATAAGCACTTTTACTTTATTAAATACGACACAACAAACATCGTTGCAGCTTAAAATAAAAACTCTTTTTTATTTCGCATTCGATAATATTTTAAATTTAAGGATTTATTAAGGACTTTCTTTGGCATGTATTTATGGAAAATCAACACTAAAACGATTTGAATACACAAGCATTCAAACAAAAGCAACTCCGATTACGCAATAGAATAACATCTTAACTCATACCGGCAATTTCTCTCTTAAAAATCGACGAAGAATGAACAAAAAGTCAATGGGAACACTACTAACACCAAATGGCACATATTTATCACATTTTTAAATAAATGGAAATGTTGGAAATGAGTAGACCATTATGTCCGTAATAGATATTGAAATCGGATAAAAACTAAACAACAATGCTACACTAGATTCATTAGCTCACAAAGTTGCCATTATTATTAATTAATATTTAAAATAAGGACAAATAATTTACATAATAAATTCTAGAAGAAACAGAACAAAGATTTATAAGAAGAAATTCGTAATAAACAAAAATATAATACTTATTGTGAGAGTGTCTTAAGCATACTGGTTTACATTTTATAGGATTATTGCTGATATAGGAGCATTATAGGAGTATTTATTATATACACGAGTATTATATACTTTTAAGATTTTATAGATCTTATACATTATTTATTGTTATTTATTATTTTAATAGTTAAAAAACTGTTGTTGGGTTGTATATTGTACGCATTTTCTTGGCTTATCAATTTAATGAAATTTAGTAGTGTATCCAATAATTGAAAGAAGCAACCGAAAATCCGAAATGTTCAAAATGTGTATTAAAATGCTAATACGGTTACAAATTAAATAGTACCTACAACCTAAACCTGTTCCCTTATAAATACCTAATAATATTGATTCGAATATTTAATGGAATGCCCCGTACGTGGTATTTATCGGCTCAATATTTACACAATATACACAAACTGCATCATAGTATAAATCAACGACGGTTAGCTAAAATATTTGAACTGTCAATTAGCGCGGTCGTTTATTCGACCGCTTTAAACAATAAACAAGTCAGCCCATTAAACAATCTGAACGGGGCCGATTAATTGACCGAAAGCACCGAATTAATAGTTTTAATGTATCATCGAATCGGCACCTAATGCCCACCGAGGCGAGATATTTAATGGCGTTAATTACGGCGTTGCGTTAAATTAAAAAGAGGGCTCGCGAACGGACCTAAACGCACCGGCCTACAGCCATCCGCGGCCAATAATAATAATAATTCAATTAGTTCAAGCGAGAGGTCCCCGTCAGAGCAGCGGTAACTGAAAAATTACCCTAACTAATGTAATTGTCGCAGCAAACGAGATCGAATAAATTACGCCTCATTAATTAAAATACCTAATTCAAACGAATGATTCTCATTAAATGGAAATTGACACTGTTATTACATCGAAATGGCACGCTACTATATTCCCAATCTTGACAAGGTGGAATGATAAATTACCAACAACGATTCTAGTAAACAATGACGAATAGAATCCGATCAAAAGCTGTCTCAAAATCCGTATCAAGCTGAAGGTGGGCCAATAAAATCCTGGAAAATTGTGAGCATCGATTCATATTAATATAAACAATATGAATCGATGTATTAATATAAACCAAGTTATTATTCATATTACAAGTTATGGTGAGTAACCATCCAGAATTGGGTGGCACAGTCCCAAATATTGACGAATTGTCACCTCGTGTGAAAAAATCTGATGTGGCCAGGCACATGACTTTATCATACAATATATAAAATTAATAGTTTAGCTGCATGAGGATCTATTTTATTGAGATAAATCGTAGGTATTGTGAAAGCATCAGCATTTGACACTACCTACACTACGTCATTAGAATAATAGTTATTTATGTCACAACTGCCGAAAGTACAGATAGCGCGACGAGCGGTGATGCGGCGCGTCACCGAAAGCGGAGGGTCGCCGTCGCACGTGAGCGAGTCGCGCTATCTAGTTTTTGGCAGGAGTGACATCAACGTTTATTGTGTTGCTTTTTGAGAAATACGTACTTAAAAAAATGATTTCTGTATAGTAAATGCTAGGTTGGCACCACTTTGACGAAACGTCAAGTTTAAAGGTGCGTTCCGATTGGTAGGTAATGGTAGCTAATGGCGGTGGTACAATACGAAATTATAGTATTTCTTACATATCGTGATAATGACACATATTAGTTTGCATGTACATAAACATGAGTCACTATCAATTATCTATTGGAAATACTATAACGGCGTCTGCTACCATTGCTATTATCACTAATGAAAACGCACCTTAAAAAGGTAATTCAAATTCTGACAGATTTATATTTGTTCATGACACATCCCTACCAACATACGAAAATAAAACTACACTCATCGCTATACTTTATTTATAATTTTCTCGTATCGTTTTTAGAATTAGATATAAAGACGGGTTGATATTTCTTATCAACAAACAATCAAATTGGTGATCCTACTTTATTTGAAATTAGTATTTTATAATTTGCCGCACTACAGCGGCAATATTCCATAGTGGTTCTCCAACCTCTGATGAGATCAGCTGTTTTCGAATGTGACAACACAAACAAATATTTGTCAAAATCCTGGCTACTATGTAATTTCATATCAATGCAGATGCGACCGATCTCGATCAAATAGAATTTGCTCTTGAAGCTAAACTATTAATTTTACCAAAAAATTTCATGGGCATAAATTATTCAAAATTTCCTCTACTTTAATTTATTAATTAACTATTTTTTCGAAATTACAGAAATGGCGGCTCATTTCCAAAATCCTTCAAAAAGGCTTAAAATAAACTAAAAAGCTAAACTATTAATTTTACCAAAAAATGTCATAGGCATAAATTATTCAGAATTTCCTCTACTTTAATTTATTATTTAACTATTTTCAGGAAATTAGAGAAATGGCGGCCCATTTGCAAAATCCTTGAAAAAGGCTTAGAATAAACTACCAGTTCCTTTGGACCCTTTTAAACCAAAAGCTTTTCAGCTCTAAGTTAGGTCATGAAACTTCTAATTATGAACTTTCGTCCCGATACCTTTAGTAGTTTTTCCGGAATCATCGCCACAAAAATCGTTTACACACACACGCACGCACGCACACACACACAGACATTTTTTTGTACCTTGGTCAAAAATGTTCAGGGGACCCAAAAAGACCTATTTCCGCTAAAATCTCAATTTTTTTTTTCGGCATGATTACAATACTTTACCATACTGCGTATGGTAAAGTAAAAAAAATCTGATGTGGCCAGGCACATGACTTTATCATACAATACATAAAATTAATAGTTTAGCTGCATGACAATCTATTCTATAGAGATAAATCGTAGGTATTGTCAAAGCATCAGCATTTGACACTACCTACACTACGTCATTAGAATAATAGTTATTTATGTCACAAATGCCGAAAGTACGGAATAGCGCGACGAGCGGTGATACGGCGCGTCACCGAAGGCGGAGTGTAGCCGTAGCATATGAGCGAGTCGCGCTATCTAGTTTTTGGCAGGAGCGACATCAACGTTTATTGTGTTGCTTTTTAAGAAATACGTATTTAAAAAAAAATAAATGATTTCTGTATAGTAAATGCTAGGTTGGTACCACTTTGGCGAAAGGTGCGTTCCGATTGGTAGGTAATGGTAGCTAATGGCGGTGGTAGAATACGAAATTATAGTATTTCTTACATATCGTGATAATGACACATATTAGTTTGCATGTACATAAACATGAGTCACTAGCAATTTTCTATTGGAAATACTATAACGGCGTCTGCTACCACTGCCATTATCACTAATGAAAACGCACCTTAAAAAGGTAATTCAAATTCTGACAGATTTATATTTGTTCATGACACATCCCTACCAACATACTAAAATAAAACTACACTCATCGCTATACTTTATTTATAATTTTCTCAATGTATCATTTTTAGAATTAGATATAAAGACGGGTTGATATTTCTTATCAACAAACAATCAAATTGGTGATCTATTTTATTTGAAATTTTTATTTTATAATTTTGCGCACTACAGCGGCACGTTCCATAGTGGTTCTCCAACCTCTGATGAGATCAGCTGTTTTCGAATGTGACAACACAAAAAAATATTTGTCAAAATCCTGGCTACTATGTAATTTCTAATCAATGCAGATGCGACCGATCTCGATCAAATACTATTTGCTCTTGAACGTAAACTATTAATTTTACCAAAAAATGTTATAGGCATAAATTATTCAAAATTTCCTCTACTTTAATTTATTAATTAACTATTTTGTCAAAATTACAGAAATGGCGGCTCATTTCCAAAATCCTTGAAAAAGGCTTAGAATAAACTAAAAAGCTAAACTATTAATTTTACCAAAAAATGTCATAGGCATAAATTATTCAAAATTTCCTCTGCTTTAATTTATTATTTAACTATTTTGACGAAATTACAGAAATGGCGGCTGATTTCTAAAATCCTTGAAAAAGGCTTGGAGTAAACACCCAGTTTCTTTGGACCCTTTTGAACCAAAAGCTTTTCAACTCTAAGTTTGGTCATGAAACTTCTAAATATGAAGTTCCGTGCCGATACCTTTAGTAGTTTCTCCGGAAATGAATTAACAAAAATTGGGTACACACACACACACACACACACATACACACACACACACACACAGACATTTTTTTGTACCTTGGTCAAAAATGTTCAGGGGACCCATAAAGACCTATTTCCGCTAAAATCTCAAAAAATTTTTTTGGCACGATTACAATACTTTACATACTGCGTATGATAAAGTAAAAATACATATTGAATTGAATTTTAAGAAACAAAATTCCATTTGTGGGTAATATTGCCTAAATTTCCAGTCGAATCTAAGTTTTTTTCTGGGCCAAGTTCCATCAGTGAAATAAAGAAAACAAAAAATGCATCCAATAATAATAATAATAATCTAATAAGCACAAACAATGGCTTGACGCTGAAAATTTCAGAAAATTATAACTAATCTTTGGGGGTGAAACAGAAAAAAATTATAAATAAAAAAAAAGATTTTGCAGTGTAAATAATTTGTAGTTCCTTTTAAGGTCATTGGTCTGCACGTCAAAAGTTTTTAAAACATGTTTTAAAAATCACTCAGGAGTACAATGACCGAAGTAATTATTTCAAATGTTTTGTAATTGGATCGGGGAAATTTGTAAATAGTATAATTACAAAGTTTTTGCTGATTTTCGCTATGTTGAAGACGAAAACTATGATTTAATTACAAAAAATATTTATTTATGTACCCTCGCCCCCTCAGATCTCAGCGTCGTGCCTTGGAGTATTAAAAAGTTTATGATATGTTATCCCGTTTGTAATTATCGGTATGCAAATTTTTAAAAATTGTTCGTACGTGATATGTTTAAAGCCCGTTTGTCGCTCACCTAGTTAATCTAGAGAGGTGGTATAGGTGCCATTTTATTTGTGCTTTCCATGAGCTTTCTTCTGATATGAGCTTTATTCTGATATACAACACAATAAGGCTTGCGGGAATTTTTTTAAAATTTTGTAAGAATCATTTAATAGATTACACTGTTTTCAGTTAATTCCAAAAGTTTGCCAGTGGGACAAAAAAGGGTTCATGTCTTAAAAAAATATAAATGTCTACAAACATAATATGTATTTAGAAAGAGAAGAAACTATAACATGAAATTGTATTGAAACTGAACAGTTATTTAGTCCAATTTAGTGCCACTTCTATGATAAAATTAATAACAGTATTAAAATAAAAAATCTGATGTGGCCAGGCACATAACTTTATCATACAATATATAAAATTAATAGTTTAGCTGCATGAGAATCTATTTGACTGAGATAAATCGTGTCTGCATTAAAATTAAACTAGTTAGCCAGGATTTGACAAATATTTTGATAGTCAATAGTATCAATCGAAGGTATTGTCAAAGCATCAGCATTTGACACTACCTACTGTCATCAGAATAATAGTTGTTTATCTCACAAGTGCCGAAAGTACGGAATAGCACAACGATCGGTGATGCGGCGCCTCACCGATGGCGGAGCGTCGTCGTCGCATGTGAGCGAGTCGCGCTATGTAGTTTTCGGCAGGAGTGACATCAACGTTTTTGTGTTGAATTTTGAGAAATACATATTTTAAAAAAAAATCAAAAATGGTTATATTTCGGTATAGAAAATGTTAGGTTGATACCACTTCTACGAAATGTCAAGTTTAAAAAGCTAATTCAAATTCTGACAGATTTATATTCGTTCATGACACTGTAGATGACGTTCCATGCGGTTCTCCGAGTGTGACAGCGTGGTGACAGCCATAGACATTTCTGTGGTGACAGCACAAAAAAAATAATTGTCAAAATCCTGGCTACTATGCAGTTTCATATCAATGCAGATGCGACCGATCTCGATCAAATACAATTTGCTCTTGCAGCTAAACTATTAATTTTACCAAAAAATGTCATAGGCATAAATTATTCAAAATTTCCTCTGCTTTAATTTATTATTTAACTATTTTGAAGAAATTACAGAAGTGGCGGCTCATTTGCAAAATCCTTGAAAAAGGCTTAGAATAAACTACCAGTTCCTTTGGACCCTTGTGAACCAAAAGCTTTTCAGCTCTAAGTTAGGTCATGAAACTTCTAAATATGAACTTTCGTTCCGATACCATCAGTAGTTTCTCCGGAATCGTCTCCACAAAAATCGTTTACACACACACATGCACACACACAGACACACACACAGACATTTTTTTGTACCTTGGTCAAAAATGTTCAGGGGACCCATAAAGACCTATTTCCGCTAAAATCTCAATTTTTTTTTTCGGCATGATTACAATACTTTACATACTGCGTATGATAAAGTAAAAAGTTGATGCGTTCACTTGGTTGGTATACCATTTTCAGTAAATATTATGTTTGTAGACATTTAATTGTTTTCAAAAACATGAACCCATTTCCGTCCAACAAGCTCTATTGTATTGTTGTATATCAGAGAAAGTTCATGGAAAAAGCTATAAAATGGCACCTATACAAACGCACTAGATTAATTAGGTGAATGACAATTGGCCTTTGAATATTTAAATATCATGTCCGAATAATTTTTAAAATTTTGCATATTTATAATTCCTAAACGGGAAACATTTTATCATAAAATTTGGTATTTATCTATAACTACATGAAGACATAAATTGTACAAAGCTTCATCAAAATCCACGGTGGCGAGGAATAAAGCTGTGTTGATTTGACATGGACTTACCCTATAAACACAACCCAATTAAAGTATACACAGTTAAAATTTTTTGTTTAACTCCTATAAATTCGTATTTTAATAGAAGCAAAGATATATTCATTTGGTATAAAAAATGTTTATTTGAGTCAAATAACATTTGTTTGGAGTAAAGCAATATTGTTTTGACTCAAGCATTCTTTGTCGCAAATAAATATATTTTTGCCTCTCATCAAATAAATATTTATTTGAGTTAAACAAAAATTTCTATTTGAGTATCGATGTGTGCGTTTTGCACTATACTATAGATCTAAACTGAGAAATGGCAGAGCTCTACTAAAATTACCAGATCACCCGTATAGTTCAACTGTTGGCTGCGCGGAAAAAAACATTTTTATTATCAATAAAATATTAATTTTTGCTACAGCTTTTCAGTTTTAATCGAAAGTAATGAACACGCCTCCTTCCTTTCCATAAAATACAAATTCTGGCTCCATCCACACGAACCGAAGACGGAGACAGATTTGTAATTTTTTTGATTTTTAATTGATTTTGGTGACTACCTAAAATAATGCTGGACCAAGATCTGCTTTATTTTTATAGCAGAAATAAAAAATCTGATGTGGCCAGGCACATGACTTTATCATACAATATATAAAATTAATAGTTTAGCTGCATGAGAATCTATTCTATTGAGATAAATCGTAGGTATTGTCAAAGCATCAGCATTTGACACTACCTACACTACGTCATCAGAATAATAGTTATTTATGTCACAAATGCCGAAAGTACGGAATAGCGCGACGAGCGGTGATGCGGCGCGTCACCGAAGGCGGAGTGTCGCCGTCGCATATGAGCGAGTCGGCTATCTAGTTTTTGGCAGGAGCGACATCAACGTCTATAGTGTTGCTTTTTAAGAAATACGTATTTAAAAAAAATAAATGATGTCTGTATAGTAAATGCTAGGTTGGTACCACTTAGACGAAACGTCAAGTTTAAAGGTGCGTTCCGATTGGTAGGTAATGGTAGCTAATGGCGGTGGTAGAATACGAAATTATAGTATTTCTTACATATCGTGATAATGACACATATTAGTTTGCATGTACATAAACATGAGTCACTATCAATTTTCTATTGGAAATACTATAACGGCGTCGGCTACCACTGCCATCGTCACTAATGAAAACGCACCTTAAAAAGGTAATTCAAATTGTGACAGATTTATATTTGTTCATGACACATCCCTACCAACATACTAAAATAAAACTACACTCATCGCTATACTTTATTTATAATTTTCTCAATGTATCGTTTTTAGAATTAGATATAAAGACGGGTTGATATTTCTTATCAACAAACAGTCAAATTGGTGATCTTACTTTATTTGAAATTTGTATTTTATAATTTGCCGTACTACAGCGGCAACGTTCCATAGTGGTTTTCCAACCTCTGATGAGATCAGCTGTTTTCGAATGTGACAACACAAAAAAAAATTTGTCAAAATCCTGGCTACTATGTAATTTCATATCAATGCAGATGCGACCGATCTCGATCAAATACAATTTGCTCTTGAAACTAAACTATTAATTTTACCAAAAAATTTCATAGGCATAAATTATACGAAATTTCTTCTACTTTAATTTATTAATTAACTATTTTGTCGAAATTACAGAAATGGCGGCTCATTTGAAAAATCTTTCAAAAAGGCTTAGAATAAACTACCAGTTCCTTTGGACCCCTTTCAACCAAAAGCTTTTCAGCTCTAAGTTTGGTAACAAAACTTCTAAATATGAACTTTCGTTCCGATACCTTTAGTAGTTTCTCCGGAATCGTCGCCACAAAAATCGTTTACACACAGACATACATACACACACACACACACACACACACACACAGACATTTTTTTGTACCTTGGTCAAAAATGTTCAGGGGACCCAAAAAGACCTATTTCCGCTAAAATCTCATTTTTTTTTTCGGCATGATTACAATACTTTATCTTACTGCGTATGATAAAGTAATATTTGTCAAAATCCTGGCTACTATGTAATTTCATATCAATGCAGATGCGACCGATCTCGATCAAATAGAATTTGCTCTTGAAGCTAAACTATTAATTTTACCAAAAAATTTCATAGGCATAAATTATTCAAAATTTCCTGTGCTTTAATTTATTAATTAACTAATTTGTCGAAATTACAGAAATGGCGGCTCATTTCCAAAATCCTTCAAATAGGCTTAGAATAAACTGAAAGGCTAAACTATTAATTTTACCAAAAAATGTGATAGGCATAAATTATTCAAAAATTACTCTACTTTAATTTATTTATTAACTATTTTGTCGAAATTACAGAAATGGCGGCTCATTTGCAAAATCCTTCAAAAAGGCTTAGAATAAACTACCAGTTCCTTTGGACCCTTTTCAACCAAAAGCTTTTCAGATCTAAGTTAGGTCATGAAACTTCTAAATATGAACTTTCGTCCCGATACCGTTAGTAGTTTCTCCGGAATCGTCGTCACAAAAATCGTTTACACACGCACACACACACACACACACACACACACACACACACACACATACAGACATTTTTTTGTACCTTGGTCAAAAATGTTCAGGGGACCCAAAAAGACCTATTTCCGCTAAAATCTCAATTTTTTTTTTCGGCGTGATTACAATACTTTATCTTACTGCGTATGATAAAGTAAAAAGCGGAGAAAAAATTCTTTGTAACATGTTTCCGTGAAATCTGAAAACAGAAAAACACTGCAAAAGATGATATAAACATCTTTTTGTATTTTTTACTTTATCATACGCAGTATGTAAAGTATTGTAATCGTGCCGAAAAAAAAATTTGAGATTTTAGCGGAAATCGGTCTTTATGGGTCCCCTGAACATTTTTGACCAAGGTCCAAAAAAATGTCTGTGTGTGTGTGTGTGTGTGTGTGTGTGTGTGTGTGTGTGTGTGTGTGTGTGTGTGTGTGTGTGTGTGTGTGTGTGTGTGTGTGTGTGTGTGTGTGTGTGTGTGTGTATGTATGTCTGTGTGTGTGTAAACGATTTTTGTAGCGACGATTCCGGAGAAACTACTAAAGGTATCGCGACGAAAGTTCATATTTAGAAGTTTTATGACCAAACTTAGAGCTGAAAAGCTTTTGGTTCAAAAGGGTCCAAAGGAACCGGCTATTTACTCTTAGCATTTTTCAACGATTTTGCAAATGAGCCGTCATTTCTGTAATTTCATCAAAATAGATAAATAATAAATTAAAGTAGAGGTAATTTTGTATAATTTATGTCTATAACATTTAATGGTAAAATTAATAGTTTAGCTGCAGGAGCAAATTCTATTTGATCGAAATCGTGTCTACATTAATACTAGATGCCCAGGATATTTTGAAGTTTTTGACAGTATTTGGAACGTCAGCGTTTGCGAAACGTCAATTCAACACGCAAATGCATGGAGAATTGCCATGAGGAGCTAGGTGAAACAATATTGAAACAATATTGAAAAACAATATTTCGAGTGCGGATAGCAATGTTATGTTTTCGCGAATAAATATACAAGAAAGATTGTAAGACGGTATGTTAACCTTAAAACTTATTTGGAATATTGAGCATAATTCTTTATGAACTTTTGTAGTTAGCACTGAAGACGGCGTAAAACTCGAAAATATAGTATGCTAGAAGCCAATATAATATATTAATCATCAGAACCAGAACCTTTTTACTTTATCATCTGTAGTATGACAACACTCCATATTTAGAAGCTTTCTGTTGAACCAAGGGTCCAAAGGAACTGGCGTTTTAGTCTTAGCATTTTTGAAAGATATTGCAAATAAGCCGCTATATCTGGAATTTCGTCGAAATAGTTAAATAATAAATTAAAGTAGAGGAAATCTGAATAATTTATGACTATGACATTTTTTGGTAAAATTAATAGTTTAGCTACATGAGCAAATTCTATTTCATCGACATCGCTCGTACTGCATATAAACTAGTTAGCCAGGATTTGTCAGATATTGTGATTCTAATGACAGTAGGTAGTGTCAAATGCTGATGTTTTCACATTACCTACTGTAAATATAATCAAAATGTTTTTAGTCTAGTACTAGTAGTTTAATTTTAATGCAGACATGGCCGATCTCGATCAAATAGAATCTCATGCAGTTACGCTATTAATTTTATATATGGTATGATAAAGTCATGTGCCTGGCCACATCAGATTTTTTTCGTTGTATCTGTACCCGTGATTTCAACCATCGGTGTTTTAGCCATTCCACACCAGAATAATATTCACTTAAAGTGGTTGTTATAGTCTGCGAATTCTAGTGTTAATAAAGTAAGTTAAAGTAGGTTTCAAACTAATAAACATAAAAATATGTAGTTTAATTTTGTTTGTAAAAATCACTAACTTTGAAAGCGGCGAGTAACAGGATGCCTAAATATTGTAATAAAACTATAACACAGGCGATTTTGACTTATTTCTATTTAGCACGTGGCAAAGGGTAGCCTTCTTGAACCCAGTCGCACATGGTTATCGGGTGACAATATTACTTTACTATTTACTTTAAGATAATAATTAACACTTACTGAATTAATCATTCATAATAATGACTTGGCAGATTATTACTTAGTACGAATAATCTTAATTAATGTTGTTAAAAGTTCTACACTTTCACTCCCTACCTCAAAATTAGGCATGTAACGCCAGAAGATTTATCGAGTAAATTATAACTTCTGTCAGCTAAAACCAACAAACCGCGCACTTTATTAACCGAATTAAATCAGCAAATTAATTACGGTACCACCCTTAGCACGTGTGAAATTGAGATAACTTCGTGGAACTTATAATTTAGTTATTTAAAACCCCGCCGTGAATAGGGAGACCAGAGGGTCACACGTTTATTTTGCAGCAACTAAGGTAGAAGAACATAAATAAGTATAAAGGTTGGATACATAGGCGCCCGCAGAGAGGGGCACGGGAGTGCACTTGTACTTGCACTGGCTTTTGATATAACTGGGGAAAGATCAACAAGAAAAAAGTCATGAAATAGTACATGCTGATTTATAACTAATGCTGAAAATTAAAATCCCAGACAATTAGAAACAATTAAAGAGATATTTTTGTTGAAATTTCGCCTACGAGTTAACTGACCTACATGTTAAATTAAATAACCAGAAAGCTTTTTCAATAATTAAAACTAAACTTTCTGTCATCATGTTTTGTTATTGAAAACAGATCAACCTAGAGGGTGGCTAGGGTTGCCAAACATCCCAATTTCCGGTATTGTCCAGTGTCTGGTGGAAGGTGCAAACTGTATATCTAATGTCCAGTTTTCTCGTACCTATCTGAGATTCACATTATAAAAAAAAATATTCACTGCTCCCATTATCTCTAAACACTTCGTAATAGCTAATAACCATACCGCGCGATCTATAACTAGTGCTACAAATTCTCATATAGAAAATAGTATTTTAAGTAAAAATAACAGAGGTTGTTTTCCAGAGTATCTGGTTTAATGACTGCAGCTGTAGTTACTCAAAAGGGTAGTGTTGTGATGGATTGTTTTAACAGCAAATCATCTAGGTACTGCTCGAATCTTTTAGTGTTGTGTATAGTATTTATAATCAAATATGTATCAATAATTATAAAGTATTGACAGTTTGTCGAAAAAAATAATAATAAAATAATAAAACTTACTAAAATAATTAAAAAACTTTTGAATTTACACATAAAAGTGACATACAAGTGACAACTGATTATGGTAGCAATTTTTTGCACAAGTTATAAACATGTTTATTTAGCAATTTATTGAAATACGTTTGCTATTAGAACGGACATTATCGCCATTCAGGGGTTGTTGTCCATGGGGCAAAACTCCGACCGTCAAAGGGCTACTAGGTCTTTAAATTACCTACAATTTGAGGTATTGTTATGTAGTTCTTAAAGGGGGACGGTTCTAGGTCAGGATGGAGATATAAATAAAATTCGCAGTGTTGTTTACAAAGGTCGCGTATTGTTGACCACAAGGAATTCCAGTATTACAGCTGACTGGAGTCCGTAATACAGATAGATGAGCGTATGCTATATTCAGGTGCTGCAAACTACTGATCCCCATCCCGTCCCATGCCGTGGCTTTTGTGTTAAATTTGGCAAGACGTCATGACCTGTTTTGGGCCCCTCAAAAATCCTGAGTTAGGATTTTCGGTTGCACACGGTTTTTGATATAAGTTAATCTTAATGAACGCGTTTTGAACGCGTGCAACAAAGGAATGCCTTTGTTCCGATTTGAAAAGCCAGACGTCTGCATTGCTGGCAAAGCAACTGTCTGCAGGGTGGATGGGTTGGATGACCTGGCCTAAATTATACCATGTAACTAATCTATACTTCGCAACAGTATGACAGAAATGTATGCAACAATGTTTCCAAACGTTCTGCAGCAACTGTTACGATTGCTATTTGAAGGGACATTATCGCCATTTAGGGGTTGTTGTCCAAGGGGGCCGAACTCAGAGTATCGAAGGGCTACTAGGTCCTTAAATTACCTACTATTTGAGGTGTGATAGAAATTTCTGCAACAATGTTCTCAAACATTATAAAAAAATTTCTGCAGCAAATGATTGAAAGACGTTTGCTATTCGAACGGACAATATCGCCATTTATTTCTTCTATAGAATCTTAAACACTACTCATTTCATAATTTGTCCGTTCTGGCAGTGGGTTTCAAAGAACAATTTTACAATTATTGGCTTCAGATTAAGATTCTACTAATAAAAGCATAGGCATATTATGTATTTTGATAAATTAAGTAATTGGAAATCTGTGAAATGTCTGGTGTGGTATCTACAATCTACATCCAAAAGCATATTGATGTCGTTTTGACATAATAAAAATGGTGAAGTACAGGTTCTTTCAGTTAATTTTTGTGTTACTAATGCTTTTCTGTATTTCCCTTCATATAACATTTTAAAAAGTTGTTGCTTGATCCTAAAATGTACGGTGAGTTCGGTTGGCTTTATCCCAAAAGCGGAACGGTATCTCCAGTTTCCGGTTACCTTACTTTTTGGAGTTGACAATTCTACACCCAACCCATGGCCGGTTTTCGTTTTGCACCCCCCTGGAAATATTTCTACGAACGCCCATGGTTGGATTGTGTTGGTTTTCCGATATATCGACCGCTAACATGTTTTTTATTAGGTCCCCAAACAACAGACTATAAAAATCAAAAATAATTACGTCATGTGTGTTAGGCATCGTTTAGACAGGGCAAATTTAGCGGCGGAAAGTGCTTTCTGCCTCCCGCATAAGTAACGTCTCCATATAAGTCACAATGACAATGATCAATATAAGTCGCCAAACCGAAATCAATACAAATCTCCACTACTTGCAAATTTCCTGTCGCCCACCTAACACCTTGTATTCTATTGTATAGTAGTAGAAAATAAATATTCGAGTATTTGTTCTTTATATTTTTATATCGCAGGTTTGTGGTGTACAAAATCGCAACGAAGAAACAGGCGTGCGTGCGGCTTGACGCACAGAATTGATCAAGTTTCGTGGCAAGGTACACAAAGCCTTTTAACTACGCTCCCCCCTAATGTATGCGAGTTATTATACAAAATAGAAAGGAGTGGTGAGCTAGGTCTTTCACTACGGCAAAAATCGATGCGACCACCCTCAGTCGCGTGACAAGACTAATAATAAATGAAACCGAAATACCTACCGGGGGTTTCTGCGTTAATCATAGATACCATGAGTAACAATCCTAAATTCGTATATGTAGTAAAGGGTACCACAATAGAATTTTCCCTATACACTAAGAAATAGTAAGTGGTCACTGTGCTCATTATATTGTTATTGTTTGTTTAACGATTGCGTAGAAAATTTGTGCATTAGCTAAATATAGAATGTAGGTTTCCGTTTTGGTTTATATTGATCACTGAGATATGTAAAGATGCTATGCAAAGGTATAGAGATTATAACAGTAATTTTCAGTTCGATATCACATAAAGCAAAATCATAACAAACACTATATATCGCTAACGGCTAAAGAAGGTGTAAGATATTCTTCAAAAGGAAAACAAAGTTCATCGTTGCTCAAGTTATTTATTTATTTGGTTACCGGTTTCACCCTTTTAGGGGATTATCAAACCACCTAGAGCTGTAAAAGTATAAAGTACAGAAAAACATAATCATAAATAAAAAATAAAACTTACGGTCTAATTGTCATCAGTACGAACGAGGAATTGGTTTAGATATATGGATGACATCTTCTGTTTGCCGAAATGTAGGTAACTTAGCTGATTTAGTACAGTTCAAAAGATACGTCAACACATTACAACCTGACCTAAAATTCACTACTGAACTTGAAGAAAAAAGATCACTAAATTTCCTGGACATAACGATTAGAAGGAACCCAGGAGAGTCCAGAATAGAAATTTACAGGAAACCTACGACTTGTAGAGCTCTGATACCTGCAGATTCATGTCACCATCACACCCACAAGTTTGCAGCATTCAGATCTATGGCTCAAAGACTGTTTGTTTGATGGATATACTGCTGAGTCAATAGATAGAGTAATAGAGACAGAAAGAATGAATAACTCACCTCCGTTCACCAAACAACATCAGATGTGGTTTTAACACTAACCATTCTATTCTTTCCTTACTAAAATCTACAAATATTGATGATAAAAAACAAATTAAAATCGAGCGGTGTCTACAGCGTTAAGTGTGACGATTGTGATGCTTTCTATATTGAGGAAACTGGCAGAGCGATAAAGACAAGAATAGCCGAGCACAGAACGGTAAAGCACCGATTACCCTTTGGACAACATCTTTTTTTTGCATCACAAAAAGTGCAACTCGTTTGTGTGATAACATAAACATACAATAATTTATTTAAAAATGTATATAATGCATTCATACCATACCTACCATTCAAAATACAAGAATTAAATAAAAAACCAACAATAAAAAAAAGCTTTCCGCAAAATCGTTAATGAGATTAGATAACATCTTAACACTCATTTCTAAAATGATCAGGTGTTACGAAGAAGCGCTTTATGACTGCAATATTTCGTTTCGGGCACCAGGAAAAGCTAAAATTTTTTACAAAATGGAAGCGAATTGTTTAGTTAAACATATTTTAAAGCAAACCTGCGCCAACCGAAGCGGCTTCGCCTATCACTGTATATGCGTACTTTAGCCAGGTTGGTTTGAGCAACAGTTCAGCATTGCCTTCAGTCAAATCAAGTTGCAAAAAACAGAGTATCATTCCAAATTTGCCATAATCTTGTCAACAAGAAGGTTAATATGGTTAATTTCTGATGGCAAACCGCTCATAATAATTATAACAATTATTACTTACATTACACGCCCTATATAATTTCATCGAAATATTGCAACAATACAGCTAATACAGGATGATCATCAAGTGCCCCCTATTGTTGCAAGACAAGAATAAAACCTAAACGAATTACTAGAAAAACAAAAGTAGAAAATCTATACCTCTTCTCCTTTGTAGTTATGATATCGAATCCACTTTGACAGGCGTGGTCTCCAATATTCCAGCATGTACGCCTCAGCAAATTCTACTCCTTGCCCATTTCCGAAGCGACCCTGGGTCCCAGCTGCAGTAATAACATGAACGGTTTTCAGGTCGATTTGGATCCATTCTTCAGGTTCAGTTGTTGCTTGCTTCAATGGACACCAGGCACCCCCATTCTTTTCCGTACGAATGCTGAAATTTATAAAAAAGAGATTTTATTAAATTTGTATGTTCGCATCACGTTGAGGCAGAGCAGCGATAGGGTATATTTTTAAATAATCATGTTTACTGATAAACGGAGATTTGTTGATGTTATGACATTTCTGTGAGTGCAAAAACACCTATAATGTATTCTTTTTCGCTGGCAAATTTGTGCGATTGAGTGAAATCAATGAATAATGGATGGGATCATCCCGAAGAGCTGAGGATCTAAAGTGGGAGGGAAACTTCAACACTTTCACAGCATTTCCCGTTTTTTAAGGGTAAAACAATTGCCGGTATGTTTTGAGCCCAGATACCATTTTGTCTAGCTTGAATCACCAATGATGTAAGTCCCTTTTCTCTCAAACCTTATATCTACCTTCATCTTTTAGTGCATAATTACAATATCAGACCATTGTATTAAATATTGTGATTACTTATGCAACATCTCCATTTATTAATCTCTCGATATTATATCTTTTCTACAAACTACACAGTACAACGACTAAAATATATGTTGCATGCTAATGGCTGTGTCTTATTTGTGTGGTCATGGTAGTTTTAAGAAATAAATGTTGGATAAATTTAGCATTAACGTTAAAAGTAATAACATGGGCAAAACTATCAAAACACACATTTTCAGATCAAATTTCGGCTCTTTTTTGTCTTAATGGTATACACATTTTATGGCCATACATAAGTTTTTTCTTTTTTGATAAAAAGGCAATTGAAAATTTCTGAAAAATTGAAAATAAAATTATTTCCCTCTTTTGTCGGAAGAGGTAACATTCTGCCGGGATGTTAGAAAAATGTCTGCCGTGCTAAATATAGGATTAGATTGACGAAAAACCGTAAATTTTTATTTTTTTGGTACTTTTAAAACGAATTTTCAATACTATTCAAACGGCATTACGCTATTTTCAATTAAAATAAAAGAATGAAATTTTACTAATTTCACTGATTAGTAGTGTCAAACTACTAGTGACATACGCCTACTCAAAGAAATCTCGAAGACAATAATCATAATGCCCCTGTATATATACAAACTTCATGTTATTCAATAAAACGTTACTTTTGGAATATTTTGGACCAGCATGTTATATATCGTTGAAAAGAGGAAAAATGCTCTATTTTTTTCAGTCATAGCCAGCTATGGTTTCCAAATCAAAAAACACAACTTTATGTTATATCAACAAAACTATTAGAGATATTTAAAATCTGTGAATTCCACTGAATTCTAATCGAAAAGTGCATCAAGAACGTGCAAATATCATTCGTCTGATTTAACAAACAACAAAGATATCGAAAAGTATCAAAATAGCGAAAAATCGAGTTTTGTGTTATAACTCGAAAACAAAACACGATAGCTAATTTTGGTTTTCACCATTGCGTTTCTCTCAAGAAAAAACGACACAACAACCTTACTCATTTTTCGATATCTCATATAGTTACCGAGATCTCCTATGGCAATATCGACTTTGGCCCAGCCTGTATAAACTACCAATTTCTTAACAGTATATAATTATAAAGCGTAGGAGCGGACTAATAGAACGTTAAACTTAAGAATGTCTAACGGAGGCTTACAGAATAACTGTATTAAACAGGATTTTGTGTAAAACTAAAATTTGAAATTTGTGTTATTGAAATATGTGTTTTCTGTTTCTGATTACCTTTATTCCAATCTACCATATTGTTCGACCGACCGACATTTGCAAGAAAGATGCTACGGTAAACTAGATGATTTAGTTATTTTATTATGTGAATTAGAAGTCATGAATGTAACAACATCCGGGTAGGTTAGCAGACATTCAGCGGATACTGTCGGTATTCTATAGGGAGACTGGCGATATACGGCGCACGAAGATGTCAAGCACCACATATTCAGCCCGATATCTCAATTTATGACACGTGCGGGTCCGGCCGGACATCCAAATGGAATTGAAAATAGCGACCGGGAATGTGGTCGTGAAACCGATATGAGGCGACCGGAGGGTTCCGGTGGGCAATAAAACTTGGTGTAGGCCAGAGCCCAGGCAGTCGCCTCCGGGCAGAGCAAACTGGGGCTCAGTACGTCCGTCCGTCTGACTATGTGTATGGTACACACGAATAGGTGATGCCACAGACGTGCACCGTATGCAGGAAGGATCATGGGATAGGCTCGTAGGAATAGTAGGCCGCGGAAATAGAGCCGTGGCCTTATTGATCCGCGAAGACAGCGCGGGGAAGAGTTTTAAATTCTCATAAACCTGACAGAATTCGCCGGCGAGGAGAAGATTGAGTGGCGCAACAGACCCTGAAGGGTGCTACGTTCTCGAAAATTTTCATATTCCGTGTCAGTTTGCTGGCAGCGATTCAGAGGCGGACTCCATGAATAGTAATATATTTCGTTGGATGCCCTGTCATGGGTAATTTGCAGACACTAACGTATATGTCGACTTCCATCGAATGCGTTGTTAATGGGGCCAATTTAGTTTATTCATCTGTTTAATGTCGTGGAAGCAGAAGCAAAACATGTGCAACGCACCCTTACTTTAAAGTTAAATAATTACTATAATATCTGTATTTACTTAAGCGCGCTAACACGTGTTTTCGTAACGTCACGCCGGTGCCGTCACACTTGGCCAGCCTTTGATATCACTCTGGCCACAAACGGTGTCTCAATCACTATACATACGCGACTGGCACATGTCAAACTCCATGACAATGTCAGTGAACCTATACAGACTGTATACGAAATTAGTCCACTAATTTCTAGAGATTATAGATCTTGTTAATTGGAGTAAAAAATTCAAATACCATTTTTCCCTATCAGGCACCAGTTAGGAGTAACTAATGATTGAAAATACAGAATTTGTCACCTCACGTCTTTAGGAAGACTCGTAGTAGTTAACCTACTCCGTTTCTCCACAGCTGAGCTAAGAGAAGTCCCGTGGTTGCGGCTCGTGCTTACGTTCCTTGTTGTCCTTGTCGGATTTGAAAATTGTCGCATTCTATAAAGCTTCTATAGTACACATACAAAATGATGTACAAAAAGAAAAAACTCGAATCAATCGAAATCTCTTGAAATATGCTCTCCAAAAATATGTAAGTCAACGGTTTCAAACAAAATAAAGAACATCAAGTGACGGTTCTTACTATTAAAATCCTGGGAAATACAATATAAAATAAACAAATACATAGAATACATAATAGTAAGCAATTTCGTTATTTTCTTAAATTTTAAGGAGCCTGCTAAATTTTTTTAAATTTTAAGGTGCCTGCTGTGTTATTGCATACCGATATGTTCAAAGTCATTATGAATTTCAAAAAATTACTTACTAAAGCTAAGTACGACCCACTTTGCGTCGTCGTAGGTACTACACAGTACACATTATGAAAACATGAGTATAGCAACAATAGAGTTTTCAACTGCAAAATTTAAAAATATATACATTAAGATTTTAGTTGTGCGTATTGAGTTACATTATCGGAATACACACTCGCCATATTATTGCGCTCATTACGTATACACCTAGTATAGAAACCACTAACCAAGAAACAAAAGCAACATAGCACGCCCCAGCGGTTGAAGAAAACAATGCCACCGCTTCTTGGTGGTGTGGTCAACTGGAAATTTAAGGAATATGACCAACGTTCACTATAACGAAGCCAAGTTCTCCAAATCAAATTCACACTGGGTAATTTTCAAAAGCACAACAAAAATAAAAAAATGCTATACAAAAACCAAGAGAGATCCTTCTGCGGGGAAGTGCTGAGCACCACCGTGGTCATCAGACTGAAGAAGCCCTTCTCCCAGGACTCCCTATCCGAAATACGCATTCTTAGAAGCGAAGATGGCACCTTTGCCATCCATCACAGTTCCGAGGAAGAACAGTCCTAATTGGTACGAAATGGTTGAAAATGCCCAGGTAAAGCCCACACAAGACGACTGGCATGTGACAGAGCATCTAGTGGACCTGGAAAACTCACTAGTGCCATATCAACGTACTCATCCCTCAAAACTCCCGAAGGTATCTTTTGCGCACTTCTACAATGCTGCGCGGCGTTGAAACCATCCCCACATCATCAACATATTGCAGACCACTAGCACAGCGCTATATACCTCAGGAATAGAGAGAACTGAAAGTAACCTTTATCCTCAAACCACAGAAACGAGACTACTTCAATACCAAACCATTCCTCCTGAAAACATTGGAAAAGCTATATGAAAGACATCTATGGGAAAAACTATTCGAAACGATATCTCTAACCAAAATGAGCATGCATAGAAGTATTCATAGACAATGAGGGGGTATTTGACAAAACAAAGTTTTATAAGATTAAAACTTCCCTTATGGAATACAATGTAGTACCCATATTAGCGGAATTAGTTGGTAATATTCAACAAAAGACAGTCTTTTGGCCGAAGTACCCATAGGATGGAATTCTTGCAGCTTTGCTCTGGAACCTACGCAATTCCTTATGTTGACGATCTAACAATTCTGCTAACAGGATAATTTGAAGACACAATATGTGCGAGGGTGCAATTTACCTTCAACATTATTTATGTTCTAAATTCCCTTAAAATTATACCAAAGTTTTTAATCAATGTTAAGCTGGATTCGACATTATTCGACATATTTAATATTTTTTTGAAATGTTTCAGAAATATTTACGACAAAAGAAGTTATTTGATTGAGTTGTTACTTTTCATATCGACAAATTTTTGTTTTCTACTTTAAGGTAACATTTATAAACTTTTTTGATTAGCTGCAATCGGACAAACAATAACACAGTTATGGCTTGTTCCTATTTTGAAGACAAAAAATATTAGGCACATCTAATAAATCTTAATAATGTAACAAAAATGGGATTTGTATTTTACTCAAATAATATTTGAAATGTAGCTGTTATAGTTGTTGTTGTTTTACGTTTATATTTCAAAAGTAGCGTAGAATGCGCCTGAAAGCACTATCAGATGATGTAGTATCAGTGACCAAAGTTAATCAAGTAAATCAAAAATTGATGAAGTTATGCTGATATTGCGCCAGCGTCGGGCGCCAAACAAAAACGCAATAACTAGACGTGATACGAAGGGCAGAAAAATTTATCTAGAACGCCTACTAACTTTCCATAGACAAAATGCATGTTCCCCAGTGTTCCAGAACAAAATTACTCAAGTTTGTAGAAAAACTACATATAACAGACGATATCAAAACTCATCTCCATAATCCTTTTATAGTAACTTTTTTACACCATGAACAAAAAAAGTGGCATTAGTTTGCAAAATGTTATTTTATCCTTTCCCAGCTATATTATTTCTTGGTTGGTATTGATGGACCTTTGATGGTTTCTACTTTTAAGAAGTTTCCTTCGGTACTGGCTTTCATAAACAGTGATTCCTTCAGTATAATATAGTTCAACCTCCAACCACTCTACTGCCTCCACATTCGGAAGTATTAACAAATAAAACTTCGCATATCCATCATAATCAAAACCGATATATTCTCGTGGGTCGGTTACCGTACCGGCTAGTACGGCTCTGGCGTATGCACCACATCACAAGAGCCCTAGCTACTGGCGTGAAGTGCGACTACCGCCATCCGTCAACGTCACGTCTGGAGAAACGGGTGCGTTCTTTGGGTCGGTTGGCCAATACCATGAATTTCTTTCGAAGAACGGACGAGAGACGGAGAGGAAGTGAGAGGGAGGGAGAGGTGGCATTCAATTCAAGAAACATGAAGGATTGCCGGCGGAGGCATTCATAGCCGCGTAAGGAATTCCGCCTTCATTCGATTAGCATAAATTTAAACTCACCGGCCGTGATGGGGCCCCACGTTGCCACTGTCGAAAGACGAGCTCGCTGTTATGTCTTCATCCTTTATGGATCCGTTCTCCATGCCCAGAGGTGCGATGCATTGAGCTGAAAAAAAGGATAATATGATGGTCAGTACTTCCTCTGAATGCTTTTATGTGTATAGAATAAAGGATAGCCAAAAGGCTGCAAGCGCAGGCCTAATAAGAAAGTTCAAATAGTGGTTGAAAGCGAAAACACGTTAGTCCGGATATACTACGTAAATTAGAATACTATTTTTGACCGTTTATGTAAGCACTAAACGTATGTAAAACAATTGCTGAAAATACGTCTAACGACTTCACTTCGTACAAATACAAAACACTTTGAGTCATTTCAGATACTGTATTATAATTTCACAACGCTAAACACGTCTTTTTGGCCAAAGAAACTGGATCCAGGCAGAAATCATTGACGCTGCGCTATGTTTCTGGCCAAGAGCAATACCACATAACCCATATTATTTTTCTTCATATGTTTAAGTGTTTAAAAAAATTCATTTGTGTTTATCTGAACCTACTTATCAAAAGCAAATAAAATACTCTGTAATACTCCTTAATCATTTCTGTATAGTTTATCACTATCAAACTATTTTGCCCATCGGTTCATACATGAGTGGGAGAGAAGTGTAAAACAGTATTACATTTTTGCAGTAATAACTGTATTTTGCAGTATTAACTTTCGATTTTTTTCTTCTAAACCTCTTACTGCAAAAATGTCACATACTCACCTAGTAAAATTTGGAATGTTGTCTGTTGATTCGCATTTATCCTTTTTTTTCTGTTTTTATGGAATAATGGTTGTAAATAAGTTCGTCGCGTTGAAATTTTAACCTAACAGTAGACAAGTTTGATAGTTATACACGTTATATAGAAATGTTACAGAAGTATAATGCAGTTTATTTAATTTTTTTTTCTGTTAAATCGTGCATTACAACATTATAAGATTTCTGCATACAAACAGTCCAAACTTCAAAATTGGTAATGACAAGAATTGATAATTAGGTTTTTGAGAAAGGATTACGCCTAGCCACTCTTTGTTGATTTCGCCATTTTTATTTCTATGTTTCCTTAATGCAAGTTGTATAATATAATATCGTGTAAAAGGTGGACAAACCCAAAAAAGGCACCCAATTTTATAAGAAAAAACCCCGAAGCAAAGTGCACCTGTCTCAAGCCAAGGAAAAATGCTTCCGCAGACAAGGACGAATATAGAGAAAAACATTTTAAATAAATGGACAACCGTTTTAAACAAGAAATAAAATACAATGACAATAATTGTTCATAGTATAATATTAATTCACATAGCCTGTATTACAAAGTACTCAACGTAATCCTTTTATTACAGCAATGTTACGGTGTTTTGTTTTAAAATTTGATAGCTTAAGAGGTATTAAGAAGTAGGTGGGAATGAGATTTTTCCCTAATAATTTGAACCCCAAATGTTCAAATGCGCAAAAAGAGTAGACAATCAGGCCAATTCTGTAACGCAGTTGTTACGTAGCAAGTGGTTAAATTTCTTAGCAACGTTGTTAAAATATAAAGTGGTAAATGAAATGTAAATGAAAGGTGATTGATATTGTTTTTACTATTATTTAATATGATATTTTGATTTTATTTATATTTTTATTTTAGTGGTTACCTAACAATTGCAAGGACGAACTTGCTTTGGCTTTTACATAGAATGTATATTTATAGAAGTAAACAAAAGTTACAGTCAAATACAATTTTATATTCATCGACAAGTTTGTTAAATTTATTAACTGAACAGTGGGAAGATTATCACAGTTAAATTAAATGATCATTGTTAAGAATTAAATTAGTATCCATTAAGCGAGAAAACCTTTAAAACTTTTAACCACAACTAGTAGAATTTAACCAGCTGACGAATTAATTAACTTCTTCAATGGAAAGAAGAATAAGAATAACAGCAAGAATACCAATAAGAATAATTCATTTTACGCAACTATCTTCTGCGGACCTTCGCACATATTTAATTTTTGCGTAAATTGTATACACAATTCTTCGACGTTAACGCTTCCGTAAACGGAGTAGAGTGCGTGCATTAGACCTTTATTTTTGTGAATAAAATTAACCATGACGGCATTAATATGGCTTTTGTGAAGTTCTACTTACGCAAATACACCTTTTCATTATTAATTTGCGTATTTTTAATTTATGTTTACTCACCACATCGAATGATAATGATAAGGATTAGCTCATTGAATTTTTTGTACTGAATGGGCATGACCATCAACAGTTAACCACTGTTCTTCAATCTTAACAAGTGGTTAATTTTTCCAATATAGAGCACGAAATCTTATTAATGTCGTTAACAAGGTGGTTAACGAAAGTCGTTAACAAAGTTGTTACGTAGCAACTTGCTACGTTCAGGTCAAAATGATAAAATTAACATTAAAACAAAATAGACATTTTTTGTACTGTTTTGTAGATGTGAACACATGTTGTATTTAAAATAAATTCCAATTTAGTATAGATTTAATGTTAAATTGTAAATTTAAATTTTAACGAGTATCTCTTGTCCGACGATACTGTATGTATGACACTGGAAGATATATACCTCTATCTCTTTAATGGCTGTCTTTCTTTGTTGTTGTTCCTCCGATACTTATATAATATTGTCGCACCTATTACTTCTGTTATGAACTTACAGTCTTCATCTTACGTTTATCAAGTTCTCATTAAGTTTTTCTTTGCAATGCATTACTATTTTCAATTTATTTCAGTAATGCTATGATGAAAATAAAGGAAAATTCAACTCCAGCGCAGCGAATACCGATTTTTAGTAGATGAAATTGCTCTTACTATATTTCTTATATAGAGGTATTTTCGAGACCCTCTTAAAGCCAATATCGGTAATGCACTTGCCGCTGATAAAACTATTTCCCATATATATGAGGTCTTGTGCTTTTTATTCGTTTTGCCCTTCGGATAGTTTATCGTGTGCAACACGTTTACAGTTTACAAGCGTAATATTTTCAAGTTGCGTAGTACGAGTTCGCGCAACATTTAAATGACGCAATTGCATAGCCAATACACCTACTTAAGCAAAAGGTACAGACGTAATATATTGATTATCAAAATTATACAACAAACATTGTTATTTTGCAAAATACAGTGACTTTAACATTATTTACGTATGCACAAGAATTAATTTGTCATATTACCTCAAGTACTATAAGAAATTTAGCTCATCAACACTAACAAATAGAAATGCAGCCTTACATCTTAAGCCTTCATCATAAGTGTTTCACACTGTATAATTATTATTATGATATAGAAATTATTCGTTATTTTATATTTAACCTGTAGATCATGTATAACCTGTATTTCCAGGGATATACTCACCAAGGTCTATAATTGACAACCCTGTACAATAACAAACGAAATGATGGATGTTTCATGTTACGCATTTGTTCTACATACTTTAAAAATAAACAGTTACCCGCCGAATAAAAAGCATCCTGTTTACTCTGCAATCAATATTTAATTAAATTAAAAATGAGGCTTCAATTTCAATGCGAACGCAAACAAAACATACACAGGTAGGTGGGCATTTGTTTAAATTAACAAAATAAATAATGCACAGCGGCGCAATATTAAATATGCGCGTCGGTAATATCGATCAAACGAGGTGAACTCGCGTGACCAAAATGGCGGAGTCGCCGCGCCGGATTAATAATTACGGCGTTCCATGTCAAAGTTGGTGAAATAACAATTGCTAAAACGTTCTCTCGATTAGTTCGTAATTGTGCCGTCTGGCGTTGCGGTCTCGATCGGTTTACATTATGTATCGACGCCAAGCTGCATTGCACGATTTCTAAAGGCAAGTTTGAGTTATCATCAATAATAAATCGGGACATTATAAGTTGCATTCAAACGTATCGTATTATACTGATATTAGCGCAAGTTTGAATTAGAATATACTTACATGGATCCACGGATGCATTTTCCTCGATTGAAACCAGGAGGATTAAGGCCACAAGGATATTCATCATAAATGCTTAACGAGGACACTCCCTCGATGGAGAGATACGTATCAAGCCATCTGAAACAAAGGAATAAGTATAATATACCGGCATACAGTACAGGTACATATATAATGTGATAAATCACATGCTGAATTTATTATATCAATGCTATAAATTGTATTATAAAACAGGAAGATCTCATTCATATCTAAATGGTTTTGGTGGGAAAAGAGCATCATGTGGAGCGATATGTTATAGTTTGTGTGATGGGTGTTCCGATTACACTGGCCAAACAAACAAAAATCCGAGTAGTTGACGACCACTGATTCGGATACGATTTGTTTGGTTTAAATAAAAATCTGACTACAGAAATATTGAATTAGCTCTAGTTTTTTCCTGACTCTTGAACTCAAAACAATAACATGATGTGATAGAAACTGTTAATCGGACGAAATGAAAATCTTTTCCTTTTAGGCTCCACAGTGAAAAATCATGTGGCGTAAACCTGCAACACTTACCACCACATATTTAACCGGTATTATTACAATTCTCGGGTGATTTGTTGTCAATTTCGAATGTGAGTTTTATTAGACAGTTTTACAGATTACTCGCCAGATTCCTCTGTTCCTGAGTTGTACGATACTGTGGTAGAAATTTTTATACAAATTTCAGTTTTTAGCATATTTAGAATACAAGAATGATGATAAGTTGTTCGGTCGAGATTTTAGAATTCTGTTGTTCTGTATCAGCTACAATTATAAGAATCAAGCGGAGCAACATAGTAAAGCACCCCAAGATTTTCTAAATATTTTGGTCTGTGATTAAATTTTTTATAAATATTTGAATGGATCAACCCACTACTGCGTTAATTTGACGCGCATTGTATTAAAAGCGTATTAAATATTTAGAAAGCGAAATCTATGAGTTTGCTTATTGCCATAATTTTCGAGATTCTTTTAAACATATGGATCTATTTCCATTTGAAAATCAACAAAGCTAAAATTATTCTGAAAATATGGAAATGGTGCTATTACACTGCAATTACACTACTATTAAATCAAGCTATTGCAACCAACCCCACTAGATTATTTCTTTAATTGTTTAAAATACACGCCAATGAGACTGCGCAACCTCGTGAGAACGGTTGAAATATCATTTGTATGACTAAATTTTAGGTTAAGACGTAAATTACTAGCGACGTGTACAGCAACGTAGAGTGAGATTTTATTCTTGTAAACCGTTTTGAATGTGTCGTGTTCTATTTGTTATTGTATTGCCACGAAAAGTTCTTGTTTACGCTTTAATGGAGCGTTTGCTGGTCAATCCGCATATTGTTTTGCATGTATGCATTTTTAGAAATGCAATACATGACAAAACGACCGGATGGGAGAAACCAGCGAGCGCTGTGCTAAAGGTAGAATAGTTTAATCATAATGTAGCAGCTTAAGGGGACAGGTGGTCCCAAATAAAGATGTAAATAAAGATGTGTTTGGTACCTCCGCCATATGGTTATCTAGCTAGTCAAGCGAATAGCTCCAAATTAATAAGTACATAGTTATATTTAACGTGACATTATTGTGTTATAACCGTGAGCTGGGAGAATCTGTAGAAGCGATTTAAGGGGGGATTCCGGTTATTTCCTCCGAAATTACCGCTCTGTTTAGAATTTTTTATCGGCAAGACTATGCCATAAATCGATTCCAAATTTGGCACAAATATTTATTAGCTTTTCAGGTATCTACAAAACAAAAATAATAAATATCGAATAGCAGCCACTTTAGTAGTTATCGTTTGATAAAGACGATAAAGATGTTTGGGTGCGAGGCGCCAGACAGTAGAATTAAAGCTTTAGGTTGTTGTTTTGAGTTTCTCCTCACCAAACACTGTTCTAGCAACTCTCTAGACGACAAGTTGTTGTAAATCAGTGTTTGAGTTTTGTATAATATTTAGATCGATAAGTTAATATTTACCGCCAGATGTCGCGACGTATACCAACTTCGTATATCTGACTTTATAATTCGCCACTAGATGTCGTTAGTCAATACGCATGCGTCGCTAGCATATACTACTGTACCAGACACACACTGTATCATAAGTCTTGCAATATACAAGTTGAACACATCAAGTTGTTTTACTAAAATCGTCGTCGTCGCAAACTCCAGCGACAGTTGGGGCACAACGAATATACATCAACATATGTTCCGTCGACATCGGATTCGTCATTCTTCGCAACATATCATCGCAACCAAACGTAAGTCGTTTCCTTTGTTTCTTTTCCCTCGTTTTGTCGTTCACGTACACAGTCGTTCGCCGCGCGTTGTAACTCGTAATGGCGGAATTGGACAATTTGGTCAAAAAACGTGCTCTCCTAAAGGCTAAGTTAAGTCGTTTTGAAACGTTTTTAAATACGCAAGGGCTTGAACATCCTGATCAACTAAAAGTTAGGGTGGATAAAATAGCCAACATATTGAACGAGTATGAATTAATCCAAGACGATATAGAATGTATTGATTCTAATCAGGAATCAGACAGACTCGTTTTTGAGAACAGATTCTATGAATTGTTGACAGCAGCCAACAAAATTATCTCGCAATCTATTAACAAAAGTAGCACAAGCGATACTTTGAGTGATAGTTCATCTTTGGGCGGGACACCCAAACAAACAAATGTCAAATTACCGAAGATTTCTTTGCCGGAATTTAGCGGAAGCTACGAAACATGGCTACCATTCGCGGACGCGTTTCGTTCTTTAATTGACGAAAATGAACAACTAAATACCATCCAAAAATTTTATTATTTAAGATCTTGCTTAAAAGGTGAAGCCGCGCAGGTTATCAATGCATTAGAAGCGTCAGAGCAAAATTACGTTGAAGCGTGGGAATTACTAAAAGGCAGATACGAAAACAAACGCATTATTGTTCAGGCGCACGTGAAGGAGTTATTCGAATATTCTACGGTACAACATGAATCTTGTGCACATTTGAGGAAATTAGTCGATCATTTTCAGAAACATATAAGGTCTTTGCAAACATTAGGTCAACCAACAAACAGTTGGGATACTCTTTTGATTTATTTGATTGTTTCTAAACTCGATAACAAAACAAAAAGAGCTTGGGAAGCTTCAATTAAGACAAATAAAACTCCAGATTTAAAGCAATTATTAGATTTTTTGTCAAATCAATGTATGATACTTGAGTCTTTAGATAGGGGTAAACACACAAACAAAACAAATGCTATATCCTATGTCGTAACACATAAACAAAACTGTAAAATGTGTCAAGGAAATCATTTTTTGTATCATTGCACTAAATTCTTGGAATTGTCTCCTAAGCAAAGATTTGAAAAGGTTAAAAGTTTGAGACTTTGTAATAATTGTCTAGGATTTGGGCACCCTAGTAAAGAATGTAAAGCGAGCAATTGCAAGAAATGTGATAAGCCACATAACACGTTGTTGCATTTTGGTAAATCGACCGATTCTGTAAAGCCATCTCCTGAAACTGAGACCGCAGATGTAATCACCGCGCATAGTATGGCAAATAAAAGTGAATATGTTTTACTATCAACAGCATTAATTTGGATCAAGAATTCACAGGGGAACCTAATTAAATGTCGTGCATTAATAGATTCTTGCTCACAATCCAATTTTGTAACATCCAAATTATCAGAGAAATTAAATTTAAAACGTTCGAATATTTCAACATCAGTAAGTGGAATCAATGAGGCAACGTTTAACGCAAAAACGTTGGTACATGCTGAACTTTTTTCATCAAATAAACAATATCACAAAAAATTACCATTTTTGATCATTGATAAAATCACCGATAAATTGCCGCAACATAAAATCAATGTAGGTGACTTAAGCATTCCTGAAAATTTACAATTAGCAGATCCTTCGTTCGATCAACCTGGCGATATCGACGCCCTGTTGGGTGCATCTATTTTCTTTGACTTACTCAGTATCGGACAAATAAAATTGGGACTTAACAAACCAATATTGCAAAAGACAAAATTAGGTTGGATCATTGCGGGTCCAATAGCAGCTTCACTGCATACACAAACATGTTTCTTCACAACAAACACTAAAAGGGATAATACAGAATTATTAAATGCTATTGAGAAATTTTGGCAAATTGAGGAGCCGCAAATGGCTGTAAAATATAAGTCAGCAGAAGAGAACGAGTGTGAACAACACTTTTGCAATACTTTTCAAAGAGACGAAACTGGTCGATTTCAAGTGTCAATACCTTTACGGGATAATTGGAAAAATTTGGGTGAATCTTTAGAAATTGCAGAAAAAAGATTAATTTCAATGGAACGGAAGTTCACGAACAATTCTAGTTTGAAACAACAGTATTTAAAATTTATGGCAGAATATGAGTCATTAGGACATATGTCACAAATTTCAGAACATACCGACAATGAGCAATTAGCTAATTATTTACCACATCATTGTGTTTTTAAGTTAACAAGTACCACGACAAAACTTAGAGTGGTGTTTGACGCATCGGCTAAGACGTCATCAGGATTGTCATTAAATGACATTCAAAAGGTGGGACCTGTAGTTCAAGACGATTTATTATCAATCATTTTGCGATTTAGGCTATACGATTTTGTACTCACAGGAGACATAACAAAGATGTATAGGCAAGTCAACATCGATCCACTTCAACGTAATTTACAAAGAGTATTATGGCGCGAATCATCCGATATTCCGATGAAACATTACTCATTGAATACCGTGACTTACGGGACAGCATCAGCATCATACTTAAGTACTCGGTGTTTGCAACAGTTAGCAGACGAAAATAGGGATAAATATCCAAAGGCAGCCCGAGCAATTAAACATGATTTTTACATGGACGATCTCCTCACAGGAGCGGCAACAACAAGCGAATTGCTAAAATTAAAACTAGAAATTACAAATATTTTGCAAGAAGGCAACTTTGAGTTAAGAAAGTTTAATTCTAACAGTAAACAGATTAACGAAAACAATAATATCATGGACTTGAATTTGGTTGAGGCTAAAATTTTAGGCATCGCTTGGGATTCAATTTTAGACAAATTTCAGTTTATAGCTAATATAGATATTGAAAACAAACGATTCACAAAAAGACTTATACTTGCTACTGTTTCACAGACATTCGACCCTTTGGGATTGGTTGGCCCGGTAATATTACGTGGCAAATTGTTATTACAAAAATTATGGCAAGAAAGAATTGATTGGGATGAAACAATTCCACAAGAATTATATTTACAGACAGTTGAATTTTTTGATGATTTAAAACAAATAAATAATATATACATACCAAGACAAGTGACACTAAAAAAATCCTTATTGCATCAAATATGCGGATTTTGCGATGCATCTGAGAGTGCTTATGGTGCTTGTATCTATTTGAGGTCAATTAATGAGCATGGACAAGTAGCAACTAAATTGTTAACTGCCAAATCAAAGGTGGCGCCAATAAAAACACTAACAGTGCCTCGGTTAGAATTATCAGCAGCTGTATTGCTTTCGAGATTGATTAGTAGCGTTAAAATATCATTAAATATTAACATCGACAAGACTTAGTGTTTTTCGGATTCAAGCATAGTTTTAGCGTGGATTTCAATGTCACCTAATACTTTAAAAACATTTGTTGCAAACCGTGTTAGCGAAATACAAACCACTACCGACACCAAATCTTGGCGACATGTCAGCTCCAAGGATAATCCCGGAGACATTATATCTAGGGGAATTAGTTCATGTGATATCAAAAATAATGACTTATGGTGGAATGGTCCATCGTGGCTTTTATTAGATGATCAACTTTGGCCTAATTTAGATTTTAATAAACCTGAAAACATTTCAGAAACAAAAACAGTCAGTTTACCTGTTATCGATTTTGGAGAGGATATTTTTGAGAAATATTCTACTTGGACTAAATTGACAAGAGTTATCAGTCTTTGTCTACGTTTTATAAAGAACTGTTCAACAGAACCTGAAAAACGACCTCTTGGCAAATTAACTATCGAAGAATTAAATAATGGCAAATTGAAATTAATAAATTTGGCTCAGACACAGGCATTTAGAAACGAAAAATGTGCATTAAAAACAGACAAAGATGTCAGTAAAAATAGCAGCATAAAGGCATTAGATCCATTTTTGGATGAGTACGGTATTTTACGAGTTGGTGGTCGATTAAAAAATACTGATTTACATTATTCACAAAAGCATCCTATTCTCTTACCACGAAGTCACAAAATAACTGAATTGATAGTGAGACATAAACATTTAGAAAATCTTCATGCTGGTGTACAAACTTTATTGTCTATTATAAGATTAGATTATTGGCCTATAAATGCAAAAAATACAATCAGACGAGTATTACGATCATGTACGATTTGTTTTAGGGTTAAACCTCGTAGGGAATTTCCTAAAATGGGCATTTTGCCGAAAGAGCGAGTAACACCTTCACGGCCATTTTTAAACGTTGGTTTAGATTACGCGGGACCTATACTAATTAAAGATGGGAAATTAAGAAATAGGAAATTTATAAAGTCCTATATTTGTTTGTTTGTGTGTCTCGCCACAAAGGCTGTTCATATAGAGTTAGTTACAGATTTGTCAGCGGGTACATTCTTAAATGCTTTAAAAAGATTTGTAAGTAGACGCGGACTTTGTGAGAATCTATATTCTGATAACGCTACAAATTTTAAAGGAGCTTATAATCAAATAATAAAAACAGTTACCGAGTTTAAAGAACTTGATTTAATTCAGAGCTACTTGGGGTCTAAACAGATACGTTGGCATTTTATCCCACCTCGTAGTCCTCATTTCGGGGGTATTTGGGAAGCCGCCGTGAAAAGTACTAAAACTCATCTTATTCGGGTCATGGGTAACGAGCGACTGACGTATGAAGCACTATCCACAATCCTAATTCAAATTGAGGCTATCCTAAATTCTAGACCTTTATTACCCTTATCCTTTGATCCCAACGACTTACAGGTTCTTGCACCTGGACATTTTTTGATTGGCGAAGCTTTGGTGGCAGTACCTGAGAGGAGTGCAGTCGAAATCCCACTTAACAGACTAACCAATTACAAACAACTCATGAAAATGTACCAGAACTTCTGGAAAAGATGGTCTGTAGAGTATCTTCATACCCTTCAGCAGCGATCCAAGTGGATGTTCAATCAACCAAATGCGATCAACATTGGAGACCTTGTGCTGATACGAGAAGACAATCTTCCCCCTCTTCAATGGTCCAGAGGTCGTATAGAAAAAGTGCACCGCGGTAGTGATGGCATAGTGCGGGTCGTAAAACTAAAAACAGCGCACGGACCGTTATCGCGTAGTGTACATACTATTTGTCCATTTCCAAAAGTCTAATATTTAAAAGACATTTTTATTTTTTAAATTAATCATCAATCTTAGTTGAATTAATGCATAGTTTAAGTTACGTTTTATTTTTTCTTTTTCGTTGAAAGGCGAGCCTTTCAAGGCCGGCGATATGTTTGAGTTTTGTATAATATTTAGATCGATAAGTGAATATTTACCGCCAGATGTCGCGACGTATACCAACTTCGTATATCTGACTTTATAATTCGCCACTAGATGTCGTTAGTCAATACGCATGCGTCGCTAGCATATATTACTGTACCAGACACACACTGTATCATAAGTCTTGCAATATACAAGTTGAACACATCAAGTTGTTTTACTAACATCGTCGTCGTCGCAAACTCCAGCGACAGTTGGGGCACAACGAATATACATCAACAACCAGCTTGGTGGCATTATCGACATTTTTATCAAGTATTATTGACTTCATCTAGAGTTTTCTCGGCTTGGTTTTTCGCATTTGAATCAACACTGTGATCCCGCAGGACAGTACATATGCGGGAGTTTTCATACGTCTCGATGTTATGATAGAATTTGGCCCACACAGCATTGTACATATTATCAACAGTCTGGAAGTCTTCTCATTGGTAAAACATAGAAAGTTATCTATTCTTTTTATGTACAAGCCTCATCAAATCCAATGCTCCAACCCACAGCCCCACGGTCTTTGATAGAATTTACTATTTCTCCCGCTCACCCATCATGTTCGCAGTACAGTTGTCTATATGTTCTTCGATACAATTGTCATGTTGCCAGATTCTGATTCCCAAAACTCACAGGCATGACAATAGGAAAATTTAACGGCAAACTCAACCACTTTGTTAGTATATTTCTTCATAAGTAGGTACTGTGATCCCATACAAAGGAAGTGTAATCTGTCTTCTTCCATATCCCGTCTCCAAACCCATGCACTATACTTTCTTAGTCTTCCGCTGTCGACAATATATCTGCAGACGTACTATAGCAAATGCTTTTCTTTCACGAGTGTGAATTCCCAGAAAATTTTCTTTTTTGCTGTCTATCAGCACGTGAAAGAGTTCTTTCTTGAGTGTTTCTTATCCATGACTGTTCACGAGAGAATTTCACAGAATAATAAACAACACACTGCAAGATCTCTTGGCGAGGAAAAATTGTAACTCGAGCGGAAAAATTATTGAGCGCGCGATCCGACCGATCCGCGCGCTCCGTATTTTTGGCACCTGCACGCCGTCGGTTAATTGCTTATAACTTGGCTAATTTTGCAAATATTGCCTTGAAAGTTCGTACACACGTTCTTAAGACCTTAAATAATAAAATAACGTATAGAAAAAAAAATCGGTATTGTTTCATCAGAAAACCGGAACCCCCCTTAAAAGGGGAAATCAGCTGTAAATGCATAACTTCAAACACCACATGTTTCTATGAGAGCAAATGTGACGGTAATTTGTTTGTCCGACGTTTTTATTTTATAATTGGTTATCTTATACTCTTAATTTCAAATTGTTTTTGCAGCAAGGCCTGAGGACGAAACAGATGTTTCGAAACATGTAGCCTAACAGATCAATAAATAAGATCAGATACACACTCTTTCTGTTTTATTAAGATTTATAATAATCTGATGGCATGGAATCTTTTATTTCAACATGGTATTGCAATGGTATTGCAGAAGATCCGGTATCAAAAGCACCAGTGGCTTGCTTGCGTCAGCACAAAGATGCTGAGTGGCCTGCTAGGGAAAAAAATCATTCGCCCACCGCACCATATAATGATAACTAATGATACAATTGGTGACAGTGTTAAATAGAAATGTTGAATAGTGTAACTAGATACATTTCCAGATTCTTTTCGAGAGTAAGTAAACAAAATTTAACGGTCAGAGTTGTTGACAGACACAAATTCGATATATGATCTTGATAAATACCTTCATTTTTTTACTGGAGTATCATGAGTTTAGAATATTTAGAGCTGATCTATAAATACAAGATTGGATATGTACATAACTACGAGATTTAAAGTTCAGCAATCGTTGGGTTACTGAAAACGAAATTGTGTTTTCGCAACGCAACATCGATAAATTATCGATAAACAGCTGACACGAGCTAAATATATAAACAACTAATATCACTATACAAACATTAAAATATTACTTTTCTGTTTTTGCAATTTTTACTGCAAACCTGGAATAAAGCTAGATTTTCCCAACTTTAAGTTTAGAGTGCTTTGATAAAGCCGCTACGTCTTAACACCGATATTGATAAACCGGCCTATAGAACTTTGATAAAAACACATTCAGTTGCTCAGCAACCGTCCGAATATCATTGGATAGTTTTCATATCATTCGTCTCAAATTCCTTCATCGTGAGATGGCGAAATTCATCCGCGATTGTCGGGCTGCGAAGATCCCGTATAAGTTTCTGCATAGGGTTCAAATGTCTGCCACTAATCACTAATAATCCGGCCTTATTCTTACACCGCAGTGGCTAGCTGGGATACGGTTTCTTCGACCCCTCGACTTCATTAATATTAACCACTGGCTTAGCGGCAACCAGGGTACATGTCAATGGCGTAAGGCTATGCCGTCAATAGGATTAGGGAAATGCGAAATAACGTTTCTTGCGGCTAAATCAATTGTTACGGCGGAACGCTTCGCTTAACTGCGTGCACTTCCATTAGCATGTTATTTCGTATACACGGCTACGTTCATGGGGGAGCAAATCTCGTGGTTTCGGTGTGCGCGCCCAAAGAAGCAATCTTATTTTCTTTGGGGTGAGCGCACGTAGGACCGAGTGCGTCAACTGGATAGATAGGAGTTATTAGGGTATTTGTACCTTTGAATTTCAATAAGTACTCCCTATGTAAAGCGGAATCTGTGCTTATGTGCATTATTGAACAGTGCTGAGGTTATGGACCCTATACCGTATCATCAATCTTTAGTAAACGTGGCAATAAGGGAAATTCTTAGTTTTTAACTACATGCATTCTTACTGTAAAAGCTAAGTTAGTTGTTTATTATATTCGTTATATCGGTGTCATTCAGTACTGCTGGAGGTCACCCTCAGTAGGCATTGGCACTCAAATACCATCCATTTTGTGGTGCAATGACTGGATGGTTCCCTGGCCAGGTTAAAAAAACTTCGGAATGTAAAACTTGTGGCATTCTGGCTGCCGAATTATCATAAGCGTGAGCACCTTCGTGTTAAATGGTTACTAACCGATTAATTAGTGTAACAATACTACCTATCGACTGCCAAATATACACAATAGGGTGCAACGTCAACAAAATCTTGCATTTTTAAATCGTAATGGTGTGCAAAACTTGGTATTTTACGCCTAGAGAATGACTAGCCTATTCTTTCTTTTATTTACAACCTTATTTTGTAAAATACTATTTTATTTTTAGTTTACTCTTATTATAAAGCTACATAGCTGTTAAAACTGTTTGCTTTACAAATCAACAAAGTATACACAATTTGCCAATATTTTAGGTTTTATAGGGAAAAATGAAGCAACGTAAAAAATATATATATTTCTCTATTTAATGGCTAAAAATATACCTTTTTTAAGAATTAAAAAAGATTTATTTTTGGTTACTGTTATAATTCCATAACTTTTAATTCAAAAAAGTTTTGCGAATTATTACGTTTCCTAAATATTTTTTTAAATTTACATGTAATACACAATATATTGACTTGCTACTGAAAATCGTAAATAACTTTAAAAAAATGCAACTTAATCTTATTTTATATGACAAGATTTAGATATTTAATCGAGTTTCATTTAATCGCCATTTCACGTTCCTTGGCGAGAAAACCCTACATCACAATAATTTTAATCGACTACCTACGTAGACAGACATATTACAAGGAAATGCTACGGAACAATTATTACAGCCTTTACAAAAAAATATCTATCAAATTGTAGATTATTAATACCTGTATTTCATAAATGCTGTGTAGGATTCGTCGTATCAAAAAATACCTAAATTCCAATAATTTGTATCTACTACAAACAATGTCTTTGTTACGGACAAATATTTATAACTTTTACAAAACCTGTTTCTGTCATATAAGGAATTGTAGTTAAAAAGTTCACAAATAACTGTAATATGTAGAGCACTAACAAGAGACAATTGATATTCTGGTTTGCTACGTAAACAAAATGTTTATAACTTTATCAAAGATTTATGCATAAGTAGGAAATTAGTTCGGGTAGTCATAGATAAATGCAAACAGTTTTGCTTTGTGAGGTGTACGTTCTATTGAACATGAGATATAAAGGATGGTCCAACCATAATACACGATGTTAATTGTAAATAAAACAAAAAGTTTTCAGAGAATTTCTTAATATTTTTTATTATGATAGATAAGTGATAAATATATTTATGATTTAATATATTATAGATAATTATATTTATGATTTAATGAATTATATATATGATATATGATAATTAAGTGCGAAAATATCGGCACGGCTTCGGTGGCATACCTCTATCCGATGGTCGATAACTCTGCCAAGTGATAACGGACGATGTGGTTCTAACAGGATGGTGCCACTTATACAGGCAACAGATACAGGGTGTTCCATTTTAAAAAATTAAGATTCTTAGGAAAAACTGTTTGGTATATTTTGTTGCAGTTTATGACCAGCCTGTACACAATTTGCATATGATAGGTAATCACGCTAATAGAACGCTTCTTACTTAATCATAATCAAAGCGTGCGCAATAAACTTGAAAACACGTTTTGAGATATAAAGTTTTTCTTGGACTGCTATTTTTCCATTAAAAAGCCAATAAATCAAAAAGTATAAAGTTTAGTGTAGGTAATGTTATGTTTCATTGCCGTAAAATTTAGCGAGGAATTCAAAATTATGCCGAAATATAGGTGGTTCCATTAAAACAAAATTCTTAGCTTCGTAGTTTGTAAGTTTTGTTTTGTTTTATTTGTATTTAAAGTGTCAGTACTTACGTATCTGCACAAAACTTATCAGCGTAGTATTATCTAGAAAACATGGTAGACCTAAGACAAGTTCAAAGATTACTTATCAATATTGGGTCACAGTATTATAAAATGAGTTTGTAAATATAACGGAGTATAATCTAACAATATGTTGATAATATTGTTCTGTGTTAGTGTGCTGCTCTTAGCGTTGCTTTGTAGCATACAACTAACGAAATATGGCAGCATCAATAATTTGCCTGGCCCACGATTGCGAGAACTATTACAGTTCGGATTAAAGAATAAATCCGGCGAAGGCACGTTTGCGTTTCTTGTTAATTAGGTAATTAAATTGCTCATGCTCAATGTTCTTTTTTTTTCAGAAATATACCATTCCTTCGCTGAGCTTCATGAGAAATTTGGCTCAGTCGTAAAAATATGGTTTAAGCCGTTAAGACCAACGGTGATGATAGCTGATTTTCAGCTTGCGCGGAAACTTTTGCTGTCAAATCAGTATATTTCGAAACCCTCACTATACGACTTATTTAAACCTTACTTTGGGGATGCTCTGGGAGTTACACGAAAGGGTAAGTTAAAATATCAGTAAGCTATTTTTATGTGCCCATGTGCGCTTTATAGATGATATATGGAGAAAAGATAGAAAAGCGTTTAATTATTCGTTTGATACTAAAACATTGGAAGAATATGCAAATATGGATAGACGCCACATAGAAGAACTCTTTGGAAAGATCAAACAAAACAAAAATCAAGCTATAGAGTTGCAATCCTTATTAAGTGACTGTGTTCTGGACATTATGTTAGGTAATAATAACATACATAATACATCTAGTATATATCCACCTATAAATGTGTGTTGTAGATTGTCTAACAAAAGAACAAGTTAACTCTGGAGATAAGCGAGAGTATGAAGAAGCACGAAGAATATTTTTTGAATTGTTGTCGGAAAGGGCGTATTCTTCATGGAAGGGAATCGATTTCCTTTATCGATTTTGTCCAGATTATAAGGCATGGGTAATGAGCACGAAGATTTTAAATAAAATTCCAACGCAAATTTTAGACAAGCATACGGGTACCGACAGTAGTGAAACAACGAAATTTATGAATGTCCTTATGAATAGTGGACTGTCTTACGAGAGAATGCATGGCAATTTAAGTTTGTTTTTGGGTGCGGTAAGTTCTGCTTAAACCTAGGAACATTATTTTTTTGTGGAGTGTTATTATTTTTTTTTTTCGCTTTTGTTTAAATATACTTACGATAAGTGAAAAAATTTATGAAAAGAGTTGGGCCACACGTATAAGGGGTATAAGGGTTGCTATGGTTATATGTCAAATATATCAAATATTTATCATTCAAATAGCAAATTTTAAGTCATCAATGTCAATTATTGTCGATTAAGGTTATAAGTTTGATAATTAATTGTCTGTACTGTCACTCGGCAATGTCAATTATTGGCGATTATAGTTATAAGTTTGACAATTAATTGCCTGACATGTCACTCAACTCCAAACTGTTTGTATTGTTATTCAACTCCGTAGATACGCATGTCACTTGATAACGTCAAAATATTTATCATTATTATTCAAACGGAGGAACAAAACCATTGTAGGACATAAAATTTAGTATGCACTCGGGCATTACTTGATTTTTATACCCTCAGGGCATAAACATCCGTCTAATGCGCTCGGTACATAAATAACTATATTATTATATTTTAAAAATATTAATACTAAGGCCTGTTCCTACCAACCTTGTGTTACCATGTTGTTGTTGCCAAGGGAATTAGAATTAAAGTGGAACCTAGCAAGCATTTTCTCTTGGTTAACATCGCGTAACTATGCACGCGTAGTGATGACGATGTAGTGATGAGTCGAGCGCGTTAGTCGAGAGAAAACATTGCTAAGTTTCACCTTAATTCCCTTGGCAAGTTAATAGGCAGATACCAGGCAGTTCGTAGAAGCGGGCCTAAAAGACATTTTAGAATAGAATATGTCATTTCGTGATCTTAACACACACGTTGTCTCAATTCAAAGCAACCTTTGTTAATTCAAAACAACGGTTATTTTACATATACGCAAGAATGTATATCGTTCATTGAAGAAAACCGTTGTTTTGGCCGGTTGACTTACTTTAAGATAGTACAATTTTAAATGGATACTATACTTATTTGACTGAAGAATATGTTCTTTTAGATATGAAGATGCTATTATGAAACCAATAACATTTTACATGTAATGCATTGAATGAAATGCAATGAATCCAAAGGCGAATATTGTTATTTTCAAACTAGAGAAAAAACCAGGACCTTTGTTCGTCTCTTTTCCACCAATACTAGACCTGCTGAACATTTTTAAGTCAGGTACATTGACGGTATAATCACTGAAGCTGCAAAGACATGTATGCGGTTATATAATATATACCCTCTAGGAAATCCCTCGTACGACGAGATTCTAAAGCTCCATCTATTGGCATCCTTCACATTATTTTCAAAACAACGACTTTCTTATATCAAAACAATGGTTTTCTTAAAGCAAATATTTAAGTTGTTTTACATTAAAAAAATAGTTTTATTACAAGTACGTGTTGTCTTAAAACAAACAAATTATGTTAAGAATGTAATTTTCTCAACTTTAGAGAACCATCTCTGTGTGCACATATGTCTGGTGTTGTTTGAAAATACGCTGGATGTTTTGTTGGAAAATGATCCATATGTTTTTATAAAACGCCAGTGTTACTAACTTTACCACCGTAACTTATAAGCAGTGAAGCCTAATGGTACGGTTTGATTCCCAAGGAATCAAATATTGCGTATTGATTTTGTACCCCTCTCACCGTGCTTCTGATTTCCTTTACGTAAAGCTTTTTATGGTTTTCTTATGCTCTTTTATTGGTCATCATAGCTACTTTACCGTTGATTGTTAAATGCTTTTTACTAGCTACTGAAACAAAAACGCAAGAAAAACGCCAAAAGCAATTAAAAAAGCGATGGAAACCCATTAAGTACTCCAAAACTGGTTAACAAGCGATAAAACCGATCAAAACTGACAAAAAGTCACTAAACATTTATCGGTTAAGAAGCAGTAAAACCCATTAAAAAGCTTTTCAAATTTCGACATAGTGGTGGAGTGAAGTTTTCGGATCAACCTAGCTCGGCTCTTTGTCCAGTACTTACGCTGAAAATACCAACCACTTATACGATACCAATTATTGATACCACCAGCATACAATAAAAGAACTATACTGAAACCGACAAAGCAAGTTATGTGCTACTTTCCCCATGTAACTGCCGATCTGTATTGAACTGTATATATGACTGACAAGCAAATGACAAAACAAGGATCGTAAATGTTTCAGATAAAAATTGTATGGTTTAACGTATTAGGATTAGGATATGGCTTAGTTTGTTCGAATTCAGTAGTTTAAAAGAGCAGAAAAAAAACGGAGATCCGTAGGTACATTTTAGAAATTTTGATTAATACATTCCATGCAGCCTCCTTAATTTTACAACTTTTCTCTACCCATCTTGATAGATATGGCCTATCATTTCGGCTAAATTAACATTACCGCTAACCGGTCAATTATCATAAAATTGAAATACACATTTGAAAATAAAACTCACGACGCATTCTTCATTATAGTTAGTTAATATATTTATATCACTAAACATATTTTAGGCTCATGACACTACTGCACAGACTTTGTCCTTTACGTTGTATGCTATAGCACAAAGTCCTGCGATCCAACAAAAAATATATCAGGAATCTATTTCTATATTAGGAAAGGAACAAATAACAGATATAACACTGAAGGATACAGAAAAAATGAAGTATCTCGAATGTGTTATCAAGGAAAGTTTAAGACGTTATCCAATGACAACGTTTATACAACGAAGGCTCAATAACGATTTCATAACGGGTAATGTCAAAATCCAAAAGTCCAATTTCATATTTCTCTTGTATATATGTCTTTTTTTTAGATGACATAAAACTTCCCGCTGGAACAGACGTGACAATTTCCATAGCGTCTATACAGCTGTCTACTAGATATTATGAGAAGCCAATGGAATTCAATCCAGATCGATTCATGGGCGTAACTGATAATTATGCGTATTTGCCATTCTCTTTAGGCCCGAGGAATTGTATTGGTAAATTTAATCACAAATTGGTTGAATGAGGAATTTATTTATAGTAATATTGCAGGTGCTAAATTGGCTATGATAGTAATGAAGATAATCATCACCCACATAATAAGAAATTTTGAATTGAGTCCCATTAAACCGAAGCATGATTTAAAAATAGTGGGCGAGTGGATTTTGAAAAGCGTAAATGGGCTGCCGATAATGATGAAGCAGAGGTCGGAAAACGCATAAAATGATGGTTATGGTTAACAATATTTCATAAAACATTGGTTTCATAACTGTGATCGAAAATCATTGTAAACTGCAGAATCAGTTGGTATTCCAAAAATTAAAACTGAATTTTTGTTTTTACGGTTTAAAAAGTTAATAAAATAAAAAATACCCATAAAATAATAACCATAAAACATAATAACCAGCTTTTCTTGTGCGGGATATTTGATTTTGATACATGATTAGACCATCGACAAATTGACACAGATTTTTAATCACCGATAATACCTCTGCATATAATGTATACCAAAATAAACAATTAACTAAGTAATTTTAGTTCTACAACGTACGTAACGTAATAAACTTGTTAACTTTCCACATGGCGAGGATAGATAAACAACTTCAGTAATTGCTCTCGGCTGAAGCCAGATAGTACATAATGACAGCACTAATATTAAAAGTACAAATAAATATTGGCAAACACACAACAATTATTTTACCTAATATTGAAAACTCACCTCCAGCGCTAAAACAATAATTTTTAGTTTAATTACAAACTTTTAATGATACAAGCGGCCATGTACAAAGGGAGTACAAAAATTAACCAATTAATCAATAAGAGCCAAGAACGTTTTACTGGCGAAGTATTCTTTTTTCGCAATAGGATTTGGCTATTCTGAAAAAAAGATTTCAAGCCATAGCAAAAGAACAAAAATGGAAAACGAGCCAAGAGCAGCATATTTCAGAAGCCTTAACGCGTAGGGGTCACCAGTTTTGTTTCCCCAGTCTGACCAGCAAAATATCCCCAGAGGTCCTTATTTTTTCCAGAATTCAAAAAAAGCGGCAAATTTAAGGAACAATTTTTAAGCACAATTTAAGTACTTAAAAAAAGCAAAATAAATACTGAAATAAAGCGATGCTAATATCATATCGTTTTATGACCATATTATATTATATTTTATATTAGAAATTTGATCAATTCTATAACAATTTCATTTCATTTTACTTCAAACTTTCTTGTCCACCTTTTACGGAACAGAGGATTTCGTTATGAACAGTCATATAAATATTTCCCTAGAATTGTAAATTAGCATGTTGTAGTAATTAGTAAATTGTAATCTAGTATGAACGGTAGGATACCATTTCACTCAGAAAAGTTTAGAACTTGTCTTGGGATATGTTAATAATCTCACTGTGAATGTACGATTTAACAGATTTAAGCACACAATCCGAAGTTTTTGGTCTTCAAAAGTTAAGTTCTCAGAATGAGTTGGAGAACTTACCGTAACTAGTGCAGATGGAATGCCAGTTATCTTCAAGCTTCGTGTATTGCGATCAGCGTGGTGGAGCTTAGTGTCCCGGTGGCTGGACTACCTGCAAACAAGGAATCATTTGCATTTTAATTTTTTAAAATTTAATTTTAATTATAATAGAATTATAAAATACACCAGACTATCGAATCTAGTAGGTATTTATTTTGTTATTCCAATAATATTAATTCGTGATAATTCTAAAGTGACTATAAAATGATAATAACTAGAATGCAAGAAGTAAAGTTTATGAATGTTCAGTTATTGGTCACTTTCTTCGTTCCAGGTCACTAATATTATTTGTTGTGACTGAAATTTATTAAATACAAGTTCAAGCAAAAAGTGGTTTGGCAAAGTTTACTTCTTCAAAGGCAAATTCAGTATGTACTACTACGTAGAGATTATGTGCAGAGATGTTACACAATGTGGGCCAACTGGTACCAGAAAGATTGGTTCCAGCATTGACCGCGCGGCTACTCAGAATAGTACGTAATGTACTCGGTCCCCAACTGCTGGTTGTCAATTGGTCGAAAGGCTTAATATTGAATATGTGTTTTTTAAGCAATTGTCAGTATCACGGAGAGTAATTTATAGGTGACTCTGACAGTATTTTAAGTTTACAAGTTCTAATGTATTATTTCTACTTTGCGTTCGTTATAAGCTCATAACGAAACCGCTTTCGGTGTCGTTATGAAAACACTAGATCACAAACTTTCAGTAACTTTTAGTTTTCCAAGATTGATGAAATTGACGTCAAGTGTCAAGTAAGGCTGCCATCTGAATTGCTATTGGCTCGCCTCAATCGTATTTGTAAATTTTACTACAAGTACCAACTGTTGAAGAAAAAAATTACACTAGATTGTAAGACGACAACCGCAATTTTTGACATTTATGTAAAATTAATGTCGCAAAGTAGAAAAAATAGTATATAACACTCGTTTTATAAGACGTATTGGCGCACTCGTTCCATTTGGGCACTCCTCGCTACGCTCGTCGTGCCCAAAACTACTCGTGCGCCAATTTTTGTCTTATAAAACTTGTATTATAATATACTATTAAGCTTTTGCTATAAGAGGTATATTTTAACTTTCTTTACAAAAACCAATAATGTAACCTAAGAGCGAAAAACGTGTAAACTTCTGAATTTACACATAAAAACTCATAGATGTTCAATTACAAAAAAAAGACAGAAACAAACAAGTGGTCTACTAGATCTATATGATAGAAATTTATGCAATAATTTTTGCAAAAGTTATAAATATTTTTCTGTCGCAACTGTTTGAAATACATTTATTATTCGAATGGACAGTATCGCCATTTAAGGGTTGTTGTCCATGGGGCAAAACTCCAAACGTCGAAGGGCTACTAGGACTTTTAATTACATACAATTTGAGGTATGATAGAAATATATGCAACAGTTTTTGTAAAAGCTTTAAACTATTTTCTGTAACAACTGATTGAAATACGTTTGCTATTCGAAGAATATCCGTTCGAATAGTAAACGTATTTCAATCAGATAGATCCTTTAATTACCTACAGTTTGAGGTATGACAGAAATTTAAGCAACAATTTATGCAGAATTTTATCAACATTTTTGTGGAGCAAATGAGTGAAATACGTTTGCTATTCGAACGGACATTATCGCAATTTAAAGGTTGTTGTCCGTAGGGCAAAACTGCGAACGTCGATGAGCTACTAGGTCATTTCATTGCCTACAATTTGGAGTATGATAGAAATTAATGCAGTAATTTTTCCATATGTTATAAATATTTTTCTGCAAGGGGTTGAAATACGTTTGCTATTCGAACGGACATTATCGAACGGACTCTTAACCCAACTCACGGTCGGCTTTTGTTTTGCACCCCCCTGGAAATATTTCTGCGGGCGCCCATGTATATTTGACTGTATTTCAATGGTTTTATTACCCAGGAAGGCAGCCATACTTTTAAACATCCAATTGCTGAAGGTTATCTGATATGTAAGTCACAACTGTACATACTTGATAGTATCGATAGCACTAGATTATTTTTTTCATGCCTTACAACACTTGTGTGGACATTTTTTTTCTAAGCACCAGCGTATTAGCTCTATACATTCAGTGTAACGTCTGATTCGACAAGAAATGTTACATTCATATGCAATACTAACTCTTATATTCCTGGTATTATGGTTTATACTACGTATCAGAAAGTATCGATCGATCGATCATTTTCCTGGGCCCTCCTTGTGGGAACTTATAAAGTTAACGTGGTTTTCCAACGGTAATGCAGGTACGTAACACGTTGATTTGTGATTTAGGCATATATGCAAATCAGTATAAATCTAAAACAATTTTTAGATACATACAATTTTGTAATAAATCTAAACGGCAGATTTGGACCAGTGGTTAAAATATGGATGAAGCATTTTTAGCCTTCACTAATGGTCACAAATAAATCGTTTGTGGAAGCAATACTCAATTCTTCTTGTCCATAAAACCGAATCGTATCGGTTATTTGGACCACTCATTGGAAATGGAATATTTAACGTTCAAGACGGTGAGTATCCCAAAATGTTAATTTGGGTCATTATCATTTTAAGAACTTAAATTTTTATTCTTATTATTTGCGCTAATTTTGTTGTTACTGTTCTAAGTTTGCCAAAGAGACGTAAGACTATTGGTTCGTCGAGCTCAAATTGCATTTAATTAACTTTAATTTATCAAGGTAGACGCAAAATCATACAAAATCATAAATAAAACGACCGTCTACGAAATAAATGCCAATAAATTCAGACTAATTTCCTGAACATCATATCTAAATGTTTGCTAAATGTTTGATGATCTGCCGCACGTATAACATGATGATGGTTGCAAGAAGTAAAGACATAAGTGAGGTTACGACCACGAGTTCTGCTTTGCGCACATGCCTCTAATCTGTTTCGGTATCGAAATGATATAGGCCCATGACCAAATAATAATTATAATTATATAATAAATGCCTTTATTGGGTCTCAGTACAAAATTACAATGAGAACATAAAAACAAACTGCTACTGAGCTAAACCTCAGGGTGAGATCCAGTTAGACCGCTCTATCTAAACCCTGTATAAACCAAACGACACACTTATTTGCCTAAAAAATAAAACGTAATAACTAGCTAAATATTATTGCGCACCAATGTATCCCCATCGATTACACATACAACAATGGCCCATATTTCAGATTTTGCACTTACTGTCCCAATAATTAACACAACAGTCTTAAGGATGCCGCAACAAGTCAGGCTTAAAGACATCGAACAAATCGCATATCATCAACTTTAACCTTATTTTAAAACACACTAAACTAAGACCCTTCATATTTGGTGGCAAAGAGTTGTAGAGGCGGAAACATTGTAGGTAAAAGAGCGTTCAAATAATTTTCGTTTAACTCAAACAGATCCGTGTTTGAATAAAGGTAAAAATATATGTATTTGCTAGGAAAAATGTTTATTTGAATCAAACATCTGCTTAGCCTTTAGAGTAAAGTAATATTGTTTTGACTCAAATAAAGATTCTTTATAGAAAATAAATATATTTTTGCCTCTCATCAAACAAATATTTATTTGAGATAAATCTTGCTACCGTATACATGTCCGTTTTCAAAACTCGAATCCTTTTGAACACTTTTTCATAGTCAATCAATGTCGATTACAACATTTGCAATTTTCAAATATTCATAATACTTCATGAAATCAAAAAAGTGTTTATATGATTTTATTATTAACATTATCAAATCATAATCGAAAATTGTGGATTTCACATACTCCTGTTTAAAAAAGGTGTTAACACGCCGTTCAGGAACTGAAGATATAAATCTACATTTAACAAAAAAAGGGCGCAAGTCTTTGATTGTTTAAAATACCGCACAGTACATTGGTTTAAAAATGGTACTAATATTGGCATTCTACCGCAAAGTTCGGTTTCTCTTGTGTCCACCAACGGTTATTTTGTGAAAAAAACAGTGCTATTTGACGTAAACGTTGCATCGTCTATCCATAGAATATTAACAAAAAAAATCTGTCCTTCCATTTCCCTGTCAAACCAGATGGCGAAGTCATACCTATGGTATCAGGTCTGATGCCATAGGTATGATACTGATGCCATAGTCCTTCCTTTAGTGTACTTTGCTTGTGCTGTTTAGTGTACTATGTTATGTGCTGTTGATTTACTGCATTGAATGTGAAAAAAAAATTGTCTAACCGAAGTCGTTCTATGCTCGATAACCCTTGCAACACTGGTGAACTTTTCTGATTATCCTAGAAATGTTTGAATGGGTAATTTGGTTGTCCGGTGATCTTTCATTGAAAATATCGGCAACATCAACTAATCGCTTGCTGTAGATGGATAACTACTATTATAAACATATCCAAAGTCATTAATATTAATTGAATTAAAGGTAAGTAATGCTCGTGTATTAATTATTGTATGAACTATTATTATCTACAGGGTGAAATATCAACTTTGCATCAAGAAAACGAGTCATTTTGCGCTAGTTCTAAATAAAGATCAGCTATTACACCAAAATAATAAATCATAACAAATTTATGAAAAATAGATTAAAACGAACCTTTTAGTATCACTGGCATTGACTAATATTTGTTATAAAAGTAGGAAATTAAAAACAAAAAACAAAAAAGAAATATTTCCAGGTAGGTGGAACTATATTTAAATATAGTTTTTACCTCTAAACAAGATTTCCAAATAAAGTTTATCGATGATAATGAAAATAAAGGTACTTTACTCTTATCACAAATTCATACATTCTGAATCGCTTGGTATATGGTACCGAAATTTACATTTTTACTGTTGCCGTGTTGGTTTCATACATGCCGCCAACTTCTATAAAGAATTAAATTTACTGAGAAATGGATAAAAAAAATTTCCACATGATGCGGACTTTTCTGGACACTGTTTCGGGGTAACTTTCCGTCTTCAAAAGCGATAAAAATTCAAAACTCTTATTTGACGCTTGACTTATCCCAAAACAGATAAGTAGTATCCACCACACTAATAAAGAAACACTGCAAATCTGATAAATTTTACTTTTTAACACGCACCTTCCAGGGAAATCTACCAAATAAATAGTTTTCGGGTATGATGACGTATATGATGACTGCTCTAACAACCGACGTGTACCCACGGTGGTCTCTGGTGGTCTTGGAGCAGCATATGGAGAAGTACCTGAAAGCATATGCCACGTGGTGTTTTCAGCTTAACTGCGTTTTCCGCGTTTTTCGGCTGCTGCAACATTTTAATGTCATCAAAAATCAGCTTTTATTAAAACTTAATCATATGTTTCAACTATTGCCAGCGCTTTGTAATTGCAGACTTTTCAACTTTGCCTAGTCAAGACACCCGGTTAGGTAAGGTTCAACAATATGCGAATTGAGAAGTATGGAAAATCCAGAAACTATTTATTTGTATCAGCTGATGAAGCTGACATGGTGAATTCAATTTAAAGCAGGGGCTTTAACCCAGAAACAATTTATTTGGTAAAATAGGAATGGTGTAATAGAATTGTTCCAGATTTGAGAATCGTTTCCAGAAGGCCGAAATAATAAGATGCGTAAATGTTTTCCGTAGCGCTTACTTGGATATTGGCGTATTCGTTGTACAAAAAATATGATTAGGATATTTAAATACACCAGCTTACATAAAGAAATGGATGTAGCTTGTAAATATGTGCGCCATCTGTTTGGGGACATATTGCAGAGACACATGGAAATAAGATCAAAAGCATCAGATCACAAAGAGGACTTTTTAACATTATTACTTAATTGCTATTGCAAAAACCTTATGAAAGGGCTTTAGATCAGTTACTAACCTTCGTCCTAGCTGTAAGTAAATCTCCTATTGTTGAATGAATACATTTTGAACCGATTTTTATAACTGTCATTGCCTCCTAACAGGCAATGGACACCACTGGTAGGGCAATAACTTACTGCTTGTTTGAGCTTGCAAAACACCCTAAAATACAACAAAAAATCATTGAGGAGTACAATTCGGTGATTGTTAACAATGAAACCATAAGCATTGCAGACATTCAGAATATGCACTACACTGAAGCAGTCGTCAAGGAGGTGCTAAGAATATATCCAAGGATACCAATCATCCAAAGACAATTATTGCAATCTGTCATAGTTGGTACTCTATTTAGTAATTAAACACTTAAAATAATTCATAAGTAACAAACATGTATTTAAGATGGCGTTGTCATACCAGAAGGGACTGGTATTAATTTTAATATTATGGAAATGGAGAAATCAGAAGAATATTATAACAATCCAACTGAATTTGATCCAGATCGGTTTCTATATTATGGAAATGAGCTAAAAACACCCCGCAACGCATATATTCCTTTTTCTAGTGGACCTAGAGATTGTATAGGTAAATTGATGGAAACCATCCTTGAGCATATTAAGTGATATACTTATTTGATGTTTTGTTTTAGGAAAAAAGGTTGCAATGACGGAAGTAACATTTATTATTTCTCATACCGTGAAGCATTTTGAAATAATTCCCGTACACCCAGAACACAAATTGGAATTGATTGTTAGGTTTACATTGGAGAGTGCCAACGGAAATCCAGTTATTTTAAAGCAAAGGATATAGTAATATGTAGAGAAAGCATTCTAGGCATTTTGCTTAGGTAGTTTTATTGTAAGCACCCGCTTTATTTTGCATTTTTCTTTATTTTTCAGATATTTGCCATTTTCGTCATATACCTGATTATTTTGGCTTTGCTTTTGCATATTTCAAACACTATTTCGTGGGCGGCAGTGCAACATGTCGATAACAAATACGTGTGGCGGAAACACAGCTTCGACTTGTCTACAAGTTGGTAGAAAACGGGAAAAATATTTGTCTACTTACTATTACTTCCTGTTCTTACTTTATCATACGTAGTATGATAAAGCATTGTAATCAAGTCGAAAAAAAAAAATGAGATTTTAGCGAAAATATGTTCTTTTGGGTTCCCTGAACATTTTTGGCCACAGTAACAAAAATGTCTGTGTGAGAAACTACTAAAGGTTTCAGGACGAAACTTCATATTTAGAAGTTTCATGACTAAGCTTAGAACTGAAAGACGTTTTGGTCAAAGGGGCCCAAAGGAGCTGGAGGTTTACTCTTAGCATTCCTAAACGATTTTACATTTTGCGATTTTGTTAAATAATAAATTAAAGTAGAGGAAATTTTGTATAATTTATGCCTTTTTATGCCCGAAATTTTTGGGTAAATTTAATAGTTTAGTTGAATTTGCAAACTTTAACTTTGAAAGTCATAGCAGTTGACTCTGCTGGTCGCTCAGGCTCTGTAAAGATAAATTATCCGCTGTGACCGTTGGAAAAAAAATTTGTTGGTTAAATTATTGTGAAGGAAACATATAATCGACCCACCGGCAGTTCTTTTCGATAGGTTATACAGGATTTCAAATGGTAACCCAATTATTTATTTATACAATTGTTTAATTATCAAAAATGACAATTACTAAAAATATGAAAATGACACCGTTTTTGGTAAAAACGGAACTAATAAAATTTAAAAAATATTTGATTAAAAACGATCCTATCCAGCAACACACATTCACAAATTTTCATACCCTGATTTCATTTGGTTCTCCGTTATACTCTGGCAGCTTGTCCTGAAAGCCTCTGCATACTATAATTCATTTTATTTTACTTATATTTTCTACATTGTAGATTTTCTGTCCTGCTTATTTAAGGCGCTCCTTTCCAAAATATTGGTTTTTAAGTCCGCTCTGGAGTAAAGTGTATTCGAGTATCTTCAAAAGAATAATCATCAAACTAAGTATTCATTTTATACAACAAATATATACTAACATAAACCCATTACGAGCCGATTATGTGTATAGTTTGTCTAGAGAATGTCATTTCACAGTATATATAAACAAATATTATGAAATGATAAATAAATGATAAATAAATGATAAATAAATGGACAGTTGTCATGATGAGATACACTTATAAAAATAGTATCAATGCCAACCGTTAAAACATCATGCTAACAGCAGCTTTATTGGTTACAACATTGATCACATTGTTCTATTTCTTTGGTGTAAGAATTAGAAAGTACAAAGCATTAGAGGTTCTGCCTGGACCTTCACTTTGGGAAATTTTGAAGTACACCACCTATCGTAGATCGGGTAAGTTATTTGTTGTATATAGGCATGCACCTAGTATCAAGTCCAAATCAAAAAATTGAATTCATATCAACATTCTTTTGAATGTCATTTTTCTTATTGTTGAAATTTTACCAGTTCGCAAATCGAGTTGTACGTTTCCAAATATTTAGTACCCAGAACGCTACTGTAAAACAATTCGAAAAATCCGATTGTACGGAAATGGTACCTACAGGCAACACAACCCCCAAATTGGCACATCGTATAAAAACACTTTTCTATGAAATTGAGGATTAACTTGAAGATTAACGGTATTTAAGTAATTTTCGCTTACCGAGTGGCCAAATTTAGATCACATTTTCGACAATTATGCTGTAAATGAACTTGTGTACTTTTCACAACAGAAAATCTTTGGGATATAGTGTTGAATGTTTATATATTTTTAGTAAACTAAAATTATATAGAATATTACAGTGCAATTTTACATATTATTTAAATTAATGCTGCATGTACTCTATAGTAAACAACATTATTATCCAGATATCCATACATATCTAGAAAACTTAAATAGTGTGTATGGACCTGTAGCAAAAATATGGGTAAAACCATTCAATCCCATGTTGGTAGTGGCCCACCCAGATTACGTTAAACATGTTCTACAGTCCAAACATCACATAAGCAAACCCGACAGTATCAAAGTTCTACAACCTATTGCCGGAGATGGCCTCTTTACAAACTTGGATGGTAAGATTGTTTTATTTTAGAGTGCAGATACTCGGTGGGTAAACTGGTGTATAACACGCCGACTAAAAACGCCGTCTTAAAAAAAAATACTTGGATCGTGTTCGTTGAAAAGATGTTAAAATCTCCACATATAAGCAGTCGATGACGTTTGAACTTGCATGTAAAATCAGTAAGTCAAATGTTTGGAGGAACTCATCGAATAAACCCGCCGGCGATCTATAAACGCACAAAATCAGAATAAGTTCTTATCAGACTGATTAAGATCTCCTGATCTTTTCGTATTGAACGTACAGTGTGGAATACTGTAGGTAGGTAGATGGCAATACAATTAACTAATTTACAAATATCTTGTAGATGATTTATGGAGACACGAGAGAAAATTATTTGGGCATGCATGTACGCAACAAGCAATACGGAAAGATATGCATGTCTACAAGAATCATTACATCAAGTTGGAAAAATCAATTTACGCCAAATTATCGTCGGAACTAGATGTGCACCCCCTGATCGAAAAGTTCATGATGGATGTGTTGTTTGGTACTATTCATATCTTTTGTTTGATAGTATACATATTGAAACAGAGATAACTTATAGATTTGATGATGAACCAACAATCAAACATGCAGGAAAATACAGAAAGCGCTAAATTTATTAAATACGTTACTGATTGCATGGATATAGTATTGCATAAAACAGAATCAGTAGTAGCAGGCAACGATTTTTTGTTTAAATTTAGCGGTCAATATAAAGCATGGAAACAGGGGCTTCATGATCTGCACACGTTCTTAGAAGGAGTGGCGAACGAAGTACTATGCAAAATAGACAATTTAAAGGGTGTTGATGATCGTGAATTTTTAAAAAGACTCTTTGACAGTGGAATTGAACGAAGCAGATTAAAATATCATATCTTTACATTTATAGCCGGGGTAAGCATTATTATAATGTAATCAAAATTTAATCAATCACGGCAAACATTAGGTGCATTTGTAATTTACCTACTATGTGTATATTTCAGGGACATGAAACTACATCCACCATTATAAGTTTTTCACTCTTCGAAATAGCCAAAAGTTCCAGTATTCAGCAAAAAATTGTTGATGAGTCACTAACAATTCTTGGAAAAGACAAACTTGACTTAAACTTCGATGATGTGCACAACTTAGTCTACACCGAGTGCGTAATCAAAGAGACACTACGCACGTATCCTGCTATAAGTTTAATTCCTAGACTAATTAAAACCCCTGTTACAATAGGTATATCCTAATTATTAATTTTTGTAAATAAATCAAACAGAAAATTAAAATTTTAGATGGCACAGATATCCCAGCTGGTACCACTATTACATTTTCAGTTAATTGCCTACACAAAAACGAAAAATATTTTCCCAACCCACATGTATTTAATCCCGATAGATTTATGGATAAAATACCACCAAACGTTTATATTCCGTTCTCAGCTGGTGCTAGGAACTGCATAGGTAATCTGAATGTATAATACGGTATTGGTGAAATATATACTGGTAATATTAATTAAATTTCAGGTGATAGGATTGCTATGTCCGTGATGAAATACACAATATCCAAACTTGTGAGAAATTTTGAGGTATTGCCTGTGCCAGGTGCGGAAATAAGGACTGTTAACAGAATTGTGGTCCATAGTACTACAGGAGCTGTAGTCGAGTTCAAGAAGCGAGACGTTTGAAGTTTAACTAATTATTAATTAATATGGTTGCCATATCGATAAATAAGCAAGCAATTCATGTAGAAATAAAATTGAATTTGATTGAACCGACGGTACGTTTTAATTATGAAATGTCCATTTTTTATACTTGTACTAACTTTTTTGTGTATTTTGGTAGAGGCACTGGAGACGGGATAACACCCGAAATCTAGATCTGCCGATAACAATAAATAATTAATCATCAACTAAGAAGTTTTATTTAATTTACGTTAATTACGTTGATGAAAAAATGGAGTCATTCCTCGCCGAACTAAGGTTATGGTATTCATTGTTCGAAATAGGTTAATAGTAGCATGTTACCCATTTGCATTAATTTGATGATTAATATGATTAATATATACCTGATGCGATTATTGCTTTGAGTGGAAACACGTTGATTTAGATATTGAGGGGGAAGATCAAAAATGGTACCTAGAGAATTTTAGGTGTCATCCTTTCACCCCCCAGAAAAATTAAAATAAATAATAAAATAAGAAATAAGAAATTATTTTATGGCATGTTCGAAATGGCCACCATTATTTACTAGACAAAAATACATTCTGTTTTCGTACTCTTCCCCAACGCAATTAATGGTGGCCATTATTCTAGTCTATCTTAAGAACCAATCGATCGATTTAATTTTTTATATCATGGTTGAGTAGAGAATTTTGTGCCATTCAAATGATGTAACACAAGGTAGGGGGTGCCATTTGAAATTTAAAGTGGGTGGCTGGGGGGTGAAACCTAAATTCTCTAGGTACCATTTTTAAACTTCCCCCTCGATATCTTAATTGACCTGCTTCCACTCAAAGCAATAATCGCATCAGGTCAAGAGTTATTAAGGGTTGAGTTATTTCACACCTTCCATCTTCTGTGGAGTCTATATTAAGAACCAATCGATTGATCTAATTTTTTGTTTATAATTGTTGAGTAGAGAATTTTGTGCCCTTGCAAATGATGTATCACAAGGTAGGGGTGCCATTTGAAATTTCAAAGTGAGGTGGCTCGGGGGTGAAGGGATAAAACCTAAAGTTCTGTAGGTACCATTTTTGAACTTCTCCCTCGATAAATCGACGTGCTTCCACTCAAAGCAGTAATCGCATCAGGTCAAGGGTTATTTAGGGTGGATACTTTTGAAATGACCACACTGTAAACATAAATTATGTACGTCAAGTGACATTTTGGAAATTAAATTTCCAGCACAAAACAAAACTGGGAGAAAATTAGCATCTTCGGAAACAAACAGGTTCTCGAAACAGACAGGTAGGTACTCATGATTTTATAAAAGCTGTAAAAAACGGAAGAAGCTTAATCGTCCGATTAATCAAACCTAACAAGCAAACACTTATTTTATAGTACATGTGACCCGGTCCGACAACGTTGAGAATCTTTAAATAAAATTTTCATCAGGATTGCAAGCAGAATTTAATGTTACTATGACGTGGACAGTGGCGTTGCAGCTGGCTAAGTTCTAAAAACTATTATTTTAATGGATACATTAAAAACCTGATTATTAATATGTTCCGGTTTTTACTCTATGAGCCATCCTCAGCTTAATGCTACGAAAGTGATAAAATATCAAAAAGAGTATGAGTATAATAAAACAGGAAAGTTTTATGTAGACTGGTGTATTTAGAGGATATTAATAGATAATCTTACCCTTCTTAACCCCTGTAATTTGTCGTCCTGAATTTAGCCTACCCCTTCTCGATTTTTGATTGTACTATTTATATTTTTATCTTCTAGTTTATACGCCTGAAGATGGTCACTAATGACCGAAATCGATAGCGTTTAATATCCTCTAATTACATCAGTCTACATTCGTGTTTTATACTCATGCTTACTATAGACGAAAATGGAGCAGTTCATCAAATTAATCAAAAAGAGATTACTACAATTAGTTTTTGTAAATTTATTCACATTACGCATTTAAACAATAGTTACTTGTTATTTATGTAAACTTTACTTTGTTGTCGGTAACGTTGTAACCTAATTATACGTTTATATTGTTAATTTTGCCGTAATGGTTTCGAATATGGCCATAACAACGTTCGCAATGGTCTCATTTTTTGGCAATTTCGATATAAAAAAATCTGATGTGGCCAGGCACATGACTTTATCATACAATATATAAAATGAATAGTTTAACTGCGTGAGAATCCATTTTATTGAGATAAATCGTAGGTATTGTCAAAGCATCAGAATTTGGCACTACCTACACTACGTCATTAGAATAATAATTTATGTCACAAGTGCCGAAAGTACGGAATAGCGCGACGAGCGGTGATGCGTCACCGAAGGCAGAGTGTCGCCGTCGCATGTGAGCGAGTCGCGCTATCTAGTTTTTTGCAGGAGTGACATCAACGTTTATTGTGCTGCTTTTTGAGAAAAGTGTATTAATAAAATAAATAAAAAATGGTAATATTTCTGTATAGGAAATGTTAGGTTGGTACCACTTTGACGAAATGTCAAGTTTAAAAAGCTAAGTCAAATTCTGGCAGATTTATATTTGTTCATGACACTGTAGATGTTACATCCGTACTAACATACTACAATAAAACTACAGTCATCGCTATACTTTATTTACAATTTTCTCAATTTTATCGTTTTTAGAATTAGATATATAGACGGGTTGATATTTCTTATCAACAAGCAATCAAATTGGTGATCTTATTTTATTTGAAATTTGTATTTTGTAATTTGCTGCACTAGAACAGCAACGTGCCATAGCGGCTCTCCAACCTGTGATGAAATCAGCTGTTTACGAGTGTGACAGCACAAAAACATATTTGTCAAAATCCTGGCTACTATATGTAGTTTCATATCAATGCAGATGCGACCGATCTCGATCAAATAGAATTTGCTCCTGCAGCTAAACTATTAACTTTACCAAAAAATGTTATAGACATAAATTATACAAAATTTCCTCTACTTTAATTTATTATTTATTTATTTTGATGAAATTACAGAAATGGCGGCTCTTTTGCAAAATCGTTGAAAAATGCTAAGAGTAAATAGCCAGTTCCTTTGGACCATTTTGAACCAAAAGCTTTTCAGCTCTAAGTTTGGTCATAAAACCTCTAAATATGAACTTTCGTCCCGATACCTTTAGTAGTTTTTCCGGAATCGTCGCCACAAAAATCGTTTACACACACACAGACATACATACACACACACACACACACAGACATTTTTTTGTACCTTGGTCAAAAATGTTCAGGGGACCCAAAAAGACCTATTTCCGCTAAAATATCAATTTTTTTTTTCGGCATGATTACAATACTTTACCATACTGCGTATGATAAAGTAAAAAGGTATACTCATGAAGAAAATATTCCGAACACTACTAGGTAATTAATAGTTTGTTGTTTAATAACTTCCAAATACTACCAAGATTGTTATGATATTTTTGTTCGGCTAATTATAAAGAACATCATGAGAATTGTAAGAACCAATATGGAGAACCAATATGGTGTTTTGTTGTGCAAGAGACACATCTTAAACAGTAAATCACGACTACGGTCAGGGTCTCAAGTACTCTGTTCCCATCAGTTTGTTTTTGATTTATCCCTATATCTATTTATTTGTAGAAGAAATTTGGTTCCAAGTAAGTTTTTTAATACCTGTGCTACCAGAAAACTGGTGAAGCTGTAGTATGCCCTGTAGTCTGCCCTGTAGTATGCCACATCATACAGGCTCGAATTTTAAAGCTTATGTAAACAAGTAGTGTTACAAGACCTACCGGACGTGTATCGTATAACATTTTATTTGATACTGTTGAATCCGGTTTAACAGCAATTACGTTGTAAAAAATTTACTTATTTCAAAAGTAATAAATTACATTATATTTTGTGAAATTTATAAAAGATTCTATCGACAGTATCTTCATAGCACTTGGTGTGATACCTTAGTCCTGAAGATCCCTCTTGCAACAGAGCGCGAAACGTAGACTGCTTCACAGTCCTCAGCGCGGTTTCCACTCGGAAATCAATATATCATTGACCCATACTGCTGAAGTCTACATACCAAATTCAATTAAAATCCTTGGTTGGTTTTGATTTTGCCAAATTTAGATTTTTTTCGAAACCCTAACGTGTTTGACAATCAAATGCTTAAACGTTCATACTTGCTAGCGTTAACCATTTTCTTATAGAATTAAGCAGAATTTCGATCAGTTTTATTTCCGTAGATTTTGAACCTGGCAACAAACCGTCTCAATTACATCACGTTTATAAAAGAAACATGCACAAAATACAAAATAAATTAAAGTGGTGAAGCAAATGCTATTGTCAATCTTGCACCTATTTTGGTGGTAACAAAATACCTCTCAACAGATCAAATGATTTTCCCAGCTTAAAGTTCGATGTTTACCTTATGACTGTCTATTTTTAAGCTCAGAACTTTTGGCATTTTGTGTGAGTCTTTTTTCACCTCGACACTTTTAGTATCTGGTAATACAAATAATTCCAAAAAGTATATTATCCGTCAACTTAAATTTGTTTATTTATGTGTTATCGTTGACCGATTGCATGATATTGCTTTCTCATTGCTTCGTTACGATGATTGGAAGTAGTTTTGAAAAGTCATCGTGTGTAGCAAAAATGAATCATGTGATCTAATGCAGTTCGATTGCGATTTAAATGTTTTGATGCAAATTAAGCAGTTTAGATTAAATTATCAAAATTTCAGATTAAAAATAAAATAAAAGTGATATATGCCGGGATATACTGGGTGTGGATATCAAAATTTGTGCGAAATTGGTTTACTTCATTACTTAAACACTTTTGGAAAAGATAATTAATTTAAAAATAAATGGTAATGACTTCCTATCTCGTATACTCAACTACAGCAAAAATTTTATAAATCCATAAAAGTGAAGAAAAAACAACAAGAAAAAATTTGTAGATACCAACATTATACTTAACGCAGTTGAATTATAGTTGATGATAAATTTCTATATTGCATGTCATAGTTGAGTTATTGCAGCAACTTAGACGCAAGTCATCTGAAGGGTCGGTGCGAATCGCGTTTTCAAGAAGTTGGTAGTTACTACCAACTGCATTATCCACGGTGACCTTGAAATGATTATCACCACTTTTTACCGTTCATTGTAATTGTTTATTCCCACATCTTTTACATGCACGTAATGAAACAAAAACGAACAAAAATCACAACAGACAGAACCTATCTAAACTGTAAGAACAGAACCAATTTGTAGCGACAATTTGCACGACGAGATGGCGCCACGTGCCAATAACAACGATTACAGTAGATTGTTTATGTGATTAATGTACAAGACGCGTTAATTACAATTTATTTTAGTATGTTTGTATATACTATTCTGTTTAGGAGAGCATGGGTGTTAAAATCTCTGTTTTATCTCCATTGTATCTATTTTATGCGGTTATTAGATACTTAAAAATGATCATTAATAGAGATAATTGAAATGAGATATTCATTAACAATCTTGCCAATTCAGATATTGATTTAATTGTGTCTTACGAACGCCTTGTACTTTTTTATTTTACATGATATCTGTGTGGTCAGCTTAGTCGGTTACCGACCCTTAAGGCTCCGTTCTTAAAACATCGCAACTACGAAACAAAATGTTGTAGATATGATGTTTTTCTGTCGGAGTCCGAGTGTACTGCCGTGGTTTACGTATCGATTAAAGCGTATGACGTCAGTGATGAGCTGGCCATACGTAACTGCCGAAATATAGCCATTGTTTACATATCTGAAATTGTCCCTAGATAACCAAGAATCTAGAAGTACCAAGAGACTTTGGCTAGGTGTATTATATTTGAAAAACGAGAAAAATGTAGATGTAAAATTCCTTTTTATCTTACCAAAAAATTATTTATGGCCTAACCAAACTCCTTATTTATCTAGGAATTGGCACTGAAAATGTCATCAATTTTATACCATAAATAACGCCGTTATTAGAAAACGCGTTTTAGCACAGGCATAAACTGTGGATGAATAGTTATAAAGCGACTTGCACTGAATTACATCTGCACCCAGTTTCCAAATGGGATGTTATCAGTTTTAAAAAGTACAGGAATAATGTCATAAATCACGAAAAGGATACAACGTAAAAAAAGTTAAAAAAGAGGTGATTTCCACACGCGACTTTTATGCTAACAAAAATCGCGTATTCATCTTTGACCTATCGCATAACGCTTGCTTAGTTGCGATTAATTCACAGCAGCTTTAAAGCAAGTCATATTAACAATAAAAAAAATTACCGATATAAAGTGGGAAATATTATCGCGGAGCATACATAGTAAATAAACTTGAATAACATGTGCACAATCTAAACACATCAGCAGCTAATAACAAATAGCTAAACAAATACGATGTTAACGCTTATATTATGTGCAGTTTTAACTATCTCATGTTTCTATTTCTTCGTCGCTGGGTATAAAAAGTACCAAGAATTAGATATATATCCTGGACCGCCGCTTTTGGAACTTCTAAAATATACTACATATTGTCGAACAGGTAAGAGAGTAACTTAATTAATTACTATTGAAATAATATATCTGTGAATTTTGTAGATATCTTTACGTATTTAGAAAACTTAAATGTTCGCTATGGTGCAGTGGTGAAATTATGGATTAAACCATTCCAACCAACGTTAGTAGTGGCCGATCCAAAGTTCGTTGAAAGTGTATTATTGTCCAGAAAACACACAAGCAAGCCTGATATTGTTAAAATTACACATCATATAGCTGGTGACAGTCTCTTCGGAGTATTAGATGGTAAGTATTAACGTCTTTGTAAATATAAAAAATCGGAGAAGTCTAGATTTAGAAAATATTGCAGCCCATCAACAACGCAATAATTTTAGGTTGGTTACATAAAATCCAAAAATGAAAGTTGTATTATAAGAAGCATTTTTGTAACTTGTTTATTTTACATATGTCTAATTCCGCAACTTCGGCCAATCACCGACGCTGAGAGCAGGCTAAATTCACATAGAAATTTTGTCGAGCTGTATATAAAAAGTAGCTATGTAATGCTGTCAGAAAATATTTGCTAGATAACAAATGTTTAGAATAGTTCAAATATACTAGCGTTTAATATTTTTGCGAGAGGTTTGACTACATATCTGCCGCTTACATAACTTTCTGAATATCCCTATAAAACAATCTTGCTAAAAGAGTGTACTAAGACCCAGTTCTACCACCATAAAAAATGAGTTTTCAAATCATGAAGCTATTTATAGTTCAAATAAATGAAATAATAATAATAATAATTATATTAAATGCCTTTATTAAGCAAAACTAAACAATACAATTCAAACTAACCAACACTAGGAAAAGAATATGAATGCCAGGGCGAAGTTCAGGTCTACGTATACATTAGGGTGTAACGAACTTCAAAATTTCAAGTTTGTAAAAAGTTGTCCCTAGGGTTGCCACCTTTTTGCGATTGTTCACGACGACAAAGGCTGAAAATATTATGTCATATCCAATATGTACACATCATACTGCCGCATAAAACACAATCAAATAGTAAAACAAACTATTCTTGAAATATAACAATAAACAAATATTACATTACAATATGCAAAAATAATACTTTGCTGTGGTCATATCACATAATAATAAAATTTAGGTTTATCCTCAAAAACTACCATGTAAACCGAAATTTCGCAATCCAAATTTCAACCTAGCATAATGTGCAGAGGGCTTTAGTCTCGTCGACTTTTTGGAGCCAGCTTTTGGTGGTTAGCTAGGAATTGTTGAATTTTGTATCTCGCTTAATTTTTTTAGGTGCCACAATTCATCATTGCTGTAAGACGTGGTTCGTCGGAAAAAATAGTAAAATAATAAATCCTGCCGAAATGTTCTAAACGTTTGTAGGTTAGGCGAGGTAGCACAACTTCATCCTACACAGATAGAATACTTTGTTTAATTCAAATAAATAATCTTTGACTCAAAGAAATCCGGTGTAAATTTGTTTGAAATATTTGCTTGATAGAAAGAGAGTTTACTTGTATCTAACAACTTAGGTTTTCAGTTAAAATTTACAGTTTGTATATTATGACGAACGAGATTTATTTAGTTCAAATAATTATGATTGTGCTGAGTGAAAGAACTATAATTTTTTTTAAATTGACGGAATTGTTGGTTGTGTTACAATGCGATATGTTGTGATATGTAGGTTGTGATAAATCGTTCTTTGATTACGGAAATTATGGAGCTATTATTGACTAGAACTTTCCGAAAGGTACAGTAGAGCAAAACTTGCACGTGTCACCGGCGTTTGGGATGTCGCACGTCCTCGACAAGTGGCTGGTTTCCCCAGACCTACATATAGTCATGGTTAGGGTAGCAAAGTGTATGGACGATGATTCGGAATCGGGCTTGAACCTGTGTGTACTGTGCTCTATACTGCCGATCACACGGCCTTTTTAACAAATTAGCCAGACGCATGACACCAACTGAGCGGTAGGCTTTCACCAGACTACGATTTATACTCAAGATAAGGATACACTGCGAGGAGAGTGTTTACAGCGCCATCTAACAATACAGTTTGAATCAAAATATGAGTTATTTGGCGGAAGTAAACTTAATTCGTAAGCCATATCTTTGAAGGAACTAAATCTCTCCTTGAATTCACATATAATTATTTGTATCAAACTTAGATTTCTTTGGTGTAAAGTGTAAAGAAACGTCTTTTTGAATCAAAACAAAAATATTATTTTAAAGGGAAGTTTTTGTTTGAATGAAAATACGTATATTTATTTGATTTTTTGATTTGAAATTGCAAATACACTATCTCTACAAGCAAATAAACAGTGTATTCAATGAAGTCTAAGAAATATGTTTTGATCCAAAAGAATAAATTCAAAAGAATATATTTCTTAAAAACAAGAAATCTTTTCTGTCTGTGTACACGAGGACAAATGGTATCACGCCGAGGACACGAGGACGAATGATTCGTACAAGGACAATCCTCGTGAAACGACGACAGGTGGCAACCTTGCTACCTACTGTCATTAGAATAAAAATATCTGCCAAATCCTATATTAATGCAGACACGATCTCGAACAAATAGAATTTGCTCCTACAGCTAAACTATTAATTTTACCAAATTTTACAAAATTTTCTCTACTTTAATTATTATTCAACTATTTTGACGAAATTACAGAAACGACGGCTCATTTGCAAAATCCTTGAAAAATGCAAAACAACAATGTTATCCGCACTCGAAATACACATTGACGTTGTAAACACCAAAGCTGTTTCAATATTGTTTCACATAGCGTACGTGCGCGCGTGTTTCTCCTCTCATCGCATTCTCCATGCATTTGCGTGTTAAATTGACGTTTCGCAACCGCTGACGTGTTGAATACTGTCAAAAGCTTCAAAATATCCTGGCTACCTACTATTAATGCAGGCACGATTTCGATCAAATAGAATTTGCTCCTGCAGCGAAACTATCAATTTTACCAAAAAATGTTATAGACATAAATTATACAAAATTTCCTCTACTTTAATTTATAATTTAACTATTTTGACTAAATTACAGAAATGGCAGCTCATTTCCAACATCCTTGAAAAAAAGGAAATAGCCAGTTCCTTTGGACCCTTTTGAACCACGAGCTTTTATGCTCTAAGTTTGGTTCTAAATATGAACTTTCGTCCCGATACCTTTAGTAGTTTTTCCGGACACGAGGACGAATGATTCGTATGAGGACAATCCTCGTGAAACGAGGACAGGTGGCAACCCTGACTACGGCGACTACCCACATATACCACAAAAGACTGCCACAATTGAAAATTATTTAGGTCTCCCACAAAGTTCAGCGGTATGTGGATAGATGGCGCTGTTTCAAATTGAAAATGTAAAAACAACATAAACAATTTATATAGATATTAGCTTAAGTACATTAAAAATCGTTAATACTGAAAACAAGGCTTAACATATAGAATGCCACTTCGGAGTTTTTGTGTTTGTGTTAAAAATATAAATCGTAGCTATCGTCCTATGTCCATATGAAGGTCGTTTAAATTTGTTTTTCTTTTTGTTTTAAATATAACTGAATATAAGCTGTAGGAATAATAGCTTAAAAATCAGTTATTGTAATCAGCGCAAAATGTCACAAAAAACCTTTAACTTCGAATCAAACTAAATTCAGACAAACGACCTTCAAATGCAGTTAAGGATCCTACGGGCTTTAAAATGAACACAAATGATCTGTAAAATAGTTTCCGATCAAAATGTGTTCAAAACAAAAACCTCGCTGATAATTTAGCCACAAAGCCCCTTGTTTCGTAGCTAAGCTGATACTATATAGTTATACTGTAAAGTACAGGCCATACGACAGCTAAATAATCATACGTTAAAACAAAAATTCAGCATTTTATTAGTATTTTTCTCTTTATTCATTTTTGACATTATAATGCTGAATTTGACGTAAATAGTAAACAACAGAAAATTTTTATTAATTTTTATAGTTATGTAGATATAGTTAGTAATCATATAGCTTCCTACCTCAAGGTGGCAGATTTTATTACATTTAAATTGCACAAAAAATTAGTTTTTCTATATGAAAAGGTTTTACGGTAAGAATCATTCAAAACATAAATTCACCGTCAAGACTGCGTAATGAAATATTGATTTTTCCAGTTATGTCGAGCAACAACAAAAGACCTTAAACCCGTCATTTTACAAAAAGGAGTAGTTACCATCTAATCGTACTTAAGGGTATTTAACTTATACCATCTCTGATCTAAAGTTAAATCAGCCTCTAATGACATATCGCGTATTCAGATTAAAGTATTCTCTGGTAAGCAGACCTACTGCCATTGGATTGTAACGTAAAATTATATATGGAAATGGAGCACCTGGAACTATATTTAATTAGAAAATATGAAAACCAGTGAAATTGGATACGTACCTATCAATAAATCCTCAATAAACAAATAATCGATCAATATTTATTCTGAGAGACACACATAAATAAATCGCTCTCGAAAAGAACTGCTGACAATAAAGAACATAACCCTATATAGCGAAGGAGAAGATAACCTCTTCTTGGTACTTTCCGTGGTTGTCATGGTTACAAGAAATTGTATACGGTTAGATATTTGTGGTGGGGTGGATTCTTGCAGAAATTAAAAATATACGGGATAATTCGAGATTTGATAGTTGTATGGCCACCTACAGCTAGTAAAACTCTGCTCGGAAACTCAGGAGAAACTCAACGTTTGAATGCGGGATACGGGAGCCTTAAGTGATTTTTCTTTTCCACATGTACGCACATCATTAATTATTTAATGATAAATAAACTTCTCTAATCGCACATGTTATCTGCGACATATTTTATTTTAAAATGATTGTAGTGATGATTGTGTGACTCGATATTCCTTCTGCAATTTCTTTTTATTTGTTATTAATATACGAGTACTTTGTAGATGATTTATGGAAAAGGGAGAGAAAGATGTTTGGATATGCGTGCACTCAACAAGCCATACGAAAAGATATGCACGTCTACAAGAAACATTTTGACAAGTTAGAACACATATTGAGGAAACAATTAACCTCCGCGACAGTAGATCTTTACCCATTGTTTGATTGCTATGTGATGGATATTCTCTTTGGTATTTGCTCACAATTTTATTTAGTTTATTAAGATATTCATTATAAACTTTAAGATTTCCTAATGGACGAACAGCTAAACATGCAAGACACAGAAAATGTTAAATATGTTCATGATTTTGGCACAGCCGTGGATATACTTATGCGAAGAATGTTGTCAGTGGTCGGTGGCAGTGATTTTCTGTTCAAATTTTCAAAACACTACAACCAATGGACACAGGCATTAAAGGACCTGTACAATTTCACGGATAATATTATATCTAGAAAGCTTGAAGATCGAGAAAAAATGTCTGGAAACAATGAACGTGAATTTTTGAAACAACTTCTTGGCAACGGTATTAAACAAGAAAGGATGAAGTTTCACATCAATACATTTATTGCCGGGGTAAGTTTGTATATTTGTAGATTATATCGGTGGGTCCCGATAAATATGATGATATTGTGTATTCTGACTAATTTATTTCACGTTCACTATATGTTCGCTTTTCATTTATTTTTCCCGTTCCGGACATTGTACGGAGCAATTTCACCCGTTTTATTGTCATTTTCATAAGGTAGTTCAACAGATCCATACTTTAGCCCAATCATGTACATTGTACACGAAATGTAACACAAAGGCTTTGGTGCGTTAATTGTTAATTAACGAAGTTAACTTTTTCGTTTTTTAAGCTGACTACTCTAAAATTGTATGAATACTTTTTTAAGCAACGTTTATTACTAAACATGTTTAGACCTGTTCCTTGATAGGCACAAATACACCATAACATTACGTGTCAATGTATCACAGTTACAAATACATAACTCTTAAATATAGCTAATCCGACAAGAATTGGAATGTTACATATAAATCAATAAATCATTTCTTTTTAAAATGAATTTCGTCAATCCCTCAAACTATAGTTATAAAATACATCGACAATATTATCAAATCCAAATTATTGTCGACTTGTAATACTAATCCAATTATAAACAAATTTTAGGGCCATGAAACAACGTCGCACATGATAAGTTTCGCATTATTCGAAATTGCAAAACATCCAAGTATACAGCAAAAAATCGTAGAAGAAGTGCTGACGACAGTTGGAAATGACAAAAATGTAGATTTAACCTTTGAGGATATGCCAAACTTGGTTTACACGGAATGTGTCCTTAAAGAAACACTACGCATGTACCCAGCTTTACCTATAGTGCAAAGGTATATCAAAACCCCCGTTACTGTAGGTATGTACTGTATATACTAATTTATTGCTTATTTTCGACCTAATAATATACATATTTTGTAAAAGCATGTGTAACACATTTGAATGAACCTACGTACCTGTTTTAGATGGAACAACAATTCCTTCCGGGACGACAATACTGTTTCCGGTGGGCGCATTACATAGAAATAAGGATTATTTCCCCCAGCCAAATGTCTTCAACCCTGATAGATTTTTGGAGGAAATTCCACCGAATGTGTTCATTCCATTCTCTGCTGGATCTAGGAATTGTATTGGTATTACATGCTGATATATTTTTGTAAGAATGTGGTTATAATGTTGAAATTTTAGGTGATAGGATTGCAATGTCGATTATGAAGTATACCTTGGCAAAACTTATCAGAAGTTTCGAACTATTTCCTGAACCGGGCGCTGAACTAGATCTAGTGAACAGAGGCATTGTAGTACACAGCAAAACGGGCGCTGTGATAAAGATCAAAGAACGACTAGGTTAACTATACATATTACTACCAATATAAATTATATATAAATATTAAGACAAATAAATACTTGAATCTAAACTCTCGTTAACTTTTACTAATTGTAAATAAATTGATTCTCATTCGTTGCTTACATACACACACACAAAGAGTTGAAAGAAAGAATTCAATATAGGAACTTATACACCCCAAGCTGCAACCAAGCCCATCATATACAAGGTGGGCCATTTAATCTTAACATGTATACCAAACTTTTCTTGTATGAAGGGGCCACAAGGCTGGGTCGGTTTTGTGTGGATGCCGCAAGTATCGAGAAAAACAGGTCAACTTATTTATTATTTTAATGGAATTTAATGATAGTTCAGGGGAGTGGGGACCCAAACATATATCCGCTGAAATCTCAAAACTTTTTCGACACGATTACAAATCTTCGTCATACTATGTATGCTAAAGTAAAAAAAAACATTATGTTCAGAAAGAACATATATCTCATCTACTAGATAAAATTTTATTTAGAATGGAAGGTTCTATCAATTTTAAGAACCAGTACAACATTATGAGGCATGCAAACTGGACAAGTAGTTTGTACAGTTTTTTTTATCATGATTTCAATTTGATAGAACTTTTTATTCTAAATGGAATTTAATCATAAATCAATTCTAGTAATTAAGGGGGTCTTCCGCTTTGTTGACCGCTTTTCGAGCCTATTTAACGAATTGATAATGAAAGAACTACACAAGTTTTATAGATAATGTACTTTTTGTTCTTTTGTGTTAATACCGATGTATAAAATTAACAATTTCAAAATTATTGTGATGATCTCAGATTGGTGACCTTGCAGATTACTTTGTGCGCGCTTTTGTGCAAACATTAATGTGTAACGGTAACCACGATTACACGTGTGCAGGTCGATACAAAAAAATTAAACCTTTTCTTAATTGTTTATTTTGTTGGCTATCGTTCGATCGTTCTGTTTCTCAATATTTTGATTTTTAACAAAATGGCGGTTGTATGCCGAAGAAAAGGTCCGTTTTCACCGAACTTTTCGTAATATAGAACGCAGTAAAAATGAAATAAAAAAAAATTAAAACAAAATTAACGATCGAACGATAGCTAGATGTGTGCTGAACATAAAAACAAAGAATCATCTCGATATATGAAATACATTTTCCAAAAACCAGTTGGTTACCTGTTGGATAAGACGACTTTCGACTTTTGAAGTCGCGACCGAAATTACAAGAACTATATACCGCAACGGCCGAGATGATCACGTGATGATCGATTTAAAACTGAACGAATGGATGACAAAGGTATAGATACCAGTGGCGGGATATCTATGACTTGGTCGAGTCATATGCAATACGTGTATAAGTAGGCATTTCGCACGGTCGGAGGGATTTCTTCTTCCCTTATCACAACACTGATCGACGCACACACAAATCACCGGCTACAACTCCTAAATTAGCGCGAATTTTGCAAAATTCCCTTCAGGAACAATTCTGAGACCTTCTAGATTAGAATAAAGAAAAAAAATTAGTTTCTAAAACCAACAAAGCCCCCTTAAGAAATGATTTGGTTCTCACGGGGCTGCTTTTTTTTATTAATACACAAAGAGGAATGGTTGTCTAATGTTAAGAAAATAACATTCTTAACTTAATTTATTTGTTTTAAGGCAACACATACATATAATAAGAATATTTCTTTAATATAAAACAACCTAAATATTTCCTTTAAGAAAACGATTGTTTTCATTTAAGAAAGTCGTTGTTTCGAAAATAATGTGAACGATGCCGATAGATGGCGCTTTAGTTTCTCGTCGTAAGAGAGGTTTTGTAGAGGGTATATAACCGCATACATGTTTATGCAGAACCAGTGATTGTGCTATTATACCGTTAATGTACCTCACATAGTAATGTCCAACAGCTCTAAATTGATGGAAAGACACTAGGAAGGGATACCGGGTGTCTTCTCTAGTTGGAAAATAACAATATTCTTTTTGGATGCGTTAATTGCTTTCCATGTAAAATATTATTGCGTTCATAATAACATGTCCACATTTAAAAGATGTAGGTTTAATCCAAAAATGTGATCTGATTAATCAACCTATTGATTTAAACGAAATTCTTATGTTAAATAAGTATAGTATCCATTTAAAATTGTACAATCTTAAAGTAAGATAACCGGCCAAAACAACGGGGTTCTTCAATGAACGATAGATATTCTTGCGTATATATAAAACGACTGTTGTTTTGGATTAACAAAGGTTGCATTGAGTTGAGACAACGTTTCGTTGTCTGTAAAGCAATAACTCAAATCTGTAAGGATTTGATTGAGCCGCACTGGTGGAAAACGCATTTATCATCAAAGATATTTTAAAGTTATTTAGCCCAATCCGAAATGACTTTCATTTATACACGATGTTGTATTTAGGCGTAAAAGCAGTTATTAATTTTTTAATGGAATGTCTTGTGTATCAGATCGTATCAATGTAACGAAAATAGTTTCCGTGATATTCAAATGTTTGTCTCTTTGTTTTTTGGCAACTGCAGGTCGTTTTAAAACTATGTATAAACTACATTTTTCAGTTTTTGTCCTAATAATTTTGTCAGATAATAACTAATACTAATAGAAGTTTATCTCATGAAATGTTAGATTCGCGATACAGGCGAGCATAGAACTTTTGAATGAGTTTTTTCTTGAGCTATTTTTTTTAAATGGTAACGTCGTTTTAACACTGAAAACAGGTCGTTGAAAACAAATTAATGCAAAATATTTCGGCAACATAAAAATGGCCAAAATTATTGGAAAATCTTAATTAACATGGGTCTGAAAATTCACCGTCTATTTTTTGAACAAATGCATGCAGATTTTGTTTATTGGAAGTACTACAAAAGAATGCAATATTGAGATAAAGTTACGTATTGTTATGCTGGTCATAAGTATTTACGAGGAATATGATATTGCAAATGGAAAGAAGATCAGTATGGGTCATATATTGTAAATAACCAACTAAAGAAGCGAATGATAATTAACCCAGGTGAGGTTAATTTTTGGAAAAAACACCTCCGCCTGGATTTGAACCAGGAACCCTCCAATTTCCGGTTGACAGCTGTTCACAGCCTCTGTAGCTCTACTGGGAGAGCTGTCAACCGGAAATTGGAGGGTTCCTAGTTTAAATCCAGGCGGAGGTGTTTTTCCAAAAATTATCCTCATCTGGGTTAATTATCATTCGCTTCTTTAGTTGATTCTACATTACTGACGAGTTTACGTAATAACCATTTTCCCTTGAATTGTAAATAACTTTAGTATAAATTGGTTAGTATTATTTACTTGATTTATTTACACCCTTTCGCCCTGTTGGTTAGGAATAAGTTCTTCATTTTAAATTTCTATCTACTACCACCGTATTCACAGCTTAGCCTAGCTTCAAATATCACAGGAATAATAAAACCGAGCGGTTTTAAATTTTTGGTTGCATATTGGATCCGCCAATTTTAATCTAAGAATGTTTATTGTATATTACAGGAAATAACTCTTATACGAATCGGATATTTTCTACATGTTTGGTCGCCCATGGGTCGCCCTATGTGTTCCGCCATTTTCAATTTTCAACAACTATACAAAAATACTGGCTTGTTTTTATTTGTCTACTTCACAGTTTATGCATATTTCGTACTTAAGATTAATGTCAGAATGACAGTGTATAGGTTATAAAAGAACCATGTACAAAGCAAACAAAAATATGTTCAGTATATTTGGTTGCATATGTGGTGTACGACTTTTTTTGGCGCGCATAGTACATTATTATGAGAATGCTCCTTTATGACCTTCCGTTACGCAATACGTTCTACACAAGTTATTCCGATTTGCAATAAAACCTGAATAAAACTGAATAAAACCCAGCAATAATTCCAACTTACCAATTTAAGCTCGCGACCTATGGGTAATCTGGAATCAAAATAAAATTCTTTGTTAATATAAAACTAAAAACTATTTGATAAGTAATATATGTTATATGGTCGAATAATTTCTAAACCATGAAAACAATACCATGTAATGAAAGTTAATAATAAGGGCATTTGCAAATATAAGGTCTATACTTCACAAAAATCGCGTGTTATCTTTCAGCTATTGCATAACAGTTGCTTAGTTGCGGTTCATTTATATACAAGCAGCTTTGAAGCAAGTCGTTTTAAGAATATAAAAATTACCAATAAAAAGTGGGGAATATTATCGCGGAGAATAAATAGTAAAGCAACTTGTACTGCATACCATTTGCACAATCTAACCACATTAGCAGCTAATCACAACTAACTAAACAAATACCATGATATTGCTTATATTAAGTGCAGTTTTAACCATCTCATGTTTCTATTTTTTCGTCGCCAGATTTAAAAAATACCAAGAATTGGATAAATTTCCTGGACCGCCGCTTTCAGAAATCCTAAAATATACTACATATCGAAGAACAGGTAAGACTATAAATTAAATCAATTAAGTAAATTATGGCATTAAAGTAATATATCTGTGAATTTTGTAGAGATGCTTACGTATTTAGAAAATGTAAATAATCGCTATGGTGCAGTAGTGAAGTTATGGATTAAACCATTCCAACCAACGTTAGTAGTGGCCCACCCACAGTTCGTTGAAAGTGTATTATTGTCCAGAAAACACATAAGCAAGCCTGATATTGTTAAAATTATACACCCCGTAGTAGGCGACAGTCTTTTCGGAGCGATAGATGGTAAGTAAATTTTTATTCAATGTCAAACATGCGGCTAGATCAAAAAAAATAATCCGGCGAATACAACGTATTCTGCCATGCGATGAGGTCAACTCAATTTTAAATTGAGGAGGAATATACCCAAAAACAAAGTGCTATAACCTTTGCTTGGCCATATGAAATAAAAAAAAAACTGGCGTTTGAAGTAGATATCTAGTGCTATTTTTTGACTTGATTATTTCGCAATTCCCATGTGTAGATTTGAATGTATATGTAAACAATTATTTTTAAAAGTACATGTGTGATTTTGATAGCGTATCAATGATGTAATTACTTTTAATGTCAAATTAATTTCAACCATCTTTTTACTTTATCATACGCAGTATGCTAAAGTATTGTAATCATGCCGAAAAAAAAAATTGAGATTTTAGCGGAAATAGGTCTTTTTGGGTCCCCTGAACATTTTTGACCAAGGTACAAAAAAATGTCTGTGTGTGTGTGTGTGTGTGCGTGTGTAAACGATTTTTGTGGCGATGATTCCGGAAAAACTACTAAAGGTATCGGGACGAAAGTTCATAATTAGAAGTTTCATAACCTAACTTAGAGCTGAAAAGCTTTTGGTTAAAAAAGGTCCAAAGGAACTGGTAGTTTATTCTAAGCCTTTTTCAAGGATTTTGCAAATGAGCCGCCATTTCTCTAATTTCGTCAAAATAGTTAAATAATAAATTAAAGTAGAAGAAATTCTGAATAATTTGTGCCTATGACATTTTTTGGTAAAATTAATAGTTTAGCTTTTTAGTTTATTCTAAGCCTTTTTGAAGGATTTTGGAAATGAGCCGCCATTTCTGTAATTTCGACAAAATAGTTAATTAATAAATTAAAGTAGAGGAAATTTTGAATAATTTATGCCTATGTAATTTTTTGGTAAAATTAATAGTTTAGCTTCAAGAGCAAATTCTATTTGATCGAGATCGGTCGCATCTGCATTGATATGAAATTACATAGTAGCCAGGATTTTGACAAATATTTTTTTGTGTTGTCACATTCGAAAACAGCTGATCTCATCAGAGGTTGGAGAACCACTATGGAATGTTGCCGCTGTAGTGCGGCAAATTATAAAATACAAATTTCAAATAAAGTAAGATCACCAATTTGATTGTTTGTTGATAAGAAATATCAACCCGTCTTTATATCTAATTCTAAAAACGATATATTGAGAAAATTATAAATAAAGTATAGCGAGGAGTGTAGTTTTATTTTAGTATGTTGGTAGGGGTGTGTCATGAACAAATATAAATCCGTCAGAATTTGAATTACCTTTTTAAGGTGCGTTTTCATTAGTGATAATGGCAGTGGTAGCAGACGCCGTTATAGTATTTCCAATAGAAAATTGATAGTGACTCATGTTTATGTACATGCAAACTAATATGTGTCATTATCACGATATGTAAGAAATACTATAATTTCGTATTGTACCATCGCCATTAGCTACCATTACCTACCAATCGGAACGCACCTTTAAACTTGACGTTTCGTCAAAGTGGACCAACCTAGCATTTACTATACAGAAATCATTTTTTTTAATTACGTATTTCTTAAAAAGCAACGCAATAAACGTTGATGTCGCTCCTGCCAAAAACTAGATAGCCGACTCGCTCATATGCGACGGCGACACTCGCCGCATCACCGCTCGTCGCGCTATTCCGTACTTTCGGCATTTGTGACATAAATCACTATTATTCTAATGACGTAGTGATTCTCATGCAGCTAAACTATTAATTTTATTTATTGTATGATAAAGTCATGTGCCTGGCCACATCAGATTTTTCATAAAAATAAAAATAAATTTAAACAAAATAACTCCTCGCTACGCTCGTCGTGCCCAAAACAACTCGTGCGGCCAATTTTTGTCTTATAAAACTTATATTATAATATACTATATATTCACCACCGTAATAAATTTCTAGTGCGCCATGTTTGTCTCCTAATCTCTGTAACTTTTTGAAATATCAAATATATGTTATACAAATCTGCATAGTATTCACAGAGTTCAGGAAATTTAAATCTTCTCATTGGGTACCGTTTAATAAGACATGAGGAATACATTTCAAAAGGTTTCATTTAAATTGTTTTACGGTTAGTAAATGTAGTAATATACGAAATAAACATGACCCTTCTCGGTTATCACATGTTACCTGCGCTGCGGTAGGTATACATTTTAGGTTCATAATGATTTTGTTACTTTTTTTACTTTCTGCCTTTCTTCTTATTTTATCATAACCTGTATGATGAAGCATTGTATCATGCCCAAAAAAAAAAAATTATTTTAGCGCAAATAGGTCTTTTTGGGTCTCCTGATCATTTTTGACCAAGGTACAAAAAAATGTCTGTGTGTGTGTGTATGTGTGTATGTGTGTATGTGTGTGTGTGTATGTGGGTACTCGATTTTTGTGGCGACGATTCCGGAGAAACTACTAAAGGTATCGGGTCGAAAGTTCATATTTAGAAGTTTTACGACCAAACTTAGAGCTGAAAAGCTTTTGGTTCAAAAGGGTCCAAAGGAACTGGTTATTTCCTTTTTTTCAAGGATGTTCGAAATGAGCTGCCATTTCTGTAATTTCGTCAAAATTGTTAAATAATAAATTAAAGTAGAGGAAATTTTGTATAATTTATGTCTATAAATTTTTTTGGTAAAATTGATAGTTTCGCTGCAGGAGCAAATTCTATTTGATCGAAATCGTGTCTGCATTAATAGTAGGTAGCCAGGATATTTTGAAACTTTTGACAGTATTCAACACGTCAGCGGTTACGAAACGCCAATTTAATACGCAAATGCATGGAGAATGCGATGAGAGGAGAAACACGCGCGCACGTACGCCATGTGAAACAATATTGAAACAGCTTTGGTGTTTAGAAAGTCAATGTGTATTTCGAGTGCGGATAACAATGTTGTTATGCATTTTTCAAGGATTTTGCAAATGACCCGTCGTTTCTGTAATTTCGTCAAAATAGTTGAATAATAATTAAAGTAGGGGAAATTTTGTAAAATTTATGTGTATGACATTTTTGGTAAAATTAATAGTTTAGCTGTATGAGCAAATTCTATTTGATCGAGATCGTGTCTGCATTAATATAGGATTTGCCACATATTTTTATTCTAGTGGCAGTAGGTTTAGTAGTGTCAAAGGCTGATTTTTTGAGTATACCTTCTGTCAATATGTGTCAAATCCTGGCTAATTCGTTTTATTTTAATGCAAACACGATCGATCGCGATAGAATCTCATGCAGCTAAACTATTAATTTTATATATTGTATGATAAAGTCATGTGCCTGGCCACATCAGATTTTTTATTATTGATTTATATGTGAATAATTTGTAGATGATTTATGGAAAAGGGAGAGAAAGATGTTTGGATATGCGTGCACTCAGCAAGCCATACGAAAAGATATGCATGTCTACAAAAAACATTTCGACAAGTTGGAACACATACTGAGGAAGCAAATACCCTCCGTAACAGTAGATATTTACCCATTTTTTGACAGCTACGTGATGGATGTCCTCTTCGGTATTTACTCAAAATGTTATTTTAAATTTTTTACCAAATTCATTATAAACTTAAAGATTTCCTGATGGACGAGCAGCTAAATATGCAAGAATCAGAAAATGTTAAATATGTTCATGATGTTGGAACCGCTCTTCATATACTTATGGTTAAAATGTTATCGGTATTCGGTGGAAATGATTTTCTGTTTAAATTTTCAAAATATTACAACCAATGGACACAGGTACTACATGAACTCCACAAATTCACGAATAATATCATATCTAGAAAGCTAGAAGATAAAGAAAAAATGACTGGAAACACTGAACGTGAATATTTGAAGCAACTTCTTGGCAACGGTATTAAACAGGAAAGGATGAAGTTTCATATCAATACATTTATTGCCGGGGTAAGTTTGTTTATTTCTAGACTATAGGCTGGTAGGCTTTGAAACGAAACCAGAAAGTACAGTTGGTGAAATTGATAATATTGTATATTAGCCTGAGCCTCGTCATGCATACCAACAACCAGTTTTAGGTGAAGTGTTGTGTGGGAATTTATTTAAAGTGCCCATACCAAACGATACGTGTTTTTCAGAACTATACACCAGAACTTTTATCAAAAAATTTATTACAATTCGCCTTAATTACGATTACGTGGCTTAAGAAGAGCATGTTTTGGTATAACTAGTTGTAGCCTACATGTTCAGTGGCGTTATTAAGGGCTTCAACCCCTTAATAACGCCACTGAACATAACCGGATGTACCACCGGATGTACAATTTGGAGTGAAAATATCCATAAAACCTGAATGTATTCTTAATCAGAGATATAAACACCAAATACTTTTAATAAATAATTTAAAATACGCCCGTGCTATAGGCAACGTCTATAAGTAGATAAGTTCAGTGTTAAGTGTGGTCCAGTTAATATTTCCCATTTAGATCTAGAATATTAACGATCTAATTAAAATATCTCTCAGTGACAGATTGCATTAGATTTGACTTGGTTGATATTATGGACTCAGGTTACCTATACAATATTGAAAATCATTTCTCTTACAATTACTTGCTTCAACCCATCCACCGAAGTTATTGAAAAAACATCGACTATATTATAATATCCTAATTATTGTCGTCGGTTCTATATGTATTGCTATTAATACGGTTCAAATTTCAGGGCCATGAGACAACTTCCCACATGTTAAGCTTTGCATTATTTGAAATTGCAAAACAACCCAGTATACAAGAAAAAATCGTAGAAGAATTGCTGACCATAGCTGGAAATGACAAAAATGTAGACTTAACCTTTGAGGATATGCCAAACTTGGTTTATACGGAGTGTGTCCTTAAAGAAACACTACGACTGTATCCAGCTTTACCTATATTACAGAGGCTAATCAAAACCCCAGTTACTGTGGGTATGTACTTTCTGTCTACGAATATACATTAGTTGCTTATTTTAAAGCTAATAAGTATACAGGGTGATTCAATTTCGCGGCTCGCCATAGGGATCTCGCTTATTAGAGAGATCGGAGATAGAACCTATGTTTAAATTTGGCAAAGTTTTGTAGTTTTGTGTTGATCAATTATCTGAGAAGAAATTTAAGCTATCATTTTTCATTTTAAAGATATCCGCAAAAAACTAAAATGTTAAGATATCGTTTTTAAATTTTTATTCAAAAGCTGGACATTTGAAACAAAACATTCTATAGCTACTTTTTACCAAGGAATGCAGTGTTATCTTTTAATTTGATAATATCAAAGATGGTGGCGTAACCATGTCCAACTTTTGTTTTTCTTATGGGCGCCATGTTGAATTGTCGCATTTTCCGATAGTCGTGTTTTTTCTCGTTGCCGCAATGTATAACATGTTGGCATTAGTTTTTAAAACAATGGCGTAAAAAGAAAAAACTCCAGACCGCTGGACTGACCAAGGACGCTTTGGATTGACAACATTCAGATTGTAAAAGAAACAAGTTTATACAACAAAAAGCTTATTTTTATTGTGAGGCGGTACCTACTCCATCTTGCCGCCACGACATTATTCACATTATCCACACTATTTTCATTTGGTCCCACGCAACATCATCAAAATAGTCTGCTATCTCGGTGCGCAGAAGATTTAAATATCGTTCTCCATTAACATTTCAGTTTTTTGCGGATATCTTCAAAATCAAAAATGATTGCTTAAATTTCTTTTCAGATAATTGATCAAAACAAAAATACGAAACTTTGCCAAATTTAAACATAGGCTCTATCTTCACTAATAAGCGAGATCCCCATGGTGAGCGTCGAAATTGAATCACCCGGTATACTATGGTATATATTGTAATGTACTTAGTCTAAGTACAGTGCCAGGTTCTTCCAATAAAACACTCCTAGTGATTTTATATGTTTATTTGACTAGGAACATCTTAAGACTAACAGTAAAATAATATATGTACAGAAATGCATATCTATTGTACGTACAAGGTGTCACAATTCAGCTGACAGGCTGGATTGCCTGCCCCGCAGTTATTATGAGCCTTGTACGAAACATCCTGCTAAATGTGCCTTATAAGCTAATTCCGCAATCGAGGTGCTATGGACTTTCAACGCGTATTCTCTGACTTAAATATGATTATTTATAAATTAGCTAGTTCAATATATATAGTCCATTACATCTCCCTTGGGGAAGAGAGAAAAAAAAATTATGAAACATTAATTTTTTTTTCTATCATTTATACAGTTTTATCCTATTCTTGTGAACTTCTACTAACTTACGATCTATTCTAATAACAATATTTGGACTCTTAACATCTACAACATTATAAGGTCCATTAAAAATCGGATCTATTTTCCTTCCGGTTTCATTCTTTAATAAAACTTTATCTCCTATTTTATAATCTTTAAAGCTACATTTTTTGTCATATTCCGATTTTCGTTGCAATTTTGATTCCAGCAAATTATTTCTCGCGTCATTCCATGCTGTTTGTAATCTAAACTTTAATTCTTTTGGATAATCATCAAAATTATATACTGGATCTATCGCATTTGCTAAATTTGACGGTAGTCGACATTCCTTCCCGTAAACTAACTCATGTGGTGTATATCGAGTTTCTGTGTGAACTGTGTTATTGTAAGAAAAACACCAATACGGAACCCACGAACTCCAAGAATTTGGAAATTTAAACGTATGCATTCTTAAATATGCACCTAAACTTTTATGTAAATTTTCTAAAGCTCCAAGAGTTTGATGATGATATGCAGTTGATTTTAATGTTTTGATTTTTAACAACTTACAAGTTTCCTGAAATACTGAAGCCAAAAATTCAGTTCCTTGGTCCGTAATAACCTGTTCTGGAATACCATACCGTAAAATAAAATTGTCTACAAATGCCCTTGCAACTGTTTCTGCTTCTTTATTTTTGATTGGATATGCCTCGACAAATTTTGTTAAGTCGCACTGCAACGTGAGAATATACCGATAATCATTATTATCTTGATCAATTGGGCCCACTAAATCAAGGAAAATTCTCTGCAATGCTGACGATGCTGTAGTTGTGATTGTCATTGGTTCTTTGCGCGGTTTTGAATGTTTGAATCTTTGGCAAGAATCGCATTTTTTAACAAAGTTCTCAATGTCTTTATACATTCCTGACCAAAAGTAATATTTTTTTACGTTATTATACATTCGTTTCATACCCGCATGTCCTCCTGTTGGTAATATATGAAAATCGTTTAATATTAATTGTTGAATCTCTTTTTCTGTTATGCATTGGGTACCTCTAATGATTGTCATTTTTATACCGGTTTTCTTAATCTCATTTTTTAATTTCTTTACATCATTTAAAAGTACTGCGCAGTTACTTTTAATTATTGTTAATTCTGGAATATTAAACTTTTTACAAACTGTATTCAGGTCTCTCAACGACGTGTCTAAAACTGACGTTGATCGAGTTGCCTGTGTTATGTAAACTATTCCATTCATTTCATCATATATTACATTATTCAACACATAACATTTTTCATCAATACTTTTATTATTTATTTCATTTTCTTGTATAACCTTCAATTCGACTGAGTCTACAGATGGTTTCAATAACTCCACGACCCCAGGGTGATCAAGCCTGTTTTCATTTGGAATATTATTAAAAGAATCCACAGAATCATCGATTTTTCTTTGTTGTGCTCGAGTTATCGCGCATATTTTTGCTGTTGAATTATCTCCTAATTCTTTCAAATCATTACTGTCTATGATTATTCGTGATAATGCATCGGCAGTGACATTATCTTTACCTTTCACATAATTAATTGTGAAATCATATTCTTCCAAAATTAATCGAAACTTTGTTAACCTGCTTGATGGATTTGTCATACCGAATAAGTATAACAATGGTCTATGATCACTAAGGATCAAAAATTTTCTGCCAAATAGATAAGGCCTAATTTTTTCACTGAGTAGCAAATACTTAATAATTCCTTCTCAATAGTTGCGTAATTTCTTTCAGCCTTATTTAAGGTACGACTTGCATATGCTACAGGTTTATCATTACCATTTGAAAGTACTGCCCCTAAGGCAAATCCAGACGCATCTGTTCTTAAAATGAACTGATTATCAGGCGAAAAATCTGGATATTGTAAAATTGGAGGTTGTATTAAAGCTTGTTTAAGAGTAACAAAGGATCGCTCGCACTGAGAATCCCAAAGAAACTTAACTCCTTTCTTTGACAAATGATTTAATGGTGCCGCTATGTCCGCAAAATTCTTTATAAATTTTCGATAATAATTCGCAAAAGCAACGAACCTTTTTGCCTCATTTCCATTAGTTGGCACTGGATATTCTTCCATAACTTTAATTTTTTCCGGATCAGGACGAATTCCTTCCGCTGAGATGACATGACCGAGATATAAAATTTGTTTCTTTAAAAATTCGCATTTGTTTGGATTCAATTTTAAATTTACTTGCCTTAATATATTCATTACTTTAACTAAATTCTTGTTATGATTATCTAAACTATCTCCAAAAACTATTAAATCATCTAAGTAAATAAAACAACTTTCATAATTTAGTCCCGACATAGCTATTGTCATTGCTCTTGAAAAAGCACTCGGACTTATTTTTAATCCCATAGGTAACCTAGTTAGTTGATATTGTCCCCTATCAGTAGTGAATGCCGTACATGGTCGCGAATCTGAATCTAACCCAAGCTGGTAAAAGCCTTGAGATAAATCCAAATGCGAGAAATATACTGCCCCTGACAAAGAATCTAATATTTCGTCAATACATGGTAACGGAAATTTATCATCTTTTAGTTGTCTATTCAATAGCCTATAATCTATTACTATGCGCCATTTTTTATTACCATTATGATCAGGTTTCTTAGGTACGATTAATAAAGGTGCTGACCATTCTGAAGTCGCTTCCTCAATAATGCCATCTGTTAACATTTTGTCTACCTGCTTGTGAATCTCCTCCTTCTGTGATTGAGGTAATCTATATGGTTTTACATAAACAGGCATTGCATTATCCTGCAAATGTATTTTTTGTTTACTAGTATTAAGTACCGAAAGTGGGTCGCCTTCCATGTGGAAAACGTCATTAAATTTAGCACAAATTTTGTCGATTGATAGTTTTTCTTCCTTATTTAATCCATCTTTATTTAAAGTTGTTAGCAATTTATCAATCCGATCAACAGAAAATTTTGTCTTATTAAATGCACATGCATCATAATTCGAAAAACTTTCTAGTTTTGGTAGAAATTGTTTTAATTGAATGTCTCTATCATTTGTATTTAATATTCTTACTGGTAATAATTTGTTAATTGCTTTTGTTAAAATTCCTGCAGTAAAAACGCCTTCGGAAATTTCTTCCGGTAAAACAACATAGTCTGAGTCAAATTCCACGTTGAAATATGATATTATCTCACATCTCGGTGGAATGAGAGTAAAACATTCTTTTCCCGATTCAAGCGGTATGTAATTTTTCTTTCCCTTGTACCAAAATGAAAACATGAACTTCTCATAATCTATTACCGAAAAATACTTCATAAGGAAGTCAGCCCCAATAACTCCATGAAAATCTTTTGTTATATCGTTCATAATAAAAAAATTGTGGTTAAATTTACAATCGCCCAACGTTAAACAAATATTTGCTGACCCATGCGCCACTTTTGAACCTGATATACCCTCTATTTCTAATCGCTTTGTTGTGTCAACATATTCCAATTTATTTATACATGATGCGAATAGAGCACTAATTGAAGCACCCGTGTCAATTAATAATTTTAAAACTTTATTTGAATATTTTACCGATAAGTAATTTGAACCGCCAAAATTCAGAATAATGCCCTTTTTTGGATAAGATTTTGCATTAGGAACGAAAAAACTGATCTTCTCGTTCTTTTGAGGTATTATCGTTTTTGGGTGTTGAATCAGAAGTCATATAGAGTCTTCTGTCTGACGAACCGTTAAAATTTCCTCGACCTCGTCGTCCATTGTAATTATTACTTTGGAATCTACCGTTATTTTGCCCTCTAGAATAATTTTGTCCTCTATAATAATTTTGTCCTCTGATTTGATTTTGCCCTCTAAAATTATTTTGACATCTGAACTGAGTTTGTCCTCTAAAATAATTATTTCTATAATTTTTATTCGAACCTCTATCATTTTTACCGCGCAGGTTGAATACCTTTGCATGTGAAGAGCCTTTTTGTGCATTCTCTTCGTCTATTGCACCAGAAATAGCGTCTTTTAATGTGGAATAATTTCTTGCTTTGACAATTGTTCGTAATTCGTGATTACGTAAACCGTTTGCAAAAACATTTATAGCCAACTTCTCGTTTGCCGGTCGCAATACTTTAGAAGTTTCGTTATTACCTTCTGACTGACTTAGCGTTAGATTTACCATTAAACATTCGATAGCTTTACCAAACTCATCAACGGATTTATCCCTCTGCATCGAGCTATGCAATTCAACTGATAGAGCCGCCGCGGATTTCAATGACAACAAATGAAGTTTCATATCGTTAATCAATTCTAAATTATTTTCGTAGGTCGTCTTTAACCTTAATTTAGCACTTTGCGATAATTTTGTTTTCAATACTACGTTAGTTAAAAGTTTTTTCCCAGCTTCATCTAATAAAGAATCGTATAATTCTATGGAATCAATTAATTGCTTCGTTTTATCCTCTGAATTATCCATAGTTGGCAAAAGGCTTGCCGCCGTTCTTAAATCGAATTTTTCTGCCATTGTTACTACGGTGCTATCTAAAATTCCTTCTTGATTAATAGTAATTATTCTATTTTCTAAACTATCACGAATTTCCCTAATCAATGTTTCTATTTCCGCTACGTATAGCTTAGCTTGCTTAAATACGTCTGGTTCTACTTTTTCGATACCTTTGTTAAATTCTAACCGTACGTTTGAAAATTCTTCTTCTATTCCGGTTAACTTTGATAATTTTTTATTCGTTACCTCTAAACTTAATCTACGGGCTTGATTATCTTTTAATAAATTTCTATTTATAACTCTAAGTTCTTCGCTAATAATATTAAAACGTTCCAATTGGCTATTTGTCATTTATCCTAATTACTAACTTACAGTGTGTTTAATTTTACCGCATCAACATTATCTTGGTAGGTTGCGCACAACACTGCACTTAATGGCCTTTCTTTTCACTTTCCACTTTTCACAACTCGCCAATTTATTGTTGCTCCGTTGGATCACGTTCTGGATTTGTAGATACGAAAGATGCTATGCACGGATTATGCATTATTTTTGCCCATTAATTGTCCAATAATTCACCACAGCACATGTGTTGGTTTGCACTGTTTCTTACAATTTTCAGCCTGAGATACGATTATCTCTTGTTTGGAGTGGCCCATTTTACTTGAACACTAACATGTAGTTGTTGTTACACTGCTTCTTATGTGAAGAACTGGCAGGATCGCCATGTAATGTACTTAGTCTAAGTACAGTGCCAGGTTCTTCCAATAAAACACTCCTAGTGATTTTATATGTTTATTTGACTAGGAACATCTTAAGACTAACAGTAAAATAATATATGTACAGAAATGCATATCTATTGTACGTACAAGGTGTCACAATTCAGCTGACAGGCTGGATTGCCTGCCCCGCAGTTATTATGAGCCTTGTACGAAACATCCTGCTAAATGTGCCTTATAAGCTAATTCCGCAATCGAGGTGCTATGGACTTTCAACGCGTATTCTCTGACTTAAATATGATTATTTATAAATTAGCTAGTTCAATATATATAGTCCATTACAATATACGTGAAACAAATTTTAAATTACGTCCTTCTTTCAGATGGAATAACAATTCCTTCCGGTACAACTGTACTGTTTTCGGTGGGCGCATTGCATAAAAATGGGAATTATTTCCCCCAGCCAAATGTCTTCAACCCTGATAGATTTTTGGAGAAAATTCCACCGAACGTGTTCATTCCATTCTCTGCTGGATCTAGGAATTGCATTGGTATAAGTTACAGATATATTTTCGTAAGAATGTTGTTCTAATGTTGAAATTTTAGGAGATAAGATTGCGATGTCTATTATGAAGTATACCTTGGCAAAAGTTATCAGAAGTTTCGAACTGTTTCCTGAACCAGGCGCCGAACTAGATCTAGTGAACAGAGGTGTTGTAGTACACAGCACAACGGGGGCTGTGATAAGGATCAAAGAACGACTAGTTTAATTTATTACTATACATATATTATAGGTAAATACATAATAATGAGACAAATAAATACATATCTATATTCTCGTTTAGTTTTATTATTTGTAAATAAACAAATTCTCATTAATCTGGTAATGTTAATGTTATTCTAATGCCGCTTGCACTGTAAAAATAAAAAAAAATCCCGAGTAGGAATTGGATGTGTAAATGAAGTACGTACCTACAGTATTCAACCTGGGAATTTTAATATTAACATTTGATTATCTTGAAAATATATATGTTCTGCAAAAAATATACCAATTTCTCAAATGAAGGGTACCACCAGGACGTTACTGGTTCGCTTATTTATCGCGCTAGTATCGTGGAAACGACGCCCGCCAACTTACTTTTTTATCCTACACTATGCGAAAATGTCATTTTCGCGTCTCTATGGAGACACGAAAGATGCTATTTGCCCGCCAGGCGTGTGATGAAAACTTTTCTCGGCTAAGCGTGAAAAACTGTACATAATATACTCACTGTACATAATATACTCACGTCCGATTCGGTTTGACGTTTGCGATTAAAACGTCAACGTTGTATATTTGTCAAAAACCAATATGTTAGTGATTAGTCTTTAGAAACCGATGAATTTATTACGATTTTGCTGCGTAGGATAAAAAAAGTATGTGTGCACCAGTTTTTGAGTTATTGCCGTATTAGTCTAAAAATAAACATAATTTTAAGAAACAAATTATATCTCATCTATATATGTATGTGTATCGCTGCTCAATATTTATTTATTAGGTTACCGGTTTCACCCTTTTAGGGCATTATCAAACCACCGCACGCTGTAAAGGTATAAAGTACAGAAAAACGTAATCATAAATGAAAAACAAACTTACGGTCTAATTATCATCGGTACGAACAAGGATTAGGAAAAAATTAGTGAAATAAGGGAGTCTTCATGTGATTCAGCTAAATCTTGTTGTTAGTGGCACAAGCTTATAACGGAAAAGCAGTTGATTAAAAATAATGATTTTAAGACAAAGAACTATAAAACAAAAACAAAACACTCTACGATGTCCGCGTACACAATAGATGGAGTTTTTTACGAGTGGAATTAACGCTAGAACTAAGCAACCAGCTATGCACCGAAACCTAAGAGGAGGTAGAAAATTTGTAAATTCTTCGAAAAAATGCATGCTTTAAAGATAGGTTCTTTTTCCAGGTCTACTTGATCATTCAAAAGTTCCAAGAATCTTGTTCTTGATGGTCTCCAGATCTCGTAGGCTTCCAGCCGTGTCAATTGGTGACCCTTTTCTTGTTTAAGTAGGACTTGTATGTTGTCGTTATCAGTGCTGTTGTGTCCCGTCTCCAAAAGATGTTGTCCAAAGGCTGATCTGTGCTTTAGTTTTCTGTGCTCAGCTATTCTCGTCTTTATCGCTCTGCCAGTTTCCCCAATATAGAAAGCACCACAATCGTCACACTTACCGCTGTAGACACCGCTCGATTTTAATTTGTTTGTTTTCATCAGTATTTGTAGATTTTAGTAAGGAAAGAATAGAATGGTTAGTGTTAAAACCACATCTGATGTTGTTTGCTGAACGGAGGTGCGTTCTTCATTCTTTCTGTCTCTATTACTCTATCTATTGACTCAGCAGTATATCCATCAAACAAACAGTCTTTGAGCCATAGATCTGAATGCTGCAAACTTGTGGGTGTGATGGTGACATAAATCTGCAGGTATCAGAGGTATCAGATCTCTACAAGTCGGTGCTTTACCTTTCTGTGCTCGGCTATTCTTGTCGTTATCGCTCTGCCAGTTTCCTCAATATAGAAAGCATCACAATCGTCACACTTAACGCTGTAGACACCACTCGATGTTCCTTATCATCAGTATTTGTAGATTTTAGTAAGGAAAGAATAGAATGGTTAGTCTTAAAACCTCATCTGATATTGTGAGTTTTGAACACTCGACTTAAATTAGCACAATACTCTCCATAATAGGAAAATCTTCTCCACATGTCTTCGCATGTCGTCTGACAGATTTGGTAGATGTGCATTCGTCAATCTTTCTCTCTCTATTACTCTATCTATTGACTTAGCAGTATATGCATTAATTTTTTCTGATAACATTAATGTCTTTTATTTGTTCAGTTTCTTTTAGTGGAAGACGAAACAATCTTTGAGCCATAGATCTGAATGCTGCAAATTTGTGGGTGTGATGGTGACATGAATCAGCAGGAATCAGAGCACTATAAGTCGTAGGTTTCCTGTAAATTTTTTAAGTATAGACCAATGCATTTAAAAAATGAAGTTAACCTCGGTTTCAGGACACTAGCGCGATCGATTACAAATTAACACGTCCTTGTGACTTCCTTCATTCAAGAAAGTTTTGAATAAAAGCCTTTTTCAAGGATTTTGCAAATGACCCGCCATTTCTGTAATTTCGTAAAAATAGTTAAATAATAAATTAAAGTAGAGGAAATTTTGAATAATTTATGCCTATGACATTTTTTGGTTAAATTAATAGTTTAGCTGCAAGAGCAAATTCTATTTGATCGAGATCGGTCGCATCTGCATTGATATGAAACTACATAGTCGCCAGGATTTGACAAATATTTGTTTGTACTGTCACACTTAAAAACAGCTGATTTCATCAGAGGTCGGAGAACCGCTATGGATCGTTGCCGCTCTAATGCAGCAAAGTACAATATACAAATTTCAAATAAAATAAGATCATTAATTTGATTGTTTGTTGATAAGAAATATCAACCCGTTGTTATATCTAATTCTAAAAACGATAAATTGAGAAAATTGTAAATAAAGTATAGCGATGACTCTAGTTTTATTTTAGTATGTTGGTACGGACGTGACATCTACAGTGTCATGAACAAATATAAATCGGTCAGAATTTGAATTAGCTTATTAAACTTGACGTTTTGTAGAAGTGGTATCAACCTAACATTTCCTATACAGAAATATAACCATTTTTTAATTATTTTTTTTAAATACACTTTTCTCAAAAAGCAACACAAAAAACGTTGATGTCACTCCTGCCGAAAACTACATAGCGCGACTCGCTCACATGTGACGGCGACGCTCCGCCTTCGGTGACGCGCCGCATTACCGCTCGTCGCGCGATTCCGTACTTTCGGCACTTGTGACATAAATAACTATCATTCTAATAACTAGTATCAAAATATCTGTCAAATCCTGGCTAACTAGTTTAATTTTAATGCAGACTCGATTTATTTTAATCAAATAGATTCACAAGCAGCTAAACTATTAATTTTAAATATTGTATGATAAAGTCATGTGCCTGGCCACGTCAGATTTTTCGTGTATGGGGTAAGTTTATGCTTGAGCCAGGATAGACTTTACTATCCCATAAATGCAATTATGATCGATAAATTTAATTGATATCTGCTTTTTATCATAAACCTTCGGCATTTAAATTGATTGCGGTTGTAAAGTATTTTTATACGCTGTACCGTGTAGTTATATGGATATAGGTAGTGCCGCACTAAAGTGAAATAGCCAGAGCAATAGGCAACGAACTGGGTCAGAATAGTCTTCAGGGCGCGATCGATAAAAAGGCAGATATAAAGCGAAATTCGTTTAATACCCGCTTTACGTTTATGGCAGTCTAAATTTTGCGTTATTCGGCCATTAGACCGATCCAATAAAAACCAGTAACGACCATGATGTAGTATCTTGTTTTTTATTTTTTATTATTTCTAGCATTGTCAACGCTTGAAAATCAGTCATTTTGTGGCGTTTCTTTTCTCTTTTTTTACCTTTCTTTTTTCTGCCATCTTACCATACATTAAACAATAACTATATGGTATAAATAAAATGGCTCTATCGGATAAAATATGTCAGATATGAATTTTTAATTGTCTTGCTACAAAAATAGCAGATATGAGAGAACCGAGTTTAAACTAAAGTTTAAACTGTTTTTTTTTATTCGTGAAAAAATTAAATAATGAAGTTGTTGTCTTGAAATGAATGAAACAGCTTGTATTTAATAAAGTAACATACTGAGGCCATCTATGTTATTGTTAAACGAATGGGAATACAGTGAGCCCACCTATAATATATAATGCTAAGGCATTGATCCTCATTCGTGAAATATAATTAAGTGATTGTTCAACTATTTATATTAAACTAATCATCATTCTGTGACTACGTAGGGGTTAATTCGCAAATTTTACAGACAGATTACCCAAGATTCAGTACGAGAGACTAAACAATGAGAAGGCCGTATCACTGAAAACAGAAAAATCCTGAAACCGGTATGCAGGATTACTATGAAAATTTATGATCCGATCTGAAGGTTTTTATTCTATTTAATCAACCTATTTAATCAATCTGGACATGGAGACATTCCTTGTAAATTAGTAATTAGTAATTAGTAATTAGTAGTTTGTTTTTAGAATAATAATACTACAAGGCAATGGTCAACAAATATTTCATTTAATTCACATAATTAGCCAACTAAATTAGTTTTTAAATACATTTTTAAAAAAATCAGTGCGAAAACATTTTCCAAATACCGTCTAGTTTTCTACAGGTTATAGCAACAATTGTAAGACTAAAAAGAAGTTGATATGTGACGTCACATGTGAATTACAATAAACAGGTTGTATGGCATAGTCTTGTAGTATTTCCATACAAATTATCGATTCCAAAATTTCAGATCAATATTACTCATTCTTTCCCACGCTTTAGTAATGGTTTTAACGCTTTAATTAAATTAAACGCTTTAGCAACCGTTTTTAAATTAGCACTGTAACATTTGTTAGCCCTAAAGCAAAACACAAAGAAATTAGTTAGTTTGAGCCCTTTGCAAAATGCAAAGTAAATGATTATTGTAGAAAAATAGCTTCCTATATGTTTGCAATTGTTTATTAAATATACTATGTGTACATGTTTCGACACGTAACGAGACAGAGCGCTCTATATCGTTCGAACCACATATATGTATACTTATGTATACTTATTCGACATGTTCTGAATTTGAAGTTTGGATTTTAGAGATAACTGCTTAATATTGTAACTTTTGGCTGGTCATTTTTACTTTATCATACGCAGTATGTAAAGTATTATAATCGTGCCGAAAAAAAAAATTGAGATTTTAGCGGAAATAGGTCTTTTTGGGTCCCCTGAACATTTTTGACCAAGGTACAAAAAAATTTCTGTGTGTGTGTCTGTATGTGTGTGTGTGTGTGTGTGTGTGTGTGTGTGTGTGTGTGTGTGTGTGTGTGTGTGTGTGTGTGTGTGTGTGTGTGTAAACGATTTTTGTGGAGACGATTCCGGAGAAACTACTGAAGGTATCGGAACGAAAGTTCATATTTAGAAGTTTCATGACCTAACTTAGAGCTGAAAAGCTTTTGGTTCACAAGGGTGCAAAGGAACTGGTAGTTTATTCTAAGCCTTTTTCAAGGATTTTGCAAATGAGCCGCCATTTCTGTAATCTCGTCAAAAAAGTTAAATAATAAATTAAAGTAGAGGAAATTTTGAATAATTTATGTCTATGACTTTTTTTGGTAGAATTCATAGTTTAGCTGCAAGAGCAAATTCTATTTGATCGAGATCGGTCGCATCTGCATTGATATGAAATTACATAGTAGCCAGGATTTTGACAAATATTTTTTTGTGTTGTCACATTCAAAAACAGCTGATCTCATCAGAGGCAAGAGGTTGGAGAACCACTATGGAACGTTGCCGCTGAAGTGCGGCAAATTATAAAATACAAATTTCAAATAAAATAAGATCACCAATTTGATTCTTTGTTGATAAGAAATATCAACCCGTCTTTATACCAAATTCTAAAAACGATAAATTGAGAAAATTATAAATAAAGTATAGCGATGAGTGTAGTTTTATTTTAGTATGTTGGTAAGGATGTGTCATGAACAAATATAAATCTGTCAGAATTTGAATTACCTTTTTAAGGTGCGCTTTCATTAGTGATAATGGCAGTGGTAGCAGACGCCGTTTAAGTATTTCCAATCGAAAATTGCTAGTGACTCATGTTTATGTACATGCAAACTAATATGTGTCATTATCACGATATGTAAGAAATTTCGTATAGAGAGAATAATTTCGTATTCTACCGCCGCCATTAGCAACCATTACCTACCAATCGGAACGCACCTTTAAACTTGACGTTTCGTCAAAGTGGTACCAACCTAGCATTTATTATACAGAAATCATTTATTTATTTTTTTTAATTACTTATTTCTTAAAAAGCAACACAATAAACGTTGATGTCGCTCCTGCCAAAAACTAGGTAGCGCGAGTCGCGAGTCGTGAGTCGCGAGTGTGAGCGAGTCGCTCACATGCGACGGCGACACTCCGCCTTCGGTGACGCGCCGCATCACCGCTCGTCGCGCTATTCCGTACTTTCGGCATTTGTGACATAAATAACTATTATTCTAATGACGTAGTGTAGGTAGTGTCAAATGCTGATGCTTTGACAATACCTACGATTTATCTCAATAGAATACATTCTCATGCAGCTAAACTATTAATTTTATATATTGTATGATAAAGTCATGTGCCTGGCCACATCAGATTTTTACTGATGTCTGGAACAACATTTTAACCTATCCATGCACTTTTCCGTTTATCTGCTATTTGGTTTTACCTCCAATTGCTGTATCTGTACAGTGACTTTCCCGATGCTTGTACCGTTTGTGCTTGTGCGGAAATTTCAGTTTTGAATATTATGTGCTGAGGATGACAGTATGAACTGTCGAAACATGTACACAGTATATTTAGTAAACTATTGCAAAGACATAAGAAGCTATTTTTCTACAACTACAACACTACAACAAAGAAATTAAAAAATTGGTAAAACTTATTTTAAAGTTTGTTACACTTTACTACTTGAGATCAGAAATACACCGGCTGTGGACTCCAGAGTTTATTTGATTAAACAATTTCCACAAAGATTAAATATTTATTAAAAATTGAAGTGATTTTTAATTATTATTAAATTACTATGTACAAAATTGTTTCAACAAATAAATACTTGAGAGCCCGACATATTTCTGATATGAAATATTGTAGTGCAAGAAACATTTTTATTGAAATTGGTTCATTGTCGGAGGTTGCCCAAGTTTTGAGATTTTGTCTTCATAAACGCGATTAAGTAATTATTATTTATTATTTTAATATAGCACGGCAAATGTTGGTATCTTGAATGATGAAAAATTCCACGTAAATTGTTGCTCATTCAGCTTCGTGAAGCAACTTTTTCTCAATGTTAGCCGAAGTTGAAAAATTGCCTTTTGACCGCCTAGATCACCTCTGTGAATCGACTCAAATGAAAGATTGTTTCTTAAACATTGAAAAGTATAAGACAATTCTTTGAACTTTGAAATGACAATTCCTTACTATAAAAAACAAGACCAAAACAGGCAAGCGTCCGTTAAAAAAAAAACTTGCTCGTACGTAATATTCTACTACAGAGTTCAGATAGATGTTTGCTTCAGCGAACATTTATCTATCGGATCTTGTTTATTACTTATTACTCTTTCACATTTGTGTGTCAGTGCGATAGCCCTCGTAACCGATGATTTACTTAAAATTCTCTATTGGCCATTGCGATATCCATCATTCCATTTTGGTTCAACCTTTTGTATTTGAAAGAATACTACCCGAAAAAGCCCAACAAAAAGACGCTAAGGTCATTCTGTATACTGAAAAGAACTAAAAAACTAGCTATCACTTCATCCGGAAAATATTGATTTTACAGAGATTGTGCATGCTCGGTCAACCGTCGTTGTCGCCATGCTTGACATTTACCATATCATGTTTACTTTTTCACACATTACTAAGCTCCTCCTGTTCCGAAGCTCCATAAGTGCACATACCTGATATAGGGCCTATCTATCAATAAACACTTCTCGGAGGCCTGAGTCACTTGTATATACAATAACAAACTGTCGGAGAGTAGTTTTCGCCCAAGTTCAATAATCTGCCACCAGACGTCTAGCTTTTTTTCTGGTTTCCCTGCTAAATATAACACGTGCTGTGCCCAGCCGATGTACACGCTTGTTGAACAGGGATTATTGCCCAACGGTATACGTTGTATACATTACTGTTTAGGGACTCACACTTTCACGACAATAGTTGCGAACTAAATTAGGATTAATGTTAGGGTCCAAAACGGACCGCAGTGCGGCTACTTACTTTGTTTAAATAAGTGATGGTATCAGCGTGAATCAGAACAGCTTATAGTGATTTACTGTAAACTGTATATTACTAATTGTTCGAGTATCTATCGCCAAAAAACAGTTGATAAGAATTTCCGTAGCTTATGGAGATACAGAAACTTGAATGTTTACCTATTAGTCAAGTCAAATTTGGTAAATAAAGCTGTTCACTTCGTAAAAATTCCCCATGTGGATTGTTTTTATATTAATATGTACACCAATAAACACCAAAATGAACACCAATAGCATGCAGTTAAAACTTGACAATTTCCGATAAGTCATTTCTTGCACCAAAAATAGTGTAACTCTGTGCTTGAATCTACGATAGTAAAAAATAATACAAGTAGGTATACAAATCCCATAAAAAAACAAGGCAGACAACTTTTGACTAACATGTTTATTGGAGTTTTTGTTGTTTAGTTGAGTTTCTCTAACTTAGAAGAATAAAAGAAGAAAAAGAATTCAATAAGTAGGTAAAAATAAAAGCTTGAACCTCGAACTTTAAGCGATAAGGAGGAAAATCATCAAGCGTCTGTTGTATCACATAACAGAGATTTCACATAGTTTTTCGCATCCTGTTATTAATAGTTCAAAAATCAATCATTTTATTTCAATATAACTACTGAATTTGCACATCGAATTATTTTTTATGGTATTAAAAAGTCTTTTTGTTTTCTATTTTGATTGTTTCTTTTTAAAAATGTAAAGTAACCAAACTTCTCCAGTTTTGCTACCGGGTTCACAATCATTAAAAGAAAAATTACATGTTTTTAAATTTGGTCACAAAATCAGCTTGGGTATATATTAAATGTATTGAAATATTTTCTTTAAATATACTTTATGCATTACTCTATACACAAAGAAGCTTAGACGTCTGCTATACCATAGTTCTACATCAGAAAAACGTTACATTCTGCTTTAATGGCGTTGTAAATTGGATTAGGTGCGTAACTTTAAGCACGCTTAGTAAGGTGTATCGAAAAAAGTTTTTTTTTTCGAAATCTTTCAATCAAATTAGTTGATAACCACTAACGGTATGTACAATGTAAATTGACAACTTCACATAATTAAAAACAACTAACAAAAAAGTGTGAACGCTTTTATTTAAGTTAAAAATATGTCAATAGTTTGTGTTTGTATTATTCAATTTTAACATATGTTAAAATCGCTAGAATCGTTTATCGTTTATCGCTTATCGTTTATCGTAAATCGTATATCGTATATCGTTTATCGTTTAACGTTTCTCGCTTATCGTTTAACGTTTATCGTTTATCGTTTATCGTTTAGCGTTTATCGTTTATCGTTTATCGTAGATTTATCGTAGATATATTATATTTATTTGTCTCCGTAGCACGGTCTGAAGATGAGTTGTACTCGAAACATGTAACCGCAAGATGTTTAAAATAAACTGACAAAAACCTAACCTCAATTTTTAATCAGAGATTTTTTCAAACAATAACGATTTTTTTGGAAATTTGGTTCATAGACAAGACAGTTAGACAGTTCATAGACAATATTGGTCAAGTTACTGAACAAACGATTTCTGAACAAAATGATTTCAGAATAGCATTGGTGGGTATAGTATAGAGGTCGTACCGTTTGCGAAAAGTTGTACAATGTTATGTTTAAGAATGTGTGGTGCCTTTACTTCGTAGATGGACTCGTTTTTCAAATTCTTTGCCATGTTCTTATCATATCTTTTCGCTTTCATAGATCAGCAATAAATTATTCCATTATCGAAAAAGGTGAGAATTGACGAAATTGTAGATACGGCGACGATCCACTTTTATCTGCAGTTTACTCCTTTAAAACTTTATAAGAGTAATAATTGATTAAGTCAATTATGAATAATCAATAACCTTTTCACGATAATAATATTCTTTATTGCCCAACAGCGCACCAAATTAAGGACAACAATAGCATAACTGCTTATATTGTTGTCCTTAATTTGATGCGCTCCCATAACTGGCAGTGTGTTATATCCATTATGTGTGAGTTAAAATTATATTCATTAGTTCACGTGCATGACCGGACCAGTGTGTTAAACCAATTAATGTGTGTTTCATAAAAAATATCATTTATAATAGGGTGAATTTTTTGGAAAACCAAAATTACGAATTGATAGAAATTGCTCCTATAGACCACAAAAAATTGCCCAATTGATTGACAAGGAATGAATTTTTTATGATTGTTTTTCTTTCTGAATATATTAAAGATGACAAGGACCTTTGTGTCGCTAGCAAATAGCTTTAACCAACTCTAACTCTAACAAACGACCCTACGGAGCTGATTCAAATTCAGGTTGTTGCTGTAGTTTTTAATTTATTTAAAATGACATCCCGCTTGTTTATCACCAGTTTCCTTGCATTTGATATTTTATCATTACGATATGTCCGCACAATCATCTTCGGTTAACTGCTGCACGACGAGCGCAGCGAGGAGTGCTCAAATAAACCAATGCGTCCCTATGTCAAATTCAGAAATTGTGGTTTGAATATTTACGGCTTTCACCATAAAACTGAAAACATTACTATTCATTTTATTAGAGTTTAATTGGCGCATAAGATGCTTGGAACACGACGAGCGCAGCGAGGAGTGCCCACCTGAACCAATGCGTCTGTAGGCCAAATTTAGGCCTTGGGGTTAAAATATATAGCCGTAACTATGGTTACCAACAGTTTTTATTATGATACTGAAAAGAAAATTACAATAAGTCCATTGTGGAACCAAAGTGAAAAGTTATACATCACGCACAGACAAGTTTTCTAAGACTTAAATAGGTAAGTGCCCATAGACATTTTTGATATTAATATTCATTATGACACAATAAGTCTATTCTGGAATCAAAGTGGAAAGTACTACATTATTACATAAAGTTTGTAAGGAATTAATTGACGCACGACGAGCGTAGCGAGGAGTGCCCAAACGCAAATCTGTCGGTACGGAACATTTGTAACTTGTGGTTGGAACATGTAGCCGCAACTATGTTTACCCACAATTTTCATTATGAAACTGAAAAGAGAATTGTCACAGTAAGTCTATAATTAAACCAAACTAGATAGTAATATGTATATTATTATATTCGTTGTTCACTTATTAGTTATTATACTATTCTACTAACTCTGGCGATCAACCTTTCTATTTTGGCGATCTACACATCCAGCGATCTACACACCCGGCAATCAACACGTCCAAGCGTTCTATATGGTCGCTAGTCCGGGAGTATAATAATAGTATATTATAATACAAGTTTTATAAGACAAAAATTGGCGCACGAGTAGTTTTGGGCACGACGAGCGTAGCGAGGAGTGCCCAAATGGAACGAGTGCGCCAATACGTCTTATAAAACGAGTGTTATATACTATTTTTTCTACTTTGCGACATTAAATTTACATAAATTTAAAAAATTGCGGTTGTCATCTTACAATCTAGAGTAGTTTCATATTCAAAAGTTGGTACTTGTACTACAATTCGCAAATACGACTGACGCGAGCCAATAGCGATTGAGATGTCAGCCAGATGTCAGCCTTATTTGGCACTTGACGTCAATATCATCAATCTTGGAAAACTAAAAGTTACCAAATGTTTGTGACTTAGTGTTTTCATAACGACACCGAAACCGGTTTCGTTATGAGTTCATAACGAACGCAAAGTAGAAAAAAGCAAAACCGATTCCAATGGACGCTGTTTGGTAAAAAAGTAACACTTGATATCCATTTCTAGCTGGTTTACCATAATAGATTCAGTGGCCGGCTGTAGTGAAGCACTGAATATTTATGATAAAACCGCATTTACTTTGAACTTAACGTCGGGTTACACCGTAAATCAGCTATTAAGTCCGCAGATCACCTGGCAGGTTGGCGGCTTAAATGGCGATCGAACCGCCACAATGGCATAATTGTAATAGACGAACCGGGTAACAATTGACGGCCTGAAATGTATACGGCCTGGATTACGCATTCAATGAGACCGAAGTTCGATTTATGGCTTCGGTAGCTCATCGATTCAGAATCCCGGATAATGCACATTTGCATAGAACCGATACGGTTGCGTTCGCACTTTTCTTCGACTCCGAAACACATTTCCAGTAATAAACGTTCCGGTTCTGCGGGTAGGAGTTATGGATGTAAAAACATTTTGCATTATCAGTAGTAGCCAAACTATTTTATACAAAGCGGCATATGTAATTGCTAGGTAGCGAATTCGTAGGACACGTCCAATCCTGATCAGGAGACCTATTATACACGAAACAAATAATATGTCAAAACATAGTTGTGATTAGTGCAAGAAGGAAACCTAGAATGGTTCGGAATGTGATCGTCGACAACATTTTACTGGAAAGAGTTACTCACTCCAAACATTGAACAGTAAAGCATCGATTTGGCAGGGTTTAGACAGGAGAGTTTAGTGGCGGCAAGAGCTGATCGCAAACAAAGAAGTCGTATTATGATCTCTGATTAATTAATTAGTTAGTACCTAAATACGTATGATATTATGAAAAAATGTGATATTGACAAAAATGTGACCTTTACCCTTTTTATGTCATTATCAACAAACAAACATGCCATAACATGAACCAGAATAAATCAAAACTTTTTTAGTAAAATAACAATTACAAAAGATCTAGCCATTATCCCTAATTTATTTACACCCTTTATATTGTACATAGGAGACATTTCTTACAATAGATGTTTTCGTTTAATTCTTGTGACCAAGAACTTAGTTGAACTGTTAAATTATATAGCAAATGATTAAAAAAGATGTGGGTCTTTTGAATGATGTGAAACTTTTGAGATTATGTTATTGTAAAAGTGCCAGGAAAGAAAATAGTAGCTTACTGTGTTGCAGACATTGTTAATTGTAATTAATTGTAACACTTATGCCATTTAATATTTGAGTGTAGCTGAGTTTAATATTATCGTATTATTTGACGCGCACATAATTTATGTAATTTACGAGTATTAATTTTATACTCTATCCGCCAGGCGAGTGTATAAACATGCGAGTGATATATAGCCATTATGTACAAGTCAAATACGACGTTTTATCTATGGCTCATAACTATCTGACTCCGGAAAAATTGCATAGCCCCTGGTGTGCGTAAACAAAAACATTTATATGTAAATCGTTCGAAAATTGGGTGCACAATAATACAAACAACCGAGTCAACATTAAATTTTCAGTGAAAAGAAGTACCAGAAAAAAAAAAGAACTAACAAATTTAATTAATATATTTTTTTAGATTGCTATTCTAGTATTTCTTTGTTTAAAATAAACTATAACTTTAAACGTATGGACGTATGGATTCTTTTGTAATTAATAGTGATAGAACGAGTTGATTAAGATAGCGCACATTGTTTCATGCCATATGTCTTATACCGTAACAAATAACTCAAATGGTGCACCCAAACGTGTATAAAACCAATATGGCCCATAAGAAAAACAAAATGTTTATTTGCTTCAGGCGAATTTATGAGCGTGCCTATAAGATGTCAAAACGGCATATTGTTCGGAACACAAATACAAAAAAAAAAATTTATTCTTCAAAAAATTAAGGGCAAACTTCGGGTTTTAAAATTGCTGTGAGGAACAGAATGGCTCCAATCAAATCGTGCTTTAAGGATGTCCTTAAATCATTTTTAATTATGTCCAAAGCTGAAAATAATCTGTCTACGCTTACTTGTGTTAGTGGAAATGCCAACACAATTTTTGTAGCATCAAGTATAATTTTTGGATAAATGGAATAAAGAAAACAAATAAGTCCATATGAAACTTTTTACTCACAGTGATATTTACTATTCTTAAAAACGTATCGGTTCGAGGTGCAACACCTTCGCGTACACTAGATACATTGTGTCCACATATAGACCTAACTATGGTTAGGTATAACTATAATAATGGACCCAAATTTCGTCATGTTGACCAAATGTTAGGCATATTTAAGGTGTTTTACCCCAGCCAACAGAGCTACAATAAAAGAAAAACATCAGAAAGTTTATAAACTTGGTGGATGGGGTCGTTTGATCTTATTGTTGTGCCTGACGACAAATTAATTAAATAACGCTGAAAAAATAATAAGTGTTACATTTCCAAATAATACCAAGAACCTAATACCATTATGGTTTACTACTGTTATAACTAATTATTTAGCTTAATTAGTAGATCTCTAATTTTAGATCTTTATATCCACTGTATTTTATTTTTATGGTGAATCGCGATAGAACTTGACCTGGATAATTATCATTTCCGAGTTCTAACCAACTATTATTATTGGAGGCATGGCTTTTCACGAAGATGGTCAGTGCGCAAAAGCGGCGCAAATTTCATAGTATCATACATGAACTATGTAATCTCACAGCACTTTTCATACTATAACGATACTGCAAAGTTGCCTCTAATGAACCCACACCAATCAGGTCATCAGTGATCTCTGTATTTTCAACCTGACCTACACCATTAACCTTATAATGGGTGAGCTCAATTCACGGTACTAATGATAATTTGTATCAGCAAAATAATTAGAGATGTACAATAGACAACACTAAAATGCTTATTTTATTATTTACCTCCTTTATGTAATCCATTTGTTGCTCTGTATTGTGTAAACATACGTAATACGAATCCTCAAACGTGTGTAGTGGTCGGTTTCTATTTGTGTTCCTTTTCCTTTTCACCGGCTGGCTCCGATCAATGTTTGAGCGGTATAAACAACGCGACGGAACCCTTTTTTCAGCTTATCGACCTTCCCTTGAGCCGTAATGGCATTTTTGCATGCAAACTTTATCGACCCGCGACCTGCCCGCCACCGACTAGGGAGAGTACATGTGCCGGTTTACAATCACTAACGTCAGCCGGTACTATCAAAGAAATTACTCAGTCTTTGTTCCATTCGGTCTGCTAATCGGATAAATATGTGTGCGAGTGTGCGATGTTTCATTGTTTTGTATCATCGTTCAGTCGAGGCGCGATTTGGCTACCGTTGCAGGTGATTGGAATATTGACGGCCGCATTGACTTGAATCATTATTGATTGTTTAAAAAAAATGATGTCCTGTAAGGTGAATAAAGATTAGTTGTGGGCAGATGGCTTCTGTATTTATTAGATGAGAACATGGTCTATCAGTTATTTACATTAATGTCAATATCTGGTTTCCAAACTCTTGTTCAAATAGGTTAAAAAGTGAGAAATGACCTCCCAAAACGCACCAAAAAATAGAATATATGAAAACTTGTTGATAAGACCATTGACGATTGATGTGCTTACTTATTTATATTAGGCCGCCTGCCCGCGACAAAATCATACGCCCATGATGTATAGTAAGTTGGAGCATAAGAAATGGCTGGTGTGCCTAAGCAAATCTGACCGAATGGTGTACTGTACAATTAAGCTAATTTGTAACTCACATTGAGTTTCATAATTGAGTTTTCATAATAACTTAATGTGTCTAACCCCATTTGGATGGAGGTACCGTGTTAATGAGATAGAATGCAAAAAATATTACACTACATTCATCAAACGTTCCGGTAGTGTATAAAAAATAGACTTTGACGCCTTTTGAAAGATAACATTGGTATTCCAAACTAGAAATGCTGTTAGGCCATTTTTTCTTTAAATGATTTTGCTCTCAATTATGGATATATGTTCTTTCATTAAAACTTCGTGTATCTAACTTAGTTTGGTTGGAAGCAATTAGTAGACGGCCATAACAATATTACATTCTTCAAGGTGGTATATCAAGCACTTCCGGAGAAATGGAGCTAAGCACATCAAGGTTACGACATATTTATTATTCAATACGTTGTACTTATATCTTTTCGGTCAGAATTTCTTAATTCTACATTATATAATTTCCGTGTATAGTATAGTTTTAAAACTTATTCTAGACACATAATTTCAGTGAATTTAAGCACAAGGTTATGATGAATTTTTTTTCATTTACAGCTGCTATGCATTTATTCGCGGTTCTAATCTCCAACTGGCTGTTAGAAATCTATAATATACAGCCAGAATATTTTTGCAATTTTTTTACAAGATTTTTTTTTAAATTTTGATAGTGTTCGAGGTATACACAAGCTGTCCTACTCTAGATGCAAAGTTAACTAATACCCTTAAGAAATACACGATTCGTCAATATAGAAAAGTTGTAGAAAAGTTGCTCCACAGGAAGATAATATTTTCATGTATACAGTGTGTTCCACAACGACGTCCCAACACAAAGTTATGTAGCGTTTTTTTAAATGAAAGAGTAGGTATTTGCTTATTTTGATTAAGATTCGTATCCTAATCGTTTTGACAACTTGTATTAGGCTATTATCAACTAACAAGTAATAAAGAAACAAAGGAATTGTGGATAGTAAAAATATCGCACTTTTTGATCTGCGATTCTTATCCCGAATAACTGGAGGTATGTTAAATGTCACATAACTTAGAAACGAAATATCTTGACATACTTCAAATGATTGATAAATCAGGTTTCTAAAAAGACCTAGATCGGTAGGTCTATTGTCCAACAACTAAAAAGTTATTAAATATCTAATTTGACATTTATTACTTACACAATATATAAATTAATACTACTATTAAATATCTAGATGGTACGATGAAATTCCACATACTTACAAATGTAGTAATAATTCTTCTCTTCCGCAGCAGCTTTTAGTAATGGCATTCTGCAATTTTGCATTACAAAAACCTAAAATTTGTAGTATTGATGTTCTTCAAAGTCAAAATTGTTCCACTTCAAAATTGTTTAATTAATATTTATAAGACGCTAAATGTTCATGGTAATCCAGAGGTTTGGCAAACTAGATCGCCTGGTTTAACCTCGCTTGATTTCGTACTGTGGAGACAACTACGATGAACATGAAGAGTAAGGGGGCATTTTCAAATAATATTTGTAGAAATGATGGATAGTTAATAAAAAGAATGTAATAAACGCGTTTACCTGAGAGGGCAAATAAGAACACTCATGAAAATCGTACTGAAATAATTATTATTTTTTCAGTTTACTCTTGTGCTGCTACTACAGTGCTGCTATGTGTACAAAAATGCCAAAGCATCTACAGGAAACACCACATATCAACAAAAGCACTCCCTTTTGCTCTTTGTAGTAATTGGAATATTCCCATAATGTTCTTCCTGAACATGTCACGAAATAAATATATAGTACAGGCGAGTTAGCTGGCAATAGCGGTTATTCTTTAAATAATTTAGACCACAGATGAGTAATACAAATTTTATGATTTCCGACTGGTACTTAAAAAACTAATTACAGGGTATTTCATTTAAATTTTTTTAGTTATTTCACATTTAGCAAACCTCTAGTCATGCGGGATGAGTCATATTTGAATCGTCGAAAACTACGACATATGTAATATCCATAGTAAGTTTTTTGATTGTTTAGACTTGTTAGTTACCAGACATATATACAGAATTCTAAAAAATATATTATTATTATTATTATTTCTTATTGTTGCTTTGTTTGGATTGTATTGTTATTTTTGCATAATAAAGGCATTTATTATTATTATTATTATTATATTTTGAAAATTGCACGCTTTTCATTAATTTCTCAATATCCCAGAAAAAGTTGATAAAAGTCAAAATTATTAATTAATCTTAATCTAAAACTGCAATAATGTACCTAGTGTTCAATTTCAAAAATCATAACTTTATGAGGGTACGTCGTTGAGAAAAACCCTGTATGCATGAAAATATTTTCTTTCTACAACTTTTCGATATGGAAGAATCGTCTATTTCGATTTCTTTATGACCATTAAGGTTGCGTCTTTGCGACTTTGCGTCTATCGTGGGCTGTATATGTCGACAACTAAAAAAGCAAAAAAAAATCTGATGTGGCCAGGCACATGACTTTATCATACAATATATAAAATTAATAGGTTAGCTGCATGAGAATCTATTCTATTGAGATAAATCGTAGGTATAGTCAAAGCATCAGCATTTGACATTACCTACACTACGTCATTAGAATAATAGTTATTTATGTCACAAATGCCGAAAGTATGGAATAGCGCGACGAGCGGTGATGCGGCGCGTCACCGAAGGCGGAGTGTCGCCATCGCATGTGAGCGAGTCGCGCTATCTAGTTTTTGGCAGGAGCGACATCAATGTTTATTGTGTTGCTTTTTAACAAATACTACTTAATAATTTAAAAAAAAATAAATAAATGATTTCTGTATAGTAAATGCTAGGTTGGTACCACTTTGACGAAACGCCAAGTTTAAAGGTGCGTTCCGATTGGTAGGTAATGGTAGCTAATGGCGGTGGTAGAATACGAAATTATAGTATTTCTTACATATCGTGATAATGACACATATTAGTTTGCATGTACATAAACATGAGTCACTAGCAATTTTCTATTGGAAATACTATAACGGCGTCTGCTACCACTGCCATTATCACTAATGAAAACGCACCTTAAAAAGGTAATTCAAATTCTGAAAGATTTATATTTGTTCATGACACATACCTACCAACATACTAAAATAAAACTACACTCATCGCTATACTTTATTTATAATTTTCTCAAGGTATCATTTTTAGAATTAGATATAAAGACGGGTTGATATTTCTTATCAACAAACAATCAAATTGGTGATCTTACTTTATTTGAAATTTGTATTTTATAATTTGCCGCACTACAGCGGCAACGTTCCATAGTGGTTCTCCAACCTCTGATGAGATCAGCTGTTTTCGAATGTGACAACAGAAAAAAATATATGTCAAAATCCTGGCTACTATGTAATTTCATATCAATGCAGATGCGACCGATCTCGATCAAATAGAATTTGCTCTTGAAGCTAAACTATTAATTTTACCAAAACATGTCATAGGCATAAATTATTCAAAATTGCGTCTACTTTTATTTATTTAATTAACTATTTTGTCGAAATTACAGAAATAGCGGCTCATTTCCAAAATCCTTCAAAAAGGCTTAGAATAAACTAAAAAGCTAAACTATTAATTTTACCAAAAAATGTCATAGGCATAAAATATTCAAAATTTCCTGTACTTTAATTTATTAATTAACTATTTTGTCGAAATTACAGAAATGGCGGCTCATGTCCAAAATCCTTCAAAAAGGCTTAGAATAAACTACCAGTTCCTTTGGACCCTTGTGAACCAAAACCTTTTCAGCTCTAAGTTAGGTCTAGAAACTTCTAAATATGAACTTTCGTCCCGATACCTTCAGTAGTTTCGCCGGAATCGTCGCCACAAGAATCGTTTACACACATACACACACACACACACACACACACACACACACACACACACACACACACACACACACACACACACACACACACACACACACACACACAGACATTTTTTTGTACCTTGGTCAAAAATGTTCAGAGGACCCAAAAAGACCTATTTCCGCTAAAACCTCAAAAATTTTTTTCGGCACGATTACAATACTTTACATACTGCGTATGATAAAGTAAAAAAAAAATGTTTTCATAAAATCTAGAAAAAATACTGACCACCTTTTTGAAATTTATTTGTTTTTACATATTGCACCGCTGAGTTGCCGGCACGTAAGCGGCGCACCCTTATATCACGGATACTAACAAAGATAAACATTTTCTTGGTAAAATATTTGAAAAAAATTGCGAAAAATATAGGCTTGTTACACTTTTGAACTTCATTTGCTTTTACAGATTGCGCCGCTGAGTTGCCGGACCGTCAGGGGCCCCTCATTATCTAGAAGACTAACAAAGCTAAAAAAAAATCGTTTTCTTAGCAAAGAAATTGCAAAGGAATATGGTACTAATGATGTTCATTTCGCAAAAGTTGCTCCGCTGTCTTGCCCGACTTATTTTAGAGTTAATTCTTTGATTTTATTTTATTTTAGAAAATGCTCATTAATAATATTTGAAAAATAAATCAAAACGTTTAAAGAAATTATTTGTTGAAATCGACCTAACACTAAATAACTCATCAATTGTAGGATATGACCGTTGGTATCCTGTGCGCATACGAGTTTTTGTTATCGCCGCTGTTATCACCGAGGAAAAGAACGTTTTGATTGCCGAGAAGTAAGAATGCGCTCACTTTTAAAACGGAATGATTGCGCTCTAGGACCACCATGTAAAACCATTCTCCATAGGTCAGCCAGGCCCGCAACGCAGCATTTAACGGGTCTGCACTTTCAGACGATTTGACAGCTTTAGCTGTCAAGTCGGGGTCTACGCAAATAAGCTCAGGAAAATAGATTACCATGCGGAAAGAAATTGGAGCTCTCGGCAAGCTATGCCACCAAACGCAAAAATTTTGTAAAATTCCTTTTGTCTTTGGCTATCAGTGTTCTGCCAAAACTCCTAAAAGCAACCGGCAAATAATTACCTACCAACCACATAGACGGACGGCGAAGAATAATCTTGTTTTCGTACGATATGTAATTTCATGAGTCAATAAGTCACCGACGAAGACAGCGCTTCTCCTTGCCAGCCGGCCGTACGAACAAACAAAAGATAACGTAAATCAAAAGAATTGCCGCCGTTCACGGTAAAGTGAATACCTCCAACCCAACCTCCTAACCGCAGTGGCCGCCATATTTCATATCGGATATCGCATACTGAGTAGCCGAGCCGGCTGACGCCGTACGACGCCGAATGGGTGGACGATGGAGCGTTTTTCTGACGCTCCACGTCCCGACCACGATACTGAGCGACACAGCTCGTATCTCGTACGTCCCCGCGCAAAATACTTTGCATTCTACGAGCAGTTTATAGTGTAGAAAATTGAATTTTTCAATTTGTACACTACGTGTTCTACGTCGATTATCGGGGGTTCGAAAGCTATAAAATACGAGGGGAAAATCGACCTGATAGAGAACCGGATGGTGAAATAGGGGTTATAAAACTGTAGGTGAATACCTCGGAAACGAAGTATGCGGTTAGAGCGTAACAATATATTTATATGGGGTATTTTCTTCACGTATGACGTAAAATAAAATCGATACTCTCAGAAAATGAGGTGGCTCTAAAAGGTTGTTTAATCAATTCTCTTAAACAGAAACGAATCACGGAAAATATGGCATTTTGTAGCCCCTGTTGATAAATGCCCCCCAGGTTTAGCAAAGCAAATGTATTTATTGCTCATTCCATTTCTACATCTTGGGTACAAATTGGTTTGAAAACTTGTTTGATTCCAATTGATACCTGTCCTGAACCTACTGCGCCCACGCACAGTGAATCGCCCATAAAAATAGGTGGAAAAAAGTCATTTCTAAGAATCGATTAATTAATGGTCACATGTTATAAGCAAACCCCACGAGGTGACAATTTTAGGTGATAAGTGTGAAACATTCCACATGGAGGAGTTATAGACGCAGGGAGACCACGTGAAATTGTATCGCATTCATAGCCGGTTTAGTTGCATTTTTGCAGTGTTTTCGATAGTACACCCAAACATTTGTGGTTTATAAATTAATTTGTACTGTGATGGATTTTACTTTACAGGGTAACTACTTTTTTTATTTCACTTCAAAATAGGTTCAAATAACACACTATGTGGTGTAATAATTATGTTGAAAAAGATGATCGAAAATACTTGCTAATTTTATATTTGTAAAGTTTCCTCGAATACAACTTTTTGTATCCACGTTTATACAACATATATTTTTTATATAATATAATTTAAACATTTATCTTTTAAATGACATAAATTTGGGTGCCACACTTTTGGTACTTTGATTTTATTTTTCAGAACATGTCTTCTCGATTTCAAAATTGGCAATGAAGAATGGCAAAAACATAGGAAAGAAGAACAAAATGCTAGTCTAATGGATTATATCAGTCACAAGTTTAATGTTGCGGATATAAAGAATGATTCACTGAAGCGAATTCAGTCAAAAATTTCCAGTGTTTCGTCCAGATTTGCCGAAAGATAGGTTGGAACGAATAAAAATAAAGCTAATATGTTTTCTTTTCGAAAACAATGTTTTATTTAAAATTAATTATAAATTATGTATATTCCTCAAGCCTTTCATCTTTATATAATTTATTTAATCTCAAGGATATTTTGTTGTTTTTGTTATTATTGAGTAAATATTTACTATAATAATAAATAATCAAAGCGCACTATAAAATATTTTTGTCAAGCTACCGTGTTCTAAGCGATTCGCTGTTGCTAACTGATTAACGAAAACATTTTTGTTGTGATTGCAGATAGGTATAATATTATCATATGTACAAAAAAAACATACTGCTAATTGATTTTTAGCACCATTTTTAGTATGTTATCTGGGATAATATAGTATTATAATCATAGTTTCATAATTTTTGTTGGAGGTCAAATGATATAACGTTCAGTGTTAATATCTAGTTATCTATACTTATATATATATATATATATATATATATATATATATATATATATATATATATCTGGGTCACGTCATATTTGTACATAAAAAAAATCTGATGTGGCCAGGCACATGACTTTATCATACAATATATAAAATTAATAGTTTAGCTGCATGAGAATCTATTCTATTGAGATAAATCGTAGGTATTGTCAAAGCATCAGCATTTGACACTACCTACACTACGTCATCAGAATAATAGTTATTTATGTCACAAATGCCGAAAGTACGGAATAGCGCGACGAGCGGTGATGCGGCGCGTCACCGAAGGCGGAGTGTCGCCGTCGCATATGAGCGAGTCGGCTATCTAGTTTTTGGCAGGAGCGACATCAACGTCTATAGTGTTGCTTTTTAAGAAATACGTATTTAAAAAAAAATAAATGGTGTCTGTATAGTAAATGCTAGGTTGGTACCACTTAGACGAAACGTCAAGTTTAAAGGTGCGTTCCGATTGGTAGGTAATGGTAGCTAATGGCGGTGGTAGAATATGAAATTATAGTATTTCTTACATATCGTGATAATGACACATATTAGTTTGCATGTACATAAACATGAGTCACTATCAATTTTCTATTGGAAATACTATAACGGCGTCGGCTACCACTGCCATCGTCACTAATGAAAACGCACCTTAAAAAGGTAATTCAAATTGTGACAGATTTATATTTGTTCATGACACATCCCTACCAACATACTAAAATAAAACTACACCCATCGCTATACTTTATTTATAATTTTCTCAATGTATCGTTTTTAGAATTAGATATTGGTGATCTTACTTTATTTGAAATTTGTATTTTATAATTTGCCGTACTACAATAATACTATATAATTTACCTATATATTAACTACTATAATTTGCCGTTCCATAGTGGTTTTCCAACCTCTGATGAGATCAGCTGTTTTCGAATGTGACAACACAAAAAAATATTTGTCAAAATCCTGGCTACTATGTAATTTCATATCAATGCAGATGCGACCGATCTCGATCAAATAGAATTTGCTCTTGAAGCTAAACTATTAATTTTACCAAAAAATTTCATAGGCATAAATTATTCAAAATTTCCTGTGCTTTAATTTATTAATTAACTAATTTGTCGAAATTACAGAAATGGCGGCTCATTTCCAAAATCCTTCAAATAGGCTTAGAATAAACTGAAAGGCTAAACTATTAATTTTACCAAAAAATGTGATAGGCATAAATTACTCAAAAATTACTCTACTTTAATTTATTTATTAACTATTTTGTCGAAATTACAGAAATGGCGGCTCATTTGCAAAATCCTTCAAAAAGGCTTAGAATAAACTACCAGTTCCTTTGGACCCTTTTCAACCAAAAGCTTTTCAGCTCTAAGTTAGGTCATGAAACTTCTAAATATGAACTTTCGTCCCGATACCTTTAGTAGTTTCTCCGGAATCGTCGTCACAAAAATCGTTTACACACGCACACACACACACACACACACACACACACACACACACACACACATACAGACATTTTTTTGTACCTTGGTCAAAAATGTTCAGGGGACCCAAAAAGACCTATTTCCGCTAAAATCTCAATTTTTTTTTTCGGCATGATTACAATACTTTATCTTACTGCGTATGATAAAGTAAAAATGTTCATTATAAGTTACTTATTTGCGACCTTCTTTACTACATTATCTCTCATCCATTGCAATATCAACGAAACAGACTTTATTTATCAACCCCCTCAAAAAAAAAAAAAAAAACGATTATCAAATGATTTAAAAAATATTTTTAAGTCCGCAGGTGTAATATTAACACATTTCCAAAGTTTCGATTATTTTAATTGTAATTTTTTTCAACCCCCTCACACTCTACCCTATCTGTACTTTAAATTGTATCTGGTATTTATATGTCTTTGTGGGTACAATACTATCACATCTAGATGAATTCAAATTATTAAATGAACATTTAGCGTTTCAACCACCTAAGAACTACCCCTTAAGGTTTAGATATTTTTCACTCTTTTTCTAGTTACCAAATTATTATTTTAAGTTCATCTAAAAGAAAAAAATAATTTTGTCCAGCTAAAATTTGCAAATGAATCACTGTGCCACGGAGTGCAATCAATTTCGACAAACGTCTTATCACTATTCACTCACCCTGTATGTACTCGACATTGAAATGTTAGTAAAAGTTTCTATCACAGTATTTGCTACTAAGGAACAAACCAATAACTAAGGGCAAGCAAGGAATTAATATTTTAGTAATCGATTAATAAAAACATAAGACTAGCGGATCGAGAGATATTTGATAATGTCTGTGTTTATTTCCATGGTTAGAGTATTGCATTGCTTTGAAAATGATGATGTAGAAGTTATATAAAAATATTTGATGCATCTCACTATATTTGCTTATAAAAGGGGATTCAAAGTTTCCAAAAACAAATGAAATCTTTGACAGAAGGGCCCACATTATGTACAATAAATAGAATTTGATAAGTACTTTTTGAGTATTGTATTATGTTATAAACTCATAGACTTTCTTCAGAGAAAGAGAGGTTCTTCACAGCAATATCTACAGTTTCATCAACGGTAACAGAAGGTCATTGAGTTTTACAGTGTAAATTCAATTTTCACATTGCGTTTATACATTGTCCCCCCCCCGATGGACCTAAATATATGGACCCAAATTTGATTTCTCGATTTAGTCATTTTTTATAAAAAGATGTTTTGGTGGTCCAAAATGCCACACAGCCATATTTACATACAGGTTGGCTTAAAAATAAGAAATTGTAAAATTTGCTTAAGAGTATTATAACTATCAATTCCGAATTTTAAATTAAAAATTTTTTAGAAAATAGTTGCTTTGAATGTAATTTTATGCTCAACAATAAGATTGTAATTGATTGTAGATTGGAATATTGTATCCCAAATTTTAGCTATCGGAGTATTACAACAGGGCAAATCTGTGAAGTTGCACCTATAATTGTTTATTTACATTTTGAATGTAAAAATTACATAAAATTGCACATATAAAATTACGAAAAAACACAGTACAGATCTTATAAATAAAAATTGATGCTAAAGTTTTTACTGCATGAAAATGCTATTTTTTTAGGATGTTTATTTAGTCTCACAACATATGAAAGTTCCAAGAGGTTTCTCAGATATTTATACACAGATTCTAAGAAGCAATACACCAAATTATAGATAAACAATGTACAGTTTTCCGTCTTATAGTGGATTTTTGATATTTTCATCAAAAAATATTGCATTATGAAAAATTAGTATCTGACAAAGGAATTTACAATTATTTTAAAATTTCTTTTTACTGGAAACAGAGGTAATTGTTAAGGTACCTAATTAACATATAGGGTGATTGCAATAGAAGTAAAATTGTTAGATTTCCGCAAGAGTAAAGTATAACTTTCTAAAAGTAAATGTAAAATTTCATAGGGAAAAGTTGCTATAAATTAAAATGAACGGCAATATTCTGACGATGGGTGGAGCGTGTTTGGACCGCCAAAAACCCCAAGTTCTTGAGATTCAGTTTTTGCAAAGGTCGTAGTACTGTATGTTTATGCATCTATTACAAATAATCGGAAAAATGGCCGAAAAAGTACGAAAGTAACTTTTTTTGTAATCAAAATAAAAAAAAAGTAAAATATAATTAATAAATTATCTATGAATTATGGTCGTTTTGGTCGTTGAATACCGAGGCATCTTTCCTATCAAACGCGTAGGACGATTTGCCAAGATTCTTGGAATTGTCAATTTTGGCGTGGTTCAGATTGAAAATTTAATTGAAATGTGTTCTGTATGCTTATTTTCAAGTTTGTCTACTTTAGCCTATTTTTGACCAAATTAATATTAATACTGTATTCTCCATTTTATTCTGTCAAAATAAGAAATATTATATTTTCGTATATACTGTTTAACGGTCTATTTCTTCTCGAGAAACAGCTGAACCGTGAACCGCATATTAAACCCTTGTGGGTTGCATGCGGTTCAGGCGCTGATAAATTCCTGAATGATCGTAGTGTGATGCTTTGTTTCATTCTGATTTCTCAGAGGTGTATCCTTTGCTCTGAAATCCTAGATGCATGAACGTCCTCCATGAACGCGAGGAGTTTTCTTTGCCGTCCAATGGATAACGAACTGTTTACATATCCCATTTGTAGAGGGTTAATTTTATGTTATAACTGGCCAAAATAATTTAAAGGGTCAATAGAGAAGACCAACCACAGAGGCAACGCGACAGTTTAAAATTCAGAACACAACCCATCGGAAGATATAAACGCTAACCATTATTGCATATCAACGTAAATTCAGCGAAAGACAAATTACCTAACCGGCTTCCGTAAATGGAACACAGCTGCGAAACAAAATACCGATGAAGGCCAAACTTGGTACAAACAAGCTAAAGGCTTTGTTTCTACCAAACATTGTTCTGTAATACCAGAAAGAAAACCTACAATAATAAGGCTGCGATACGGGGTAATCAAACGATACCGAAACATGCAATTTGAATTCGGATTTTGTTGCTGTTTGAACTTTTATAACGGAATCCAGTTTTATGGAAACGTAAATTCAACCTTTACTTCGTCATTCAGCACTCGAACGACTTGTATAAAGGGATATATTAAACTCTGGAGAGACGACATAAGCTCCACTGTATCACATTCCAGCATTGTACGGATCGTATTTTACAATGGAACGTAAACTGTACCGAGTTATTGAGTTTATTTCACTCGACGTGATGCATTTATGGCGACCAGCTTGCTATAAAATTCTCTCGCTACAATGGTTATATTCATGGCAGTATAAAATAGTGTACCATCAATTATATATAAGCAAGTGTACTGGTACAACACGGAAGTACGCGCATCAATATATCAGCCTTCTTCAATTTAAGAGTTCTGGTAGCTTGTTAAACATTTCTTTTATTTCGGAGTAGTAAATTGGCATTAAGCCTTTACCAATAAAAATGTTCATTAATTCTTTAGACTGTTGCATATAAATTTGTCCAGATTTTCACAAATTCTTTAGAAGTAGGTAATAGTTTCCATTTATTAAAAGAAAAATGTTTAGGACGGTATGCTTTAACCATGACTAATAAAAAACATTGACTACACCATTGTAATTTTTGATTTATTTATTGTATAAAATTCGGAAATGTTACTGGAAGCACAGTGACCACACTGTCAATGATAAAAATCCCTATTAATATTAATGAATGATATACACAATCTATTTAAGCCGCGTTTACAACAGAACAACAGTGGGCAACATGCATGTTCCATGAAATGTTGCCGATACTCACGTCAACTGTTTATACTCTGTGGCCAGTCTCCTATTCGCTACAAAGGTTCTTAAGATGTGTGAAGTAATCGCAGCCTCAACATAGGCAACATATACAAACGTGAAGTAGAAGACACAATGAAATTAATTGCAGGACGAAGTTTGTTGGAGGCAAAGTTTCTGTGCAGGTGATGAAGCTCATAATAAAAAATACAATAATAGAGAACATTTAAGAAACAAATAATATGTAAACTGGAAGAAATTCGTTTATGAAATGGTTTGAGACAAAATTCTATTTAAAATGGAAGGTTTTATCAATTTCAATACACACGACAACTAGTTTGTATACAGCATGTGCATAATTTTCGACATCATCTATCAAAGAAACTATGTGTTTGTTACATTTTACACAGTTTACATTTTTGGAATGCAGATATTTTTCACATACTAAAGGCATTAGCATACTATTGTACAAAAATCTCCTGTTTTGACAAAAAACAATACATTCTTAAGTCGATTGTATTCAAGCGCTAATACCGGTGGTACAAACAGTAGACTCCATGTACAGACTAGTCCAATAAGGAAGTCGTGGACAATAATGAGAAAATTTAAGAAACAAATAATATCTAAACTGCTAGAAATTCGTTTATGAAATGGTTTACAACAAAATTCTATTTAAAATGGAAGGTTTTATCAATTTCAATACACACGACAACTAGTTTGCACACAGCATGTGCATAATTTTGGACATCATCTATCAATCAAACTATGTGTTTGTTACATTTTACACAGTTTACATTTATGGAATGCAGATATTTTTCACTTTTTCACATAGAAAAGGTATAAGCATACTATTGCACACAAATCTACCGTTTTGACAAAAAACAATGCATTCTTACGTCGATTGTATTCAAGCGCTAATACTGGTGGTACAAACCGTAGACACCATGTACACTGTACAAAGTGTTCAAATAAGGAAGTCGTGGACAATAATGAGAAAATTTAAGAAGCAAATAATATCTAAACTGCTAGAAATTCGCTTATGAATTAGTTTGAGACAAAATTCTATTTAAAATGGGAGGTTATATCAATTTCAATAATCACGACAACTGTTTGCATACAGCGTGTGCATAATTTTGGACATCATCTATCAAACAAACTATGTGTGTGTTATATTTTACACAGTTTACAAATTTGGAATGCAGATATTTTTCACATACTAAAGGCATTACGTCGATTGTATTCAAGCGCTAATACCGGTGGTACAAACCGTAGACTCCATATACAGAGTATTCCAATAAGGAAGTCGTGGACAATAATGAGAAAATTTAAGAAACAAATAATATCTAAACCGCTAGAAATTCGGTTATGAATTGGTTTGTGACAAAATTTTATTTAAAATGGAAGTTTTAACAATTTCAATACAATCGACAACTAGTTTGCATACAGCGTGTGCATAATTTTGGACATCATCTATCAAATAAACTATGTGTGTGTGTTATATTTTACACAGTTTACAAATTTGGAATGCAGATATTTTTCACATACTAAAGGCACTAGCATACTATTGTACAAAAAGGTACCGTTTTGACGAAAAGCAATGCATTTTTACGTCGATTCTATTCAAGCGCTAGTACTGGCATGGCGGCACAAACGGTAGACCACGTACAGGGTATTCCGATAAGGAAATCTTGGAATGGAAATTATTATTAGATGTAGTCCAATATCATAGACACATTGTAGACTAACTAGCCCATGTCTATGGTTTGAAATTGTAAGAATAGAACCATCCAATCTAAATAAAATTTAATCATAAATCACTTCACACAAATTTCTAGTAGATCAATAATAATTTGATTAAGATGTTGTTTTTAGACAAATAAAGCAAAAATTAAAAACTTGCAGTGTACAGGGTAGGCCTATGTTAGTACTTCATACACTAAATTTTGCAAATAATTATAAAATAAACAGAAATGTGCGATATTCCATTTAAAGATGTTGACCTCGTTTTACAACACAAGCGCATCTTCAACCAAACCAGCAATACGTCCTTTTGCCCCCCCCCCCACCCCCCTCATCCAAGAAAAGTTTTGTGTAATTGATATTTTGGTGATGCTCTCTCTATAAACTAAATGGAATAAAATATAGTTTACCTCCGAGGCACAGAAATTATAAAGCATAATTTTGTTATTTTATTAGTGGAAAATATGATAAAAATTAATTACTTTATAATCGACAAGTAGTTATATTCACTAAACACTTATTTTTAACTTTCTCAAAACTATAAAAGTTAAATGTTCTGTACTTTTTTTATTTGGGATTTATCATAGAAAAGCATAAGATTATCATGCGAAGTTTGAGTAGAGGAAAAACAATACGATCAGATAATATTTGGAGGTCTAACAAGAAGAGTAAAACGTTGATATTAGTGATCTGGGATATCAAGTTTTTTTTTTGTTTTTTCATATTTTTTCACATTTAACGCAACTTCTTGTTTGGTGGCCCGAACATGACGAATACAGGTGATATCCACAAATATCCCCATACCACTAGTAAAACACTGCTGAAACGACACAAAAAGTCGAACACGGTTATATAAAGTTAAATGGCACTCAAATTATAATAAAAACCTGTGTAATAACGTGTATATAATCTAATAAAGTAGCTGTGTACGTGGGTACGCGCTCTAGTGCGAGTAAAGCGACGTCCTGACCTTATTTGAGGGAATAATAGAAGTAAAAATAGAGCGGCGAATACGCGCTCGGCACAGAATGCAAAGAATTGTTCTGCAGAGTTATATTCGAAACATTGAGATATGTGAAGTGTACATAATACGGTGTGAAGGGTATGTTTTCTAGTTTCTATTTATGAGATACTGTCTTATATTGCGGTATACGTCCGCATTTTTCACGCTCCAGCAGCACCAGTTTTATTTTGTGCCGCTAGAACGTCTAGATAGCTTAGCAAAATTGGGTTGAATCGTGAAAATTGTGCCTGCAATGTGTTGTTCTGCTCAATGTACCTGTTATTCATACCAGACCAAACGTGTTTTATGTACCCTTATAAACTCTTTACATTAATAATTTTACTATGTTTGAGAGATTGATTGTCAATAGTCATTCATTATTCAAACATTATCAATACTTTCAGTATGGAAATAAATAGCAGGCATACAATCAATAACTTTGTTAATATTAAAATTAGTAAAGGGAGTTAATTCTTGCAGAAATATGCATACATTAATATGAAGATTGGAATTAGTTAATCCGTATATCTGCGTTCGAATCCTAGGCGTGGCTGTAGTTTTTTAACATAAAAAATTACCGCCATCTTGTATTAACTATTTCCAATCTTCATATTAAAATTACTATGTAACAGATATTTAAATACACTCCATAAAACATTCCAGAAATGGCACAGTCTTGCAAAATCACATTTACCGCACAAAAAAATATCACTTTTAAGGAAATCCATTTCCCCATTTAGTCGTCGAGGTAAACTGGATTCTAGAACGGAAATTAGCCGATAAAACGGTTAGATACAAAAAACCGTAAATCATGTTCCTGACGATAAAGAGAACGCGTGAGGCAAGGTAACGTGTCCCGGTTGATAGATTGTCTGCGACATTCACAGGGGCACCCCAGCGCAAAATACACCCTTTTCGGATTTAATGCAGTCGAAATAATCTGTCTACATCACCGCGGGCCATCAAAAAATCATTTGTTGACGTATCAATCTTCCAGGATAATATACAGCTGAAAATTTCCCAGGCTCTTATAATACAAACAGCACACGATTGTATGCATTAAAGCACATAACTGTTTAGTGTTTATGTATGTGTAGCAATAAGCATTAAAATAAAATCTGTAATATGTAAACCCATTTCAATTTCAGATGCAGATAGCCTACAAGGCTGCCAAGTTATTCAATAATTAAGGCTATCCTACTTGATATTTTAAACAAACTACAGCTTTATTCAAAGTAACAGATCAAATTGTAAATTTGTAGAAAAGATTTCTGCTCACTATTTGATAAAGAACAGTAGGTAAATGCCGGCCTAGAAGCTGCATTTAATATCGCACATAGTATTTACAGGAATATGTGACTACACAAAGGAAGTTACAGATAATACAGATAAATACTGGATTTACAAAACTATGATATTCCCTCTATCGCATGATGTGCCGAATATTGCACAGTATTGCATTTCAGTACTAATTTGATGTCATTTGCTTTATTTTGAACAATTTTGAATAACCTAATATTATGCCTAAATGACACTATCAAAGTTTTGACATTTTTCCTTGACAGGTTCCTGAAAAGCTCGACCAAGCAAAATAATTAAAACTAATTTCGCATTTTTTACTTAGAATCTGTTACATTTAACTTTTGCCTCTAGTTTTAACAGTTTTCAATAGTGCGAACGCATGAAAAAGCTTTTTCTTACCAACTTTTACCACATATTTTTCAATGTGTAAATTTTAGTCTGAGTGAAACATATAAAAGAATTAGCCGCTTGAAATATTAATCAAGTCGTATTCTAAACGACAAATTTCTTAAGGATATCATTGAGTCTAAATGAAACGCTTCACTCAGAATGAGTGATAATAAATTTTGTATTCACTATATTGTTTATAATTGACATTTGTTTAGTTTATTCATGACTATTATTGTTTCCTTCCTATGGTGATATTTGATATAGCTCTAAGTTTTTACGGAGTTGAGAAAATATAAAACAAATAAATTGAGACGCAGAGACAAAATATCTTCAACGCTATAGAAAATGAATGTAACAAACATGCTCGACTGTCGCCAGGGCATCCAACCCATCAAACCTGCAGACAGTTGCTTGGCCAGAAAAGCGTCAGGCTTTTCAAATCGAAACACAGACAAAACGGAACATTAACTTATATCAAAAGCCGTGTGCAACCAAAAGTTCAAACTCAGGATTTTTGGGGGCCCAAAACAGGTCATGACGTCATGCCAAATTTAACATAAAAGCCACGGCATGGGATGGGAAGGGGATGAGTAGTTTGCGGCACCTGAGATAGTATACACTCAACGATCGTGTTTCACGGACTCCAGTCAGCTGTAATATTGGAATTCCGTGTGGTCAGCAATACACGACCTATGTAACAACACTGCGCCTTTTATTTACATCTCCATCCTGACCTAGAGCAGTCTCCCATTAAGAGGTACGTAACAATATTTCTGTGTAATTGCAGCATTATTAGAATAATTTTACAGAGAAATATTCTGTAATGTCACAGTAGAAGGAATTCGTAACAATTGAACAACGTTTTTACTTTTTATAGATATTATGTTGGTTACTTGATACAAAGAAATATCTTTATACATTTTTCTTAGAGTTTTAAACTTTCTACGCGGAATGATATTGGCAAGAACAGAACATTATTAGAACAATATGCATAGAAAGTTTCATTATCAGCAAAAATAAAATCAATTCGTGCTACTAAAATTTCAAAAGTTATTTTGCTGAAAGTATTGTATACGTTCGTTCTTATTATCCAAACCTTTCATATTTATGATCAAATGAATGTTTCAGAAAATATCAAACATGAAAACTATATTGGAATACTTTTCGTACACTTCATCAATACAGAATCAAACAAAAACACGCTATTGCTCGATTCTCCAGAAGCGAGTGCACTGCAATATTTATTTCTGTGAGTGCAACGTTTCAAGAAAATGACTCCGAAACGTTCATTTCGTGTAGTGGAGCCATACGGGAATAAAGGAAACTATAAACCGTGAAAAAACGCGTTACACGTCGGACGCATCGTACAACATAATCGTTCAGATTAAATGGCAGGAAACGCAGTTATAAAAGGCAATTCCAGGGAAGAGTCAATAACGGTCAGTTTACACGTCTCAATATAAGGACCCACTAGAGCTCCGAAGATGTAATGAATAGTATCGATCCGGCTCCGCCACGTTTCCATGGGATAACTATTTGGAGACGAGTAAGTCCCCTAGAATCGGTCGCGCGGCAGTAAATTAACCGAACGAAAAAAGGGGGAATTACGACACATATGGTAACCGCACTCCGATCGGAATTAACTTTTCTTCGTGAAAATTATGTTAGTCTAAGTCGACTTAGTAAACTAGTAGTTAGTCAGAAAGCGTATACATTTTTTGCATAGAAATATTGGAATGCAACAAAATGTTAAATTGACCGGCACCTCCGCCATTATATTAAATTAATTCTAAATGTGATTAAAGGCTGCAATTTTTACGTTATATACTTACCATACCATTATGAATAGCTTTCTGACAGATCTCTAAGATTTGTTTCCGTATCATAGGCTGTGAAATGAGAATATGTATATATTGACGGTCCAACAAAACTGATAGACCTGCCAGATAACTAATCAGGACTTTAGAGGTATGTTATATGATAGACTTCTTTGCAAAACATAATAAAGAGTTAATAAATTTCTACAGTAGATTTCTAATAAAATTTGATTACTTTCGATTGGCTTTTGTTCCCGCGGTGCAATGAAAAAATACTTCGAATATGTGTAGTTTTTGCGACAATGGGTTTTAAATTTGAAAATCAATTTTCAGATTGCCTTTTTACTTTATCATACGCAGTATGTAAAGTATTGTAATCGTGCCGAAAAAAAAAATTGGGATTTTAGCGGAAATAGGTCTTTTTGGGTCCCCTGAACATTTTTGACCAAGGTACAATAAAATGTCTGTGTGTGTGTGTGTATGTGTGTAAACGATTTTTGTGGCGACGATTCCGGAGAAAGGTATCGGGACGAAACGTCATATTTCGAAGTTTCATGACCTAACTTAGAGCTGAAAAGCTTTTGGTACAAAAGGGTCCAAAGGAACTGGTAGTTTATTCTAAGCCTTTTTCAAGGATTTTGCAAATGAGCCGCTATTTCTGTAATTTCGTCAAAATAGTTAAATGATAAATTAAAGTACAGGAATAATTTATGCTTATGACATTTTTTGGTAAAATGCATAGTTTAGCTGCAAGAGCAAATTCTATTTGATCGAGATAGGTCGCATCTGCATTGATATGAAACTACATAGTAGCCAGGATTTTGACAAATATTTTTTTGTGCTGTCACACTCGAAAACAGCTGATTTCATCAGAGGTTGGAGAACCGCTATGGAACGTTGCCGCTCTAGTGCGGCAAATTACAAAATGCAAATTTCAAATAAAATAAGACCACCAATTTGATTGTTTGTTGATAAGAAATATCAACCCGTCTTTATATCTAATTCTAAAAACGATAAATTGAGAAAATTGAAAATAAAGTATACGGATGAGTGTAGTTTTATTTTGTATGTTGGTATGGATGTGACATCTACAGTGTCATGAACAAATACAAATCTGTCAGAATTTGATTAGCTTTTTAAACTTGCCGTTTCGTCAAAGTGGTACCAACCTAACATTTCCTATACAGAAATACAACAATTTTTTTTAATACATATTTCTCAAAAAGCAACACAATAAACGTTGATGTCACTCCTGCCAAAAACTAGATAGCGCGACTCGCTCACATGCGACGGCGACACTCCGCCTTCGGTGACGCGCCGCATCACCGCTCGTCGCGCTAATCCGTACTTTCTGCACTTGTGACATAAATAACTATTATTCTAATGACGTAGTGTAGGTAGTGTCAAATGCTGATGCTTTGACAACACCTACGATTTATCTCAATAAAATAGATTCTCATGCAGCTAATTTATATAATATATAAAAATAAAATATAAAATAAAAATAATATATATAATTTTATATATTGTATGATAAAGTCATGTGCCTGGCCACATCAGATTTTTGTTCTAGGACACGAAAAGTTTTGTGTTACGCTTCATAAACTACTACGCATATATGATATCACCTTGTATGGTAGACGAAATTTACCTTTGCAGATAATTGATCTGAACTGTACGTGCACTATATTTTATCACTTCTTTTAAGTTCATGCATCCTTTGGCATTTGGGCAGATAGCCTTAAGTACTGGTTTCTGTTTATATATTCATCAGAAACAAAAACTGTTAACTACATTGAAATAATTTTTCGTCTTGTGTTACATAACGCATCAATAAAAATAAGGTAAACTAAAAGGTTTTGAAATGCTATTGAATTCTATAGCTCTAATGCTCATGGCTCAACATTTTAATTAAGTCAAGTTGTGAAAATTTGAACTCTATTACGTCACAAATGTCGATCATATCATCGTAAATAAAACTTAACTCGACAAAACCTGACAAATTTCCATCTAGGTAGGTTTTCGGTTAGTTATTATATTAAACTCTTTATTTGACCCTACCTATAGAATTCTATCAAAATAAGAAACTGAACCAAATGGCAGAACTAGGATTAAAATCTAATTGACTTTTTAAAGTGGATTGAAAGTTTAAACCTTTGTAATAATCCACAACTCATTGAGTATATTCATCGAAACCACAACTGTTACTGGTGTATCATTTCTAACGAACACTGGACAAAAATTGTCATAAAATATTAGAAATCTGTCCTACACTGTTTAACAAAGTTAATATTTCAAAAGGCTCTCAAAAGTTTGATTCTAATATAGTATTATTTCTAAACTTCTAAATAAAGTAAGAGGCGTGCATTAACAACGATAATAAGTTAAAAATAACATTTTTACTTTTGAATTGTGTACTGTAATGTTAATTAAAACACATTTACATAAAAAATAAAGGTCTTTTAAATTTCCAAACAATGTAAACTATAACGGAAAATGTTTAACGGCATACTTTGTCAAAGTATATTATAGGTTAATAATATGGTGATATACAGGCGGATGTAAATTTTAATTATATCAAAAATTACAGACACAACCTTGATTTGAACCAAGGCCCTTTGCGTCGCTGGCAAAACGTCAATAGCTCAGATGGGAGAGCATATCGCTGAGCATATAGCTAATTTATCGAAACGTCGCTATATTCTATTTATTTGTTCAAATCTTTATCTGTAGCAGTTTTGGACATACAGGGAACTAATTTTAATAATAATTTTTATGTTGTCTAAATGTTTTTTTTAGGTCGTATATTTTGGTTTATATAGTTTTTTAATAATAATTATTATTACATACTTACATTCCATGAAAATTCGTCGAAAATTTAGAGCTTGCTTCTACAAGCTCTTATAAATTTTTGGAAATTAGTGATGTAAAGACGCGAAACTCCCGCCAAGAGTTCATCTATCATTTGATTTTTAGTTATAATGACATAATTGTCATTATTTTCAGTTGTCAGATATTTGAAAAATATTGCTGTAAAGTAAATACAAACAAATAATATAAAAAATGTAATGATACATTCATGCTATACATAATACATACTCCTTTCTGTTTATTAAGTTAAAAACTGCAAAATATCGTTGAAGCTAAATATTTCGAAAACACCAGTAAATCACACGTCCTTAACAAATTACCATAAATACAAACTTAAAGCAATTTAATTTTAATTTATTGTTATTTTGTGGATAAATGTTAGTTCTGAAATAACCATCAGTAAAAATATTGACAACAAGAAATTGATTTTTGTATTTATGAACGCAAAAAAGCAATTAGATGGAATAAGTTTGTATAATTTATTGTGTTTTATGCAATATCTTGAAATGAGATTTTCATTTCATTAATCGAAAGCATTTATGTTTATTAATATAAAGTTAACGTTATATTTAATAAAAACACAATTACATTGCAATGTAGGAATTATATTAATTAATTCCAAATTAAGATAATAAATAGATACATATAAATCATTATAAATCAATTGAAAGCATTCGAACAAGGTTTCGAAAATAATATATTTCCGAGATACGAGTATGCAGCGTAAACGCACAATCTTTTGCACTTTGCGGCCGAGCGGCCGACCAGAATAACAAAAAACTCGTACATGGATGTATACCGATACACTGCTGAAATACTTATACGAACTTACTTAATTCCAAGACTATACAGCAGATAATACTGCGACGAGCTCTGAGACGATAAGTTGCATGTATCTACAGTCGTTTTGGAGTAATAGTGAACAACTTGGGTATTTGTTGTCGTAACCATCAGTAGGAGATCTTACACCATTACCACCACTAAACTGAACACTGTTGGAGTTCAAGATTTCATGCGTTCAATTGATCCTAAGATCAAGAATAGCTGTAAATCCAACATGATTTCTATCAACTAACTAAGTATATATTTATATCCATCTCACGTCTTCATTCCTTTCTCCAGTTTTTTGGAAAACATTTTCATCATTGACCGTTTCCTTTATATTGGCATTTCTTCAATTTGTTGTTTATCAGCCATGACTAACTTGATCACAGGAATCATGGTTGCTGGACCATCATATACAGTGCGTTCCTGATACTTTTTAAGGATTTTGAAGCTAATCATAATCACCCGGTCAACTATTGATGTTTGCCAATATAAGATATACTTCCATTACTTCGTGTGGGTCATTTCTAGCATCTACCAATACCTTCTCACAAACTGTTCCCATATGTGTAGTCAACCACTCAATACCCAAAAGCCAATATACCCCATATAATCCAATTACTGGGAGCCGCGTGTTGGGGATCAAGTCAACTGTGCATTATTAAATTGGAGTATAATTGTGCCACGGTAGGGGGAGCACACCACTCGATCCGGCTTTTTTCATCGCCATATACGGTAGTGGATGACACGTGGCTTACAGTAGCAGGGTGGCGTTACTACCGGGATGAACGAGTCCGCCCGCCCGGTGACAGAAGGATCAACAGGCATCTCGGGTGGCTGCGTTTTCGACTGTAGGCTGCGTCGCGACGCCGAATGGACGTCGCGCACTCCGCCGTAATTACGGACTCGGGGAATATCTCGCATTCCGCGTGCAGATTGCTCACAACATGGAAATTAACGCATGAAAGAGGCTTTATGTCTTGGAGATTAATGGCCGCTGCTCATCTATGCAGTGACTTGTTGACAATTAATGGTCGGGAGCGAAAGCGAACCACCGCACCTCGCGCATAGAGACTCGACGAGACCGACGGGCGACGAAATTATAACGAGAGGGAATTTCTGGATTTAATTGCGATCTCGAAATGGAAAATCGCAGACATTCTAGACGGATAAAGCAGCACCACCCTTAGGTAACTTACTTCCACACAGCTTCTTTAGAACTGCATAGCTGATATATTTCATTGTTATTGTCACGTTAATGAGGTCGTACTCTTCTAGAGACTGTATTATACGTAAAAATATAGCTCTGTGTTCTGGAGAGATTCACTACTTATTCGCTCAATAAAAAAGCAAAGTTCAAAATGTCATCGCCAACATCAACATCATCGCCAATGATGTGTTATAGTTTTCTAATTTACTTTGCAAAATATAAACTAAACCGGTTGAAAAGCGCACTCGTTATAAAAACGATCATTAATGAAAATCAACTTTGAAGGCGACCAATTGAAAAGGAGTTTCCGTTTCAGTTTCAAAGCATAGAGATAAGTCATATACATATCACGATAAGCCTTTTTCCTCATAATTGACACATTGTTATACTGTTTTCGGTGCTAACAATCAAACAATTTCTGAGTTTGATGACACTGTTTTAGTAACTTTTAGGTTCCTAAGATTGGAGTCATTGATATCAAACATCAAACCAACGTCAAGCCACAAGACTGCTATATGTTGTAGTACATGTGAGTGATGTGGATATAGGAAAACAAAAACGTTTTTCTTCAGTAATATATTCTTCTATATAAAGTTTTTGGTGACTAGTTTCGGGGTACCCCCATCTTCAGACCAAACTGCAAATACATAAACTACATAAAATAACTTCGCTTAGTAAATATGAAAAAAAATGTTAAAAGACAATGAATAATTAAATTAACAAAACAAGTAAATAATGGATTGTTAAATTTTTTCCCCGATATTCTGGAAATGATACCATAAAAAATACCGTAAAATACATAAGTAAGTTATAATACAAAATCAAATAAATAAAAACCAACACAATCTTTTTACCAGGAGAACCACACACTTAATTGGAGGAAACAGCTATATGCAATCAATAAATTGAAACAGACAAACATTAAAATGTTTCACAGTCCGATGATTCAAAACAACACAAAATAAGATACGGTAGGTGGTCATGCTTAATTTTAATTGTATGTTGGTACATACCGCCACTTTTAAAAAAAAAAATACACACAACACAAAACACGGACTGCAGCACTTCTTAAACAATAGCTGGGCTGATATTAAATAAGTTTTATTCCCGCGTGTTATATTCATGAGAACCTGTTTCGATGCCCGTTCTTTATCAATTCTTTGTTGAAGGTGTTACTGTGGTTGCCTAAGGAGGTACTTAAATACGTGGTCTTCTGGAAACTCTTTGAATTCATTAATTAGGTTTTTGTTATTGGTTTTATTTTCCTTTATAATTTCCAGTTTTTCTAAAAGTTCCATTCTTGTAGACTTTTTGCATGTGTGCATCAGGCATATATTGTCTTCCGAAATGGTGTGGCCCTTTGCTTTTTTTCGGCAAATAAATGGAATCCCATGGTGGAATCCCATAGCATGTGAGTGTTAACGTGTGCAAAACTCAACGACTTCTTGAGAATAAGAATAAGAGTTAGCTAGGAAGCCGCGAGAGGATTCCTTTCAAGATGTAACATTTTTCGGTATTAATTTTGTTTTGTTTGGGCGATAACCTCAACGTATGTGTTTTTATTTTTCAACACTATAAAGTCAGTTTGTTTGATAATCTTGCCATATCTGATAATTTTTATCAACTGAATTGCAATCGCTATAAGGTTTAGAGATGAAATGTAAATACGTTTTGGCATTTTGCTTGTAAATATTGTGTTTGTTCGTTTGTCTAACAGTAATTGTCTCACAGTAATTGAACGCTATCTGTATTCAAAACTAAGTTTTAAAATTAATTAAGCATACATTTAAAAGTCATTAGAAACTAAGTACTCTTATATACTTTCCAGTAAAATTCAATTATTAATTAAATACCTGGATACTGGTGCCACCATGAATATAAACGCTACCATGTTAACCAATTAATTTAAAATATAAACAACTTGGGGCTGATTTAAATGTAATTAAGTTTAAACGCATTTGCATACCATATTATTAACTTAATCCACAAAAAAAAGTAATCATTGAACGTTAGAGTGTGGGCATCATACCACCGGCAGATTTCCACTTACTTCAATTTAAAAAGAATCATGAATTGAAGACAATGTCGAAAAGTCTGTCTATGTAGGCAAAAACATTAATTGTGTCTCTTCTTTATCTAACTAAACATGGTTCTGGTATTTGCTTTTCTTAAACACTAGAGTCGTAGTTTCCACTTACACATTCTAAATCGACCAAAAAAATAAAAAAAAATAAATAAGATTTAAGAATCGGTTGTCAGTTGTTCAATATTTTTCCTTATTGGGGATTAGTAATTTCTTCTCAGTTGTTTTTTACAAATTGCGTAATATGAATCTCTCGTTGTTTTGACATCTACGCTTAAAAGTTTTCCGATTATTGTTTTGATTAAGGAATTAATAAAAGTATGCAAATTTATTTAAATGAACATACCGTGGGCCAAGAAAAAAACGGTAAAAATTGTTAATCACTCGTATTTCCAATAATATGTAGATAATTAAAATATTTCCTTATAAAACTAATTGCGTGTAGTGTGAAGATTGAAACCATGTCATATTCGCAATAACAGGCCGTTTAAATCCAAAGTTATGTTGCTTTCTGTTTGGCTATGCAACATTTCTGATAATATCGGGTCAATTTAATGTGAAAAAAAGGTGTATTAAATTCAATAGGTAATGAAATTTGCTTTGTTTTGAAAAAAAAGGGCACTAGACATCTTACAGCATCGTATACAGGCTGATTTATTTCTTCTACAGGGTGATATATTTAAACAATGCTTGTTTATTGTTTTTGGTAAATGCCAGAGGAATATGACGTTTATAACAAAAACATTGCAACGGAAAGAGAAATCTAACTGTGTGCTTGAGTTATCTTTAAAGATCGTGGAGAAAACATTGGTGATGTTATGGGCGGCATGTTTGAATTTATCATTTTAGGTGGTCTTTTCGTTTCAGTTATGATGTATCGCACTTGCTGTAAATTTTAGACGTATGTTGCTTGTTCTTGTTCTTGTGTATTTGCTAAGATTGAATCGAAGCTGGAATCAACGTATTTGAGTATGGCACATCACTTCAAACCAAGTCTTCCTTTTTTTATTTTTATGGCATGTTTAAATAATGAGCACTTCCAACATCAGCCTAAAGCCAGCCTGAATACATTGTGTTGTTTCCTTTTTTAGGTATTTTTTTAATTAAAGATGTAATTTTTACGTAAGAAACGAACAGCAAAAACCTGACCGTCAGACAAGTGACATCAAACTGCCATAATTTTAGTTCAATAAAAAACGATGTTGATTTTAGTTCCAAATCACTGCAAAAGCAAAATTTTATGTTTTTGTTGCTAAAACATAAGAATTTACAAAAATCTACAGCCCAATAATTGTAGTACGATATGGAAAACAGGTAAGAAAAATCCTTCAAAAATTTTAAAATCAAACATGGCGCCCATGAGGAAATCTAAACGTTGGCCATAGTTTCTCCACCATCTTTAGAGATAACTCATGTTCGCAATTAGACTAATTTAATTACACCTTTCATCTCACATTAAATTGCCCCGATATTATCAGAAATGTTGCATAGCGATACATAAAGCAACATTACATTGGATTAAAACGTTAAATTATTGCAAATATGGTATGTTTTCAATCTCAATATAAGTCTTCAATCACAATATAAGTAATTAGTTTATCAACGAAATGCTTGAATTTACTTAATATCTTTGGACATAGGAGCAATTGAAAATTTGTACCGTTTTTTTTTTTGGCCCACAGTGTATATGTAGTATAAGTTCGTTCTATTATTTATTCATTACATTCATTTCCAAGTTTAAAAAATGCTACAGCAAAATAATAATGGCTTGCTTTATTAATTTACTCAGTAATATCCGAAATTTAAAAATTTTCACACTGAATACTTCTGAATACACAAAATAGCGCAGAGGACCGTAGAAACCCGCTAAGTAGACCGAGCGAACACATTGCATCCTTGGGAGAATCCGGACAATACGAAAGAAATCTAGGCGAACACAAGGAGAAAGAGAGAGAGAGAGACAGAGGTACAGTTCCTTCCAGATGGAACTCATGCTAGACCGGAATAAATTAGCAAAGTGCTTGCTCCACAGCTTACGAAGTCCGACAACACAAACTACTCTATCGGACAAAATAGTATAAGTAACCCATTTCGTAGTGGTTCACGAATACTGTGCCAGCAGAAAGAAGTGGCAGAGGAGAAATTGGCTCGTCACTCAAAATATCAGCTTTTCCAATGTATTTTACTAGGTACTGCAAAGACGTACTGAATGGCAATAACAGATATTATTAATATAACTACTAAATATAGATATGTACTACTGCAAAAATACGCGGGAAGTTTGCATATTTACATTCCTAGAATGCAATTGCATTTCATCCCATAACGTTCCAAAGGTATTGAGATATATCTTTGAAATTACAGCAGTATTGCAGTTAATTTTGGGAGAGATTTTTTAGTATCGAAAAACATTCGTGGTGTTGTGTTGTTTAATGTCAATATTTTAAATTGACATACAATATCTAGCAGTAGATGTCTTAATTAAACTATGAATATTTCCCATTTCGTTTATAAATATTTTCTTTTAGCAATCCTACTATAAGATTACTAATGAGTTGTCAAATTTTCATCTCAGATTATTTTAACAAGACCAGACATAAAAATCACCGACCTCTAAAAACAAGCAAAGCGAGTGTTTATTTCTTCACGAAACAAACCAAAAATTGATCATAAAACGACCACACTTTAACGATTTATTATGGCACACGACGAGAAACATCTGCCAAACGACGTCTTCACAGCAGTTTACACATAGAAGCTCGAGTAAAGTCGAGTAAATATTTAGATATGATCGTCGAATCAGTTTCTTTTCGGATGTTGGCTGATGTAAGGCAACCAATTAATAGTTCAGTTAATACGAAAACTGTGTTTACAATAAAGACATGATTTAGCGTTAGTGGATGGTTTGTTTAAAGTAATTCTGGAAGATGCACGTCAGTGTTTGTATTTTGTATTGCATCACGATACTGAATTTGGGGCAACTTAGGTAAGAATTGCTTAAGTGTTTTAAAGAAATGCTACATACCTTTCGAACTGCAGCCCACGTGTTACATATCCTAATGCAGAATCTGGAAAGAAAAAAAAAACAACATTACAATTAGAATTAAAATTTGATTATAGAATAAAAACCTTTGATAACCATATAATTATGAGGGTTTTTCCTGATAAGCTAACTGCGGGACACGACATGATACCGAGTCTTTTGGTTCGCGATGGAGGAGCAGCACTCGCTGCACCGCTAACGACAATAGTAAATCTTTCAATTGCCACCAAAGTTTTTCCAACGCAATGGAAAATAGGAAGAATCACCCCTATATTAAAGAAGGGCGACGGCCATCTTGTGGAAAATTATAGACCTATCACTATCTTATCCAGCTTTGCCAAAATCTATGAGCAAGTAATCTACAGGGCGATTTACCGGAACACCAGTGCCTTTATTTCTCCGTTTCAGCACGGATTTCTCCCCCGTAGATCGACTGTGACAAATCTGGCCACCATAACTCAATTCTTGTGTGAAACTTTAGATGACCGTGGACAAGTAGATGTTATATACACTGACTTTTCGCGCGCTTTTGACACGGTTCATCATGGTTTGCTGATGTCTCGTCTGGGTGCTCTTGGATTGGGTCGTAGATTGTTGGGTATCATGGGATCATACCTGTCGGAACGCAGGTCTTATGTTTTTTATAATGGATACACGTCTCGAGGATTTGTGCCGACATCTGGTGTACCACAGGGCTCAAATTTGGGCCCACTATTGTTTGTTTTGTTCATCAACGACCTCCTGCAACTGTTGACTTGTCCAGTTCTTGCCTACGCGGACGATCTTAAAATATATATGTCCATAACCTCTGCAGAGGACGTCCGGGAGTTGCAGTCCAATATGGACTGTATTGCTGAGTGGTGCAACAACACAAAACTCCACCTGAATGTTAGCAAATGTTGTGTTGTGACATTCACACGAAAGAAGACACAAACCCAAGCTACGTACTTCATCAATGGCATGGAACTTCAGCGGTCAGATGTGGTCAGGGACTTGGGTGTAATGTTCGACGCTGCTCTTACTTTTGGGCCCCACATTGACTTGCTGGCTACGTCGGCTTCTAGGCTCTTGGGTTTTCTCATGCGTTCCTCAAACCTGTTTAAAGACACTAATGTGATAAAAACCCTATATATGGCATATGTGATGAGCAGGTTGGAGTATGGTAGCCTGATATGGTGTCCCCACTCTGCTACTCAGCAGTTGCTGCTCGATCGCATCCAGAGGCGCTTCCTGAAGTACTTGTCGTACAGAGCTGATGGCGTGTACCCGGAGCGAGGAGTCAGCCAGGTGGAGCTGCTGGATCGACATGGCATGGGTTCTCTGTCAGCGCGGAGAGAAATGGGAAGTATAAAATTTCTGCAAGGGTTACTTTCCAACAGAATTGACTCCCAGTATCTCCTTTCCAGAGTCAATTTCAACGTACCCCGACTCTCCTCGAGACATGCTGCAGCGTTCCGGCTCCCGACGGCCAGGACTAACCTGTTGGTACGCGCGCCTGTTACCACTATGTGTCGTAATGCCAACCGGTCTGACATGCAAATTTTTTGATTCGTTTGTTTCTGAATAGTTTGAGTAGTTTGTTTAGTTTACGTCGCAGTAGCTTTGTCTTTTTTTTTGCTTGTGTGCTTAATTGTCTTTTTTTTGAATGTATACTTATTTTTTGTCTTGTTAATGGGGTAACCTGTCAGACAATAAAGATTATTATTATTATTATTATTATTATTATAATGGTATTAATTTTTATTGATCTCTTTATTTTTAAAAGCGAGGCAGTATAGTATTTCACACGTCACCTAAGAGATTTCTTACTACTCTACATTATAATGAAAATCTATTTAAGAGAAAAATTTATTTCAAAATGGATCCAGTCAAAATTGTTAATTTTTATTAGTATGTGTTTCAATGAACCTTTGGCCACGTTTTAAGCTATTTATGCGCTCCATTGAAAATAATACACAGGGTTATATATGAAGCCACATGAATGAAACTGGAGAATTGTCACAAACAAAATATTACAATAGAATTTGAATCTAGAACAAGCACTTTTGAGAATTATATAATGCTAATAATTTTTACTGATCTCTGTATTTTTAAAACGGCAGTAGTAAAGTAACTCACACATCATCTATTAATTATTATACACATTTTATAAGACGTCAAATTGGCGCACTACTTTGCGTCATTAATTTTATATAAATTTAGAAATTCTTGCTACTATATTGCGCTAAATTAGAATCTAGGGTATTTTGCGGGTACCACGTGGCAGTACTGTAGTAACTGGCAACTTCGTAAGGTTGGGATAAAACCATGACAAAATCTAATTGTGAATAATTTTACTCTACTTTAGCCTACAAGTTTTAATAAATAATCAGCGAGGTCACAACTATGATCATAATGGAGCTTGGGGCTACACTTTTAACCCTCCTGTGATAAATACATGAAACATAACCTAAAAAGTTAACTTTAAAATAGTGGTTTCATAATTATAATAATCAGAATAGACGTATTTGGCGGCAACTGATTAGTTACTTCAAAGAATAAGAACTAACTAAAGAATAAAGTTGTTATTACGGTTAACGTTTAATAGCAGTTTCTACCGACTACTACTGGCTTATATAAGTTAAAAGTTAAAAATAACACGCACATATAATTGAAACCAAGTTCTCATTTCGGTGTAATAATTTATTAAAATAAATGAGAATTAGTAAAATTACATGTGATGGAGGTAATACAAATACGTTGCACAACCAGAACTCGGACGAAGTCGAAAGCGACGGACAAAACGAGAAAACTTATTCGTTACATGAACTAAGAAATCCTCAACACTTTAAATGTACTATAGCTTCCTGCGTGTATGCTGATATTCAATAAACCATTTATTGCGCATATACAATCCGCAGCAGTAATTAAAATCGTTCATATCTACGATGTAGGTTTGATCTTTGTATAATACCTTACTAAAATAAGGTTACTAAAGTAAGGTCCTTGAATTATATCTGAAAAGGGGATTTGATGTTTAGTTGAAAAAAATGATGACGATCAGTTACCAGAGTCGCAAAACATTACCGAAAACCTCATGCTGGCGTATTTTGATGAACACAGCAAAACTAATAAAGCCCCAATCGTTTGGCCATACTATAGCATGCTACACGCATGTTTAAATAAGTATAGAATATTGATATTTCGCAGTTTATGCGATTGCAAGCGATTAGAACGAGGCAGTGTGTGGCATGTGTGTGGTTCTGTGTTGTACGTTTGACATATGGCATTTGATATGAATGTGTAGTTGTGTACCAATCTTAGAAAAACGTAACTAAAAACGGTGTTACAATTTGTTAATTGTAACACCGAAAACAGTGTTAAAATGTGTGCTTTGTGAACGCAAAAAAAAATATTTTTACTACCCTACATTATAATGAAATCAATTTTAGACAAAAATTAATTTCAAAATTAAAACAAAATTTATGCGCAAGTGAAACAGAATTTATATCAACATTGTCAGTTTTTAGATTTTATTAGTATGTGTTTCAATGAATCTTTGGCAACGTTTTAAGATACACAAATCATAAATGTTTTTAGATAAAGGACTGCGCTTGGTACGACTTTATACTTTTTACGTAAGCGACGTCAGTTGCAAAATGTTTACTTCCAACTTATATTTTTTCATCTACGGTATTTTCATGACATTATTCTGAACACAAAAATCTATTCTACATCAATTTTGATCCACAAGACAAAAAAAAATTGTTTGTAATTCATTAACAAATCCCTTAAAATTTGAGGACCAGGGAAATCAAAAAAAAAAAAGATCGAAAATCATATTAGGGATTCCTTAACTTGAAAATTTTTGTTTTTTTTTATTTTTGTTTTAGTTTAGGTGGTTAACATACCTTCAACAATCTTCTCAACATTTATTTCTGCTTTACAAACATAAGGGTCATACCAGTTATACTCTTAAGTAAGACACACATACAGGCTGTACTGAAAGTAACAAATAATAGTTGTAACACGTTTAATTGTTGTTACATAATAAAAATGTTTAAATACAATTGTGAATCTTAAATTTTTTTGAACGTTGTAGACTCTCTTTGTAACTTACTTCGTTTTGTTGTTATAATAACCATTTTTTTACTTTATCATACGCAGTATGTAAAGTATTGTAATCGTGCAAAAAAAAATTTGAGATTTTAGCGGAAATATGTCCTTTTGGGTCCCCTGAACATATTTGACCAAGGTACAAAAAAATGTCTGTGTGTGTGTGTGTGTGTGTGTGTGTGTGTGTGTGTGTGTGTGTGTGTGTGTGTGTGTGTGTGTGTGTGTGTGTGTGTGTGTGTGTGTGTGTGTGTGTGTGTGTGTGTGTGTGTGTGTGTGTGTGTGTGTGTGTGTGTGTGTGTGTGTGTGTGTGTGTGTGTGTGTGTGTGTGTGTGTGTGTGTGTGTGTGTGTGTGTGTGTGTGTGTGTGTGTGTGTGTGTGTGTGTGTGTGTGTGTGTGTGTGTGTGTGTGTGTGTGTGTGTGTGTGTGTGTGTGTGTGTGTGTGTGTGTGTGTGTGTGTGTGTGTGTGTGTGTGTGTGTGTGTGTGTGTGTGTGTGTGTGTGTGTGTGTGTGTGTGTGTGTACCCAATTTTTGTTAATTCATTTCCGGATAAACTACTAAAGGTATCGGCACGGAACTTCATATTTAGAAGTTTCATGACCAAACTTAGAGTTGAAAAGCTTTTGGTTCAAAAAGGTCAAAAGGAACTAGGTGTTTACTCTAAGCCTTTTTCAAGGATTTTAGAAATGAACCGCCATTTCTGTAATTTCGTCAAAATACTTAAATAATAAATTAAAGCAGAGGAAATTTTGAATGATTTATGCCTATGACATTTTTTGGTAAAATTAATAGTTTTGCTGCAAGAGCAAATTCTATTTGATCGATATCGGTCGCATCTGCATTGATTTAATACTATACAAGTGACCCAGGATTTGCAAATTTTTCAGTCTAATGACAGTACCGGTAGTGTTAAATGCTGATGTTATGATATTATCTCATAATTAATATTGACCGTAGTTAATAGTATCAAAAGATCTCATATTGTGATACCGTGTACAGTCCTTGCCTGATGGCATCGGATAGGCAGCGTGTTGAGCGTGTCCAAAATGCATGTGTTCTGTTTGTTTTTGGTTTGACGAAGTATGATCATGCATCGAATGGGCTGGGCGACGTGGGGTGGTTGAACATGGATAACACTAGGGTGTTGCATGCAGCAATATTGTATCATAAGTTCCTATCCACTAGGATCCCACAATACCTCATGCGGAAGATATGCTGTAGAACGTATGTCCATAACCTTAATTTAAGATTCGGGGGTTTGTTTTGGAAACAGTTTTGGGGGAAAGGTGAAGCGTTGGCTGTTTGCTCAACAGGGGGGACTTTACGCATCGAGCGCACATTGGAGGCTTTTTATTTTTTTTATGGGCAGGTGCGATGTTTTGTTGAGTTGGATTTGCTGCAATTACGTGTAATTAGACTCTAGAGTAATTTTGTTGTTTGTTTTTGTTTTGATAAGTTCGCGGAATTATTTTTATATTATTGCTACAATTATGGCTTTGTTCTAGTTTGCGTAAGGGGTTGAGTGGAAGAGTAAGGCAATTTGAAAACAAGTGTGCTGAACTGCGCCCTAAATATAAATAATATTTTGTTGCAATTAATATTGTCTTATTTTAATAAAGGAATTATTTATTTATTTAATTATTTATTTATCTGTTAAATCCTGGCTAACTAGTTTTATTTTAATGCAGACACAACTGATCTCAATCAAATAGATTCTCATGCAGCTAAACAATTAATTTTATATATTGTATGATAAAGTCATGTGCCTGGCCACATCAGATTTTTTTCTAATGGATTGAAATTATCTTTCTCCGAAGAGGATTTTCTTCTTAATTATAAGTTCAAAAGTTTATCAGTTTTTCCAAGAAAATTTTTGGGCAAAAGGCAACTGCTAATTATCCTAAAAAATTATTCACAGATTTTTTGTATTGAATGTGAATATGACTGTCAAGATTTGGTTTAGTAACAATAAACTCGAAAATTACGACAATAATGGTTTATCTCATTTTTTGGGTGATTAAATTCTGTAACCCGGATTCGTATTCACAAATCTCTCAAAAACGTCGATGCACTTTCCCTAGGACATATCAACAAATTAGTATTTTCAAGAGTTTCGAGTCTTTCTTTTCCAACATTTTGTTATGTAAGTTCATAAAATATGTAGATCGTTTAATTCAGTTTAAAATCATCTACTGAATTTGGTTCCAGAAATAAATCCCTAAGAAAAAGAAATTGAAAAAGATTGAGTTATGATAGATGAGACCGAAAATGTTATAAGCAAAACAAATATTCCTAATTTAGTTATCCTTATTTCCTTTTTACCAACGTTTAAAATATGAAGATACTGGTCCCACGTCGATAACTCCATTAAATTTCAATTGACAATAACGATCGAATGGCTTCCTGTGCACTTTGTATACTGGAAGGCGCGGCCGACAATAAGATGAAAACGAAACAGGTCTGGTGTTGCCATCCGCTACGGGTGCCTGAGATATATTAAATTATTTTCAATAAGCAGTTATCGAGTTAAGGTTTTGCGGATGGAAGTTGGTAACTCAAGGTGACGAACTTACTCAACGTAGGATCCCCTTATTGCCGGAGAGGGTAAAGTTCTCCGTAAGACCTAGGGCTTTTACAAACTATGATCGGCACAAACTTTTTGCTCCCCAAACTTCTCGTCTCTGTCTTACTCGGTCTGTCCCTTTCGTCTTCCCGGTTCAACCGGTCGCGAATTTATGAGTCAACTTTTCCCATAACACCTCTAACACTTTTGTATGAATAGTTATTGGTGCGTGGATGTGAAATATGAATACATCTCCGGATGTAATGACTTCGGATGGCAAACTCGGCGGAAAGTTATGGCACGTTGGTGGCATCGTTAATGATTCGCAGCCTAGTACGTTTCTAGCTCTGCGTACTAAGCAGACCTGGTTAAAACTTATAATACACCATTTGCGTATCTATGCAACGGTTCGACTACAAATTATCGGTTTCAGTCAGACTACCCAAGAAACGAGGCACGAGCCATAAACCTTCAAGAACATTAAATAAGTAGTACGGACGCTTTCACAACCAGAATCATTTACATTTTACAACATAAATGGTTTCTGGGGGTTGCTGTGCTCATAATTACTTACATTTGCCTGCAGAAGCATTTCCACATCTTACTGATATAGCGCCGCTCACTGTAATATTTGAACACTAACGGTATAACTTACCTATCTCTAATTCAAATTCGTCGATTGGCTGACTGTTTTTAAAACTAACACCACGATCTATAACACACTAGGCAATCGCATTTCACTGAAAATTTCTTACCTAATATGGAGTTAGTTTGGAATAATAATTGGAAAAAGGGATTGTCTCATAATTTTTAAGCTGGTTTGTTCCGTGATTGTCAGAACCTCCCGAATTCAATCGTAACCTGCTTTCTTTGTGATATACTACAGGCCAATATGGTCGCAAATGTTTTAGTTTTTACTAACGAATTTCGTAATTTAGAAATATCTGAAAATTTCTTAAATTGCTTGAAATGAAGAACATGTAGGCGCATGTATGTTACGTAAAAATTCCATAATTAGGTTTTGCTTTATTATATTTAGTGTCCGTATATTCACCTACCCATAAGGGGCTGCATAGTTATGTGTCATAGTCCTTTGGCCGCTCTATTCTTTATGTGATCGTTAAGCTATCAGACACTTAACAAGAGGTGAATAAACCGAGTTAGGAGTCTCAACCTAACTATACCTATAATAGACGTAATTTTTAATTTCTCCAGGAAATGTCATTATTTATAAGGAGTTTTGTATTACCAAAAGAGTCAAAAGCCATTGTCTTATAATTTGATTTAACATGGTTGAATTGCTGGGAAGTAGGGAAATGTTATGTTAGTCCAAGAGCAAACAATCACTTAATGAATTAGTTAAAACATGTCATAGGAAAAGGTTATTATACAACCCCACACTTACTGTGGTAGGGATTATTCACTCTTCCACAACATTTGTAACACCCTTAAGGAAGCATGGCAGGTACAGACTTGTATACCGTACGTTTCCCCGAACGCTAGGCATAGCATTTAAGGAAGAACGGCAACCTCGTTCTCCCCACCCGGCGTATTTGTCAGCGGCTAAGCGGTTCACCGGTGCGCGCTTCGTGTGCTAGTAGCTAGTAGTTTGTTGTTCCCAGGACTGTGTGCGCTCGCTTTTGTGCTTCTTTTAAAAAGGCACGTACATGGTGCATACATAATTTCTAAATTCTCATTTATTGTTCAGAAAATAATATGCAAAAATAAAAACGCTATTCTCAAAAAAATATATAAATTAACTAATATTCTACTACGAATAAACAATTAAATAAACATTATTTAACTCGGGCTCAAAGATTCCGCCTTGCGCTGCAAGACAGTATCCGAGCCGTTTGTAGAAGTTGTCCCTCACGCCAGAGAGCGTTTCGGCTGTTACAGTGTTGGCAGTTTCTGTAATTTTTCTCTCAACTCCTGTAAATATTGTGCCCTTTCGACTTCAGCAACATAAATGGTATTTTTAAGATAACCCACAAGAAAAAATCGTTTGGAGACAGATCAGGTGAAACTTGGGGGCCAACGAATGTCGCCTGTCCCACCAATAAGACGGTGAGGAAATGCGGTTGTTAAAAACTCTCGCACCCTGGCCGCGTTATGAGCAGGACAGCCGTCTTGCTGAAACCAGCCTGCAAAACCAGACTGACCTGACCAGACCTGGGACCCTATTCTCGTCATCTTTTTGAAGCGAATTCGTAACTTTTCGACTGGAGTAGGGATATCACCGGTTGCCCGTATCTATGAGCAAGTTTGCTTGTTGCTAAGAACAATAACACACGCGCCACGCCCATACTTTCCCGTACGTTTGATTGAAAAGTATGGCCGTGGCGCGTGCGTTATTGTTCTTAGCAACAACCTAGATACGAACCAGAGGGCAACCGGTGATATCCCTACTCCATTCGCAAAGTCACGCATTCGCTTCAAAAAGATGACGAGAATAGGGTCCCAGATCTCCCACCAGTCGGCAGTCCCACTATAAATGGCTGCCGCACTCAGCGGACGATGGCAATTGTGTCGCGTGATACGCTAGTTTCTATAGACCTATGCCTAATTTTTGCGGACACAATCTGTATATATTTTTGATAAGCATTGAAAACTGAATCGATTTAGCCGTCTGTCTGTCCGTCTGTATGTCTGTCTCTCTGTCTGTCTTTCTGTCTGTCTGTCTATCTATCTGTCTCTCTGACTGACTGTCTGTCTGTCTATCTGTAAAATCTCATTTTTTTTTTCAATTTCTTGCGATGACTGCCGTAATTTTAAAGAAATTCATCTGAAGTTTGATATAAAATCTTATCTCTTACAAAGTAAGGACCAGTTCGTGATTGAGCAAATTCGGTTAACTAATTTTTTTTCAAATTCTACACCAAAACAATTCTGCGCTGGGGGGTATTTCAACTTCGGCCCGGCTGAAGATAATTTTCTTACTAGTTTTGAATTAATTTTATGCGCAGATATCAAACTGCAATGTTCTATTTAAAATTTCACATCTCGTACCAGTAAAAAAAAATCTGATGTGGCCAGGCACATGACTTTATCATACAATATATAAAATTAATAGTTTAGCTGCATGAGAATCTATTTGACTGAGATAAATCGTGTCTGCATTAAAATTAAACTAGTTAGCCAGGATTTGACAGATATTTTGATAGTCAATAGTATCAATCGAAGGTATTGTCAAAGCATCAGCATTTGACAGTACCTACTGTCATCAGAATAATACTTGTTTATCTCACAAGTGCCGAAAGTACGGAATAGCAAAACGAGCGGTGATGCGGCACGTCACCGATGACGGAGCGTCCTCGTCGCATGTGAGCGTGTCGCGCTATGTAGTTTTCGGCAGGAGTGACATCAACGTTTTTCGTGTTGCTTTTGAAAAAATACGTATTTTAAAAAAAAAATTCAAAAATGGTTATATTTCGGTATAGAAAATGTTAGGTTGATACCACTTCTACGAAATGTCAAGTTTAAAAAGCTAATTCAAATTCTGACAGATTTATATTCGTTCATGACACTGTAGATGACGTTCCATGCGGTTCTCCGAGTGTGACAGCGTGGTGACAGCCATAGACATTTCTGTGGTGACAGCACAAAAAAAATATTTGTCAAAATCCTGGCTACTATGCAGTTTCATATCAATGCAGATGCGACCGATCTCGATCAAATAGAATTTGCTCTTGCAGCTAAACTATTAATTTTACCAAAAAATGTCATAGGCATAAATTATTCAAAATTTCCTCTGCTTTAATTTATTATTTAACTATTTTGAAGAAATTACAGAAATGGCGGCTCATCTGCAAAATCCTTGAAAAAGGCTTAGAATAAACTACCAGTTCCTTTCGACCCTTTTGAACCAAAAGCTTTTCAGCTCTATGTTTGGTCATAAAACCTCTAAATATAAACTTTCGTCCCGATACCTTTAGTAGTTTCTCCAGAATCGTCGTCACAAAAATCGTTTACACACGCACACACACACACACACACACACACACACACACACACACACACACACACACACACACACACACATACAGACATTTTTTTGTACCTTGGTTAAAAATGTTCAGGGGACCCAAAAAGACCTATTTCCGCTAAAATCTCAATTTTTACTTTATCATACGCAGTAAGATAAAGTATTGTAATCATGCCGAAAAAAAAAATTGAGATTTTAGCGGAAATAGGTCTTTTTGGGTCCCCTGAACATGTTTGACCAAGGTACAAAAAAATGTCTGTATGTGTGTGTGTGTGTGTGTGTGTGTGTGTGTGTGTGTGCGTGTGTAAACGATTTTTGTGACGACGATTCCGGAGAAACTACTAAAGGTATCGGGACGAAAGTTCATATTTAGAAGTTTCATGACCTAACTTAGAGCTGAAAAGCTTTTGGTTGAAAAGGGTCCAAAGGAACTGGTAGTTTATTCTAAGCCTTTTTGAAGGATTTTGCAAATGAGCCGCCATTTCTGTAATTTCGACAAAATAGTTAATAAATAAATTAAAGTAGAGTAATTTTTGAATAATTTATGCCTATCACATTTTTTGGTAAAATTAATAGTTTAGCCTTTCAGTTTATTCTAAGCCTATTTGAAGGATTTTGGAAATGAGCCGCCATTTCTGTAATTTCGACAAATTAGTTAATTAATAAATTAAAGCACAGGAAATTTTGAATAATTTATGCCTATGAAATTTTTTGGTAAAATTAATAGTTTAGCTTCAAGAGCAAATTCTATTTGATCGAGATCGGTCGCATCTGCATTGATATGAAGTTACATAGTAGCCAGGATTTTGACAAATATTTTTTTGTGTTGTCACATTCGAAAACAGCTGATCTCATCAGAGGTTGGAAAACCACTATGGAACGTTGCCGCTGTAGTACGGCAAATTATAAAATACAAATTTCAAATAAAGTAAGATCACCAATTTGACGTTTGTTAATAAGAAATATCAACCCGTCTTTATATCTAATTCTAAAAACGATACATTGAGAAAATTATAAATAAAGTATAGCGATGAGTGTAGTTTTATTTTAGTATGTTGGTAGGGATGTGTCATGAACAAATATAAATCTGTCACAATTTGAATTACCTTTTTAAGGTGCGTTTTCATTAGTGACGATGGCAGTGGTAGCCGACGCCGTTATAGTATTTCCAATAGAAAATTGATAGTGACTCATGTTTATGTACATGCAAACTAATATGTGTCATTATCACGATATGTAAGAAATACTATAATTTCGTATTCTACCACCGCCATTAGCTACCATTACCTACCAATCGGAACGCACCTTTAAACTTGACGTTTCGTCTAAGTGGTACCAACCTAGCATTTACTATACAGACATCATTTATTTTTTTTAAATACGTATTTCTTAAAAAGCAACACTATAGACGTTGATGTCGCTCCTGCCAAAAACTAGATAGCCGACTCGCTCATATGCGACGGCGACACTCCGCCTTCGGTGACGCGCCGCATCACCGCTCGTCGCGCTATTCCGTACTTTCGGCATTTGTGACATAAATAACTATTATTCTGATGACGTAGTGTAGGTGGTGTCAAATGCTGATGCTTTGACAATACCTACGATTTATCTCAATAGAATAGATTCTCATGCAGCTAAACTATTAATTTTATATATTGTATGATAAAGTCATGTGCCTGGCCACATCAGATTTTTTTTTTTCGGCACGATTACAATACTTTAGCATACTGCGTATGATAAAGTAAAAAGACATATTACATAAAAGTGGACAAAAATCTAGAGCCGCAAGAAATTGTGATTGATCAGTTGACAGTGACAGCGTATCCAAGCTCTTTGTTGATAGAAACCGATAGGAAGTATGTTGACTTTACAGCAAAGGTTTTTTATTTAGGTTTTTGTTACGGCTTTGTTACGCGCAATTGAAGTTGTTAACAGATACCCTGCTAACAGTATACCCTGCGGTATACGTTAACATTTTTTGCTACCTAGTTTGGACGAAAACACAAGGTGTACTATTTATAAGATATCTTATATGATCAGTCGAAAAGGTTTTTGCTTCAATAATTTCCTGGTTCTAACTTGTGTTTTTTTATATGTAGGTTAATATATGTAGGAAACTACAAATAATATTAGGCGTTTTAAGCATAACTTCTCAAGCTATTTATTTTACATGCGAACAGTATATGCCACAAAAGTACCTACGTAATCTGAAATTAAAAAGCTAAATCTCTAAACTATAAGTATGTAGAAATCCATAGGACATCTGAATACTAGTATTTCCATAATTTAAAACTCGATACTAATCATTGAAGTTCCGTTTGACGGGTTTGTTTGTCATAAGGTCCCTTTCGTGCAAACGGGCAACATATTTTTCACACATCTTAAAGATAAATAAATAATTCTACGTAGAAAATGGTTGAATGGTTTTATCAAAATTTTCCGTTCAAAAGAAAATCGATTTATTTCGAATCATAATAATCAAAAGAAAATATATTTTTCTATAACAGAAGCTGACCAGTTTTTATACGAACGACTGCTAATGTATGCACTATGTATCTATGCAATCTGTGCACTCCAAATTTGGAAAAATCTAAATAATGTGTATACAGAAACACTATAAAAATATATAAACCACGCCAGCAATATATCAGGATGACTTGTCTTCACCTACGTCTTTATGTTTTTGCATTAGAATTATACTTTAGACTGTTTAAAATTCTTAGAACAATCTTTGAAGCTTTGACAATAATTAAAAGGAAAACAACAGGATCACTTCTATCGAGCCTAGGGGATTTTTTAATTAGCAAAAACTTAAATAATAAACAGAGACAATAAAAAAATAAGCAAACCACGCCAGCAACATATCCTTGGCTTCAAGACGAGTTTCCCTCACCTACGTGTTCATGTTTTTGCATTTCAATTATACTTTAGACTGTTTAAAATTCTTAGACCAATCTTTGAAGCTTGGATAATAATTAAAAGGAAAACATATGAATCAATTCTATCGAGCCTAGGTGATTAGATACATACATATGGTATCAGGCGGCTACATCGTTTATGGACTCTTAAGTTGGAGTCTTTGTGATTAACATACAATTTCATAATATCTTAGTTTACCTTTTCATTATAGAATGCAGACGGACATCTATGTTACCAAATATTCCAATAATGTTTTCATTACAGTAAGTTGTTCCGCAAACAGAAGGGTTAACTGAAAAAATCTACTCGATTGAAATTTTTTTTCCAAACATGTTTTCGTTCAATATCCCCAAACTCCCACACAAACAACAAGCAAAATACCGTATTCAGTTCACGAAGAATCCCTCGAACTCCCTTGACATTCGTCAGCCTACGCTCTCCCGCTGCGTTATAATCAATGCAAATCCGATAAATTTCGAGGAGGTCTCTAAAAAGCCTTCCCCATTGTGTTTTGACAGCGACCGTACAATTCCCTCGGCCCCTTCAGACTTTATATGACGTGGCTGTTTACACAAACAAGTTACATAAGACGTCCTTAAGCATTTGAGCAGACGAGGAAGCTAAGAATATACTGTTATTAAAAAAAGTAGATTAAACCAAATTACAAAAAAACTCTAAAGATTCAAAGCATTTTTCATTTCATTACATTTTATTAAGTGCAAAAAACTCAAACGAGTGTAATCAAACAAATTATTACAAAATTACAACCAATCTTTGTACACAATTTAAAATGAAAAACTCATCAACAAGCTAAAATATTTATTTTTCAAAAAACTCTTGAAGGAGTATATCGCATACATACAGATTCAAATTTATTAAGTTTGCTTTTCATGGTTGAACGATGATATAAACATGACGTTGCGTATTTTTTATAATCGTACTCGAAGCGACCGAAAATTAGATTCAATTACAAAGTTTATTCAAGAGATTATAACGGCATTAACTGGCGGCGCTTATACGTAAGCGTCTGAATTTATTTGCATTAATTTTGAGCGCTAATCCCAGCAACAGACACATACATACCATACACACTCACAATCATACGGAGATTACTTCGGCGTAGGCACACAAAACTCGTATGAGGTACAATACAAATTTCACAACGTAAACAGATTATGTTAAATGGTTTTCTTTTCTGTGTATCTTCCTCCAGATTCGTATGTCATACTTATTATACGTGTTGCAGTACGTTACCATACATGCAAGAAAACAACACTTAATATACCTACTAGATTTAAATGTTCTTTCAATGCGGTTGGTTTAAGGTAACTTTTGAATTTAGCATAGAAATTTGTAGAGTTTATTATTTGTATATTACGTATGAGGATCTTAACGTACTTGCAAGTAAAAATATTTCAAAAGTATGCCCGATTTTGTTATATAAATATTCAAACTATTATAACAGTTTCAACAGTTTATTTATTAATAATATTTAAATACATGCACAAACAAAATAAAATAAATACAACTATATTACATATAGTATTACAAACGTCAGCTCTGAGCGTATAAAACTAAAAATATGAAAATACTTAGAAATTTAGAATCGTAAATTTGTAGACACAGAATATTTTACAGATCACTAAATTAATTGTAAATGCTAATCCCGAAACCCGATTTAAATTGCCAAGAATTCCCATGCGACATCCAAACGCCTGTTCGTGGTTCTGTTATCTTATTGACTCATTTTGCCATTATTTTGTAATTCGGTAATCTGTCGCCGGATATCAAAATTTCTTTGGTGAGGCATAATCGCCGTGTCGTTATATGTATGGTGTCTGTAAACGCTGCACGTGCAATCCGCTACTGCTGGCAGCGTCGCTGTCGATCCCTTCCACCGCTCGCCCCAAAGACCGAAGAGCGCCGCGTCAATTGCAGCAATCATGAGATGCTTCAACTCGATCTTTTGTAGCGAAAATGCAAGATAAAGAATGATTATGTAATAAACTTTAAACCTATGAATTAGTGGGTAGCCTATAGTCTATATTTCATTATTGTAGCTCTTCTATTAAAGGAATTGCTGGTATTGGATAATATAGCTTTTTGTAGGTCAAGCACTAATCCAATGATTTTACAAAAATGTACATTGAAAGCTAGCATTCCGCAGGTGATTTTACTTTTTAATTCGTTCAAATCTATGTATTATTTCCGGAGTAATTAATTGCTAAAATTAAAGGAATAAAAATTACGTGGCAAAAACAGCCCCAATTCTTCTTAATTTGGAAAAAACGGGAAAACGCCAACTATACAGCTTTCAAATTTTTATGAGTTGTAGCATATTAATCAAGGACAGCATCAGATTTTTTTAAAATTTTGTCGCCTCTAGATTTGCGAGAAAACGTCAAAAGAGGGGACATAATATATGGCCACGATAGTACATATCCAAAAAGCTGAACTTCATTTTTAAAATAACACTTTTAAAACAGCAATTTTTACTTATAGGGTAACAAACAAAAATTCTTTTACTAGACTGAGTACAGCGAATAACGGCAAAAAGTGACATCTTGTAAAAGCAAAATAGACGATATCAATTATATATTAGTGAACACCATCATCTTATGGTCATTAATATGAAAACAAGTTAATATTTCAAGACAGCTGTTTCGCTGGTGTAACCACAGAGTGTTAATGGATTTATGATTAATTAAATCCTCTTAACAACCCACCGCAAATACAAGTTTTGTGTCAATAAACTTTAATACAATTTACAATTTTACATGTTATGTGGTATGTCATTAGTTGCATCCTTTGTCGAATATGTTTAAAATTAAAATCTGGAGAACTACGATTAAAATAAAAAAGTTGAATTTAGGACAAATTCATCTCAGGGTATACTGAAGTAGAAAATAAGTACATATTAAGTACAAAGGATGCTCGCAAAGAAAGCACAAATACAAGGTATTTAAATAAAAATTAAGCTATTTAGAAAATAATAATGAACATTAAATAAGTATCTATGTTAGATAACTGTGCAACCCGTAAACAATAGAATTGAAAGTTAAATTAAATAAATGCACACGTGTTATAACAATTTTTTGAAAAACGTAACAAGAATTTAATATTTTAGCGAAGTTTCGGCAAATAGTGTAAATTTGTTCTTCCTCTTATACCTATAACTATGACTACCTGAAACAGTAGGTACCCTTTCTTTTAGTCATAATTCGATAGATTTGTACTCTAGAAATACTCAACTAAAAATGGCTAAAAATAAAAGTATAAATTTGAAGAACACATAATACTGATTCTTTATTATTATGTTGAGAGTTATACGGTAAAAAATGTGCATAAATTATCATACTTGTACTTTGCGTATACAAGATTTCTCGCTAAAGTTAGTTTTGGTGGAGGAGCTGGGGCTAAATTTATGAGCTGGTGAATTTTGATTGCTTATCTATTATTAAATTTATAATTTATTATTTTTAAATGATTGGGTGCTGGTATACATATCTCTCCAGCGTTCTACGAATACGATTGTAATAAACTCTATAAATACTAAAAGCTAATACGTACTATACGAAAAACATCCTCAAATGTGTGTGTCTACGTTACTTTACGTTACTAAGAACCGACAGCGGAGTCCGTAGAGCATATTGTCAGGCGCACTGATCGAGATATATCTTCTCACCGACAGTTCCATAAGTCATATTGATGGCCTGTGCAGGCCAACTATTCGGATCACATAAGTGTATTGGCGCTGCAAGGGACACATATTGAATTTATTCCGCCTGATAGATATGCATGACGGAGTACGCATATCTACGACCCGATCACGTAATGGTATTCCAATGTCCCAAGTATTCTTTTGATGCCAGACCGCAGTCCGTTCATGTGCAAAGTAACCTAAAGCATAAAATCATTTCAAAAGGCTTTCTACAAAAGAAAAAAAAAAACAGTAACAAAGCAACCCCCATCAGCATTTGAATTAGAGACGCGATATCTCATACAATTTATTGACTATGCGAAGAAATAATCGAAACTACCGATAAATTAATGAATATAAAGTGTCGTTTTTACAAGTCTTGGTATTCGATTATTCATTCAAGAATAATAATGAATAAAAATATGTATAAGCCAAGCATACGGGATTGGACCAATGATTTTGAGCTACCTATGACATCGCTGTTATTGTTTACTATGAACATTGTTGTTATGGAAACATACAACATTGTCTTATTATCAAAACATACAAAAATATGGAGTAAATATACTGAACTGAAAAAGTTTGTTAATTTAAAAGTTATCGTGCTTATCGTGTTTTATTAACAAAGAAAATAGTACTGACTACTTCAAGCTTAAAGAAAATAGTTTTATATTATTTATTTAGGTACTTTTAATGTTCTGTTACTTTCATAACAAAATCCCGATCGCGTGTCATTAAGTTTTATTTCCTAAAACCAATAATAGTTATTGAATCTGAAATTTGAACTTTTTGTGTTGTAATTCAACCAGGGATGTAAAATGTCGGTAATTAGTTTTTCGATAAGTTACCGCCGAAATTTAAATTATTCATTACTCATATAATTAAAATATTAAATTAGCATGTAATTATAAATTCAAAATGGTAAATTACGCAGGTTTAAATTACCAGATAATTCACAATTCAAAATGATAAGTTACCGATGACAGTTAAGTTAAGATGATAGCTACTTATGTCAATATAAATGTACGGTCGAACCTTAAAGTTTGTGTTGTTATCACACCCAATCTCTGGTGATTACCCTGATTTAATAGTAGTAAATACTATTAGTCGTTATTTTATTTATAAAAAAATGTGCAATTATGCATATTGCAAGTTACTTTATATTATTTCGGTTAGATGAATAGTTGCGGCTTATCACAGTCTTAATCAGTCCTAAATTGTCAAAGAAGAAACAGGATAAATCTAATTTAGTTATTTATAAAATTGCTGTATGCTTTGTAAAAAATAATAATAGGCAATAATATACAGTGCGCTCGAAAAGTATGAAAACATAAGAAAATCATTGAGACGAATTATTTAACAATTTTCAAACATGACGATCTTAAAATAACAATATTGTAAAGTAGCTCGTGATTGGGATCATCCAGACCAGGGTGGATGTAAATGAAACACACTGGGTTTACATGCGTGTGTAATTGTTGACAAGATACTCCAAGCAAACAGCTGAGAAGGCAGGCCACAGCCTTCTCGTACGGGTGTTGGATGTCTCACTCATTAATACAGCCGAAAAATACCATTCCCCGATACTCCGGTGTGTGGCTACTTATATCAATTGTCCAAATACGTCCATACGTCCAAATACGGTTACCAAACGACAAGGTTGTTCCCATGATTTTTGTGCAAACTCGGCGTCTGTACACCGTACTTTGAAACTACGAACTCTTAAGGCTATCCACATGCCTATTAGCCTATTATTTATCTAAAATATCGAATTACTGATTATTTGGATATGCCACATCTCGAAATAAGACTAGTTAAATATAGAAATGGAAAGCGTACCTTCTAGTATAACAACTTGGTAAAATAATATTTTGGTAAAAATGTAAAGGTTTTCGGATAGAAACAAGAAAAAGAAAGAAACAGGCAACAATAATGTATCTTGCGTACAGCAAAGGAGATATGTGAACATAAGATGGCAGTGGTGTGAATATCAAAGATTTTTCGTCGGGTATAGCCACTTAAAAAGGCACCAGCAGATATTAAAAGTGATAAATGGCAATAAAACTTTTACCTTATAACTCTCTCTCCGTGCAGGGCGATAAAAACTTGGCTAAATATGAACCATTAATTCACTCGAAAACTACCGCTGTAAAGTTCCGCTTTCTGCCGACATTGTAGTTTAAAAATAACTGGGGAATAGCTGCGCGTTTTCCAAAACATAAAACACCCCCGAGACGAGGTAATTAGCGCCCCGATACGTGCCTCGAACCTCGTACAAAATGTATACGGGTATACACCGTTGGATACAGCATCGCCGCCCGCCTCCTGTATATCATGTAAAATCATCTCGCGGCGTCTCAATTTATCTTCGGCGTTGGTACGTAATTCTACGGTGCTAGTCTATTACGTAATGGGGGTGGATCGCGCTGGCTGTGCGAGTCCCACATGATACGCCATAAATGCTACCAGCAGAAGTCGTAAAGCATCAAGGAACGTCTTCGCAACCCCAACCGCGAACATCAACCTCTCGCCCCTCTCCACCTAGGCCCACCCCTGTAATTTGAGACGCCGTTGGACACGCATCTTGCCCCTCTAATTGACTGTAACCGACTACCTTGTTATTAAAGTGGGTGAATTTATTCCGAGATGTAAATTTAAGCCGTTCATGGTTAATGTATCGAATTACATAGTAAGATTGCCACTTCCAAAAGAAAAATACGTACTATTGTGAAATTTGAAATTGGATGCCAACCTGATTTTGTGTTAAATTTGTGAAAATTTAGGGTTTTTCTTCTCGCAATTCAAGAAATCTTAAATCTCTCGTCTCCTACCCCCAAAACGCCAAAATAACCCACGCCATAATTATTGCGCTAATCGCGAAATGCTCGCTACCATTCGATTCTGAAGGTCCTTATGCAACTGCCATCGGAAAGACAGTTCAGTATTTACGCAGATTATTATTTATGCAAATTTTAGTGTGGGCTACAAAATATAGTAATGCTTTCCGGTGGCAGTTGCGTCTGGTTGTTGGCTGATGTAACAATTTGCTAATAACATAACTAAATGTTAACTATTAGAGCAGGAGTTATTTTTTCTAGAATTTCTCTAGAATTGCATTCTGGTGTATTGTAGTGCGTGATTGTAGTGAGTTGGCAAAAATGTTTACAGAGCGACGGTTCAGGTATTAAAAGATGGCGCGTCCTATTCCACATTTGACTAAAATGGCACTTTTGTGATATGTCGATGGTGAAAGTACTATCATTGACTAGAAAACTCAAAATCACTCCAGTTTGAATATTTGTACAAATAGAAAGCAATAAATATATTTTCTAGGTTATACCAAATGTCAAATATGGTCAAATATAATAAATATAAAATAAATTTAGACATGGCATCGAGATAGTATAGAAGAGGAGGAGTCATATCAGCTTAAAATTGGGATCACTTTATGTCAAATCATACCGTCCGTTAGTCCCATAGTGTCAAATTGACAAGTCGATACATTATATAGGTTTAAATAGTTTCTAGTGCGCTATAAGTATTTTTTCTAACTAATTATAATGACAGTATGTGATATAAGAAGCTGTCGCAGCAGAAAGGGTCCTGGCTGCAATAAATCAGCGGGAATTACGTTTCATCGGGAAGTGACGTTAGATGTCAGTCAAATGACAATGAGCAGGCCGGTATTCAAGAAAAATTTTAGTCAATTTTTCGTTTTTTTAACAATTAAATGTAGGTTTCCAAACATTTGTGCGCAGCAGGAATTATGGATACAGATTGTTGACCGATGTAACTGGAAGCGGACAAAGTCCAGTGTTGTTTGTCCGAAACATTTTATGGAGCTATGTATAGACAGAACATCACCAAATGGCATCAAAATAATAAAATGGTTTTGTTTACAGGCCAATAGGTTACAAAATGTATAATACTTATTTGGTCAACTTCATATTTGTTAAACTTATAAGTTTTATTTTACATTAAGTTAAACAAATGCAACATTTATTTTACATTATTTGTTATAACCTTAATCCAGAGTATTTTTGTGTTTATTATATATTTTTACTTTCTTTAGTTGATCAAATATATGTGCTATGTTGCACTGTCTGCAATATTACAGAAAAATAATTATAATTAGTCCGGGCCTGTGCAGACCTACTGACGCCGTTTTGAGTATATCAAAAACGTCGTCATAGCGTCTCCTTTCTATACTATCTCGATGAGACATGGTTATTGTGGCGCCATCTACATCTGGAGATGTTTTTTATTTTGAAGCTTTGGAGCAACGCGCGGCATTTGAATTGAGACTTGCATATGAAGCCTAGCCTCTAAAATCTAAATCGCTATCTTCGAACGAGATTTCAGGGATACATTACTAGAAATAATTCAGCGGTCTACCTGCACAAGATTGAAGAGGGATATCTATCACTGTCGAGCATGACTCTATTGAAAAAAAACACGTAATCTGTGCTAATCGGCTATACAGAGATGTACCACTAAATATCAAATGTGAAAGTGCCTTTATTTTATAACTTTGTTTGATCCTGGTGGTCGTCAATGTTAACAACGTTTCAAAATGTTTAATAGTAGGGGATAGACTGTAAGCAGTGATGTTAAATACCCGGGTATTTATTATGAAGGGTAAATGCCCGGGTATTTACCCAAAGTGGGAATTTATAGGGGTATTGATAAACGTAGTATTGTTATTAAAAATAGCAGTAAAAGGAAATATTTAATTACTAAATCGAGGTTTTTCCATTATCATAAAATCAATCTCTCTCTTATAACAAAATATTCCTACAAAATTAAAACAAAGAATAAAAATATCAGTCTCATCTGACGATATATCAACAGCAGACATTTTCTTGTCATCATCCTCCATTCGATCAAATTTCATATTTTCTGATTCTGTTATCAAAGAAGATTTAGCAGAAACTTAGGATTATATGTTAAGTATGTCAAATTAGCGGCTTTTGTCGTTGTTAATCAATTTTCTATTTTGCTATGAATCCAAGTAAATGTTGTGAATGTTCTTATATAACTCAAATATTTTACATTATTTGTAATTAAGAGTACACATTTACAGAGTGTCCCATTTTCTCTATCTGTTTACTATCTATCTGTTTACCTTATTCCTTAAAAAATTACAACCGCTTGAGATAATTGCAAATCTGTATTTTAAATGTTTAAATCCTGTAGGAATTGATAAAAATTATAACTCGGCTTGAAAAAACTTTATATGTATTCAGAATGACAATTACTTGTAGAGAAACAAATGTCTAAAACGTTTCATATGTATTTTGTTTTCGTTCATTTGTTTATTTAGTTTATATTTAACAATTTGAAATTTTTAGTTAAATTTATTTACTTTTAGATTTGTTATAAGTATTGATTGTGCCCTTTCTTAGTTTTAGCTTTGTTTGATATGCAGTTTATTGTATATTTTTATTTATTTACTTAATATTTCAAGCGGCTGTAACTTGGAGTTAAGGGAACAATTAAATTTAGGTATTTACTCTACGTAGGGGTAAATAGCCTGACTGTAAGTAACAACAGAGAATGTTGAAAAAGTTAACAAAATATAACTACGTTTACCCTTTGAATCATAACTGTTTTCATTTTTAATTAAAGAAAGACTATTTTTGTTAAACTGACAGTTGGTCAATTTAACTTTCCTGATGAATAAATAACGAACAATCGTAGCGTTCCTTGCAGGGTAACTGAAAAAGCACCAGTTTACTTCTGATGATAACACTAAGGCAAAATGAGGAAGCAAATTCTATGTACGAAGGAAACTTGCACAAAACATTAACTGACAAGAACAGTCGCTAAGAACTTAACTCGACTTGGCTAAATGACAGCAATGTCCAAATGTTGGTGAAGTGAATACACATAGTTAGGTCCAGCTTCAGCAACTTGAGTGGCAGCGACTTTAGATATCACTAGTGTCCAATTTTATTAAGTCATTGCCTCTCTTCTGAACGTAATACTTAGAGAGCGATAAATTTTAGACTTCATATTTTTTTTTCGTGGAATGCGATGTTCTATCGCTCCTATAAATATTCGGAGATTAAAAATCCCGCCACTGGAGTGGCAGTCCACATTTAACCGTAACACCCTGGATTTAAAACTAACAATGACACCTTGGATATAAAAGTAACTGAAAATATTATCTAACATATTATGTGATTGTGGTTCCAAATGAAAACGATTAAAAAGAATGAGAATAAACATAAAAATGAAGAAACAAAATTCGTTGAATGCACCTAACATTCAGGATGAGCTGCTACATTCAAACACAAAAAGGTCGGCAAGTAAACTACTCAAGACTAATAAAATTTACACATGTTAATTGAACAAAAGTTTTCATTTTTAAACTGAAAATAAAATGTTATTTGTTACATACAAACATTGTGAATAAAACACTAGGAAATAATCTATTTAAAAAAATCAAATCGTCGTCACGATCTGAAATATAATCGACAAGAAGGAATAGAAAACAAGAAACAAAAACTATCCCACAAATGCTGAGAGTAAAATATTTATATTAAGTAAGCACTGGTGCTTCGAGCCGGGTTTAGCGAACATAAAACTACATTTCAGTAAACTTAGTTCGGGAACTTGAACTTCTAATTGGTAACAATTGAGGAAAAGGGGCATTAATTAATACAGCCGTTTATCCATTAAAAATAGACACCTTTCCTAAGAAACGGCACAAACAAATTTTCCGCTAAGTGGCTCAACATAAACCCCCTGACAGAAACTTTCCAGACATAACACTTTGCCCGAACGAATAAAAAAAACTACGGCCATAAAAACCAGCAAAGCAATTCTCCGCAATTTCGCAACATTTGGCTTTAAGGACCCGTATTTGCTTTATGGTCCTTTACAGCTTAATATCGCGGAGGAAAAAAGGAGAAGGAGAGATCCGCGTTATTAGCGAGGAAATATTATTATAGTTTTGTGTCGCCTTCGGCAGCCCGGTAGAGAGCGGGCCCGTAGTTTTATTACAGACTGGCGCGAGAACCGGTAGCAGTGCAGTTTTATGTTAAAATAATTGCTCGCTGCTGGATTTCTCGTCCCGTAATGGCATTCCGTAATTCCAAATTCGTCCGAACACACAACCCCCTCCGGGATAAGCCACGGCTGAGACATTGTCGCAGCCATCTGTTGCTACCGGCGTCGTCGAGTATTTGCATAATCACGCCTACAATAACAGAGCAGTTATAAAACAACACACCTGTCTGATTCAGACTCTTGTGGGTTCGACGTGCGGACAGTTGATCGCGGGAGAGATTTCTCGACCGCCACCGCGTCCAGCGGCCACCGTCAGTCCTTTTTATTGCCGAATCATTTATAACTGTCACTGGACGCAACGGTTAACAGCTTCATATAGTAATCCCAGGTGTTGTACCTCCCCGATTTTTGGACAACAAAGGTGGTAAAGGACCATTGACAAAGGTCGACAAAGGTACTGGCTTGACAGATAACAGTGTATCAGGAGGGATGTCAGTGTCATTTTGTATTCAGATTTTTATATGTATTAGGGCTGGTATTTTCACCAACCAGTATATCCTGAATAGTCTAGCTATGGCTCTACAGCAAACGATGGGCGAACAATACGATTAGGGTTTAGACAAAAATTAGGTTTTGAAAAAACGCTTTTCGATTTCCAAATTTCCAAAAATCAAGTTTAATCCGCTTTTCGAATTTCCACAGATAAAATGCGATATTATCTATATTGCAAGTTAATATTTAATTCGCATCAGTAGGGTGAAGTAAACGCTCTTGAACAGTAAGTAAATTTCTAATGCACGTTTTGTATTGTGTTATAGATTTAGGACTGAAGAAGGCATTGTATTACCCGATACATGTATCGTATGTAAAAATAAATACGAAAATGTTTTAATTTTAATTAAACAGTATTAAATATGTATCCTAATGTTAGTGCATTAATATTGAACTATAAAATTTTAACCAAATATGATTCGACCCAGACGACACAAAACACAAAACATACTTAAATAAATAAAAACAAAATTGGGAAACAAATTGAGAAATTGAGAATAAAAATAAAATGATAAATAGAGCATTAAATAGTTCTTTGGATTGTCATTGGCTGTCACAAATTCTGACACTGTCTCGTTCATTGATCTATTACTTCTTCAAATTTTTCAAAGAAAATATGAATTGATTTTTCTAAAACCATTGCGTTGATAACAATATTATGTAATCTATCATATCGCTAGTTTGCTATGTATATTGGTAGACATAGTCAAAAGTTTTACATTTTAAGTTTTCCAAACATTTTACAGGAGAAACTTTTGAAATATATGTTGAAAATAAAAATATATTTATTACAATGTATAGTACGACCCTGAGGTTGAGTATGGCTGAACTAGACCTAGAGTTCTAATATTTTAAAACTTAAAATTTAAATTACTTAATATCTAATACCGATTTCTAATGATCATGGTAATGTTTTTAATCAAATAGCTCATTATTTGTACATATAAAGCCAAGTCTCTAAAACTTTTTTACTTTATCATACGTATTGTAATCATGTCGATTTTAACAGAAATATGTCCTGGTGTATGTTGTTTTTGTGGTGACGATTCCGAAGAAAGTACTAAACGAAACTTCATATTTAGTTTCATTAAGTTTCATTAAGTTTTATTACGTTTCATGACCAAATTCAGAGCTGAAAGCATTTTTGTTCAAAACGGTAAACAGGACCTGGATGTTTACTCTTAGGACTTTCACCGATTTTGCAAATGAGCCACCATTGCTCTAATGTCGTCAAAATAGTTAAAACCTCTACTTTAAGAGGAAATATTGTATAGTTTATATTCATGAAATTTTTGGTCAAATTAATAGTTTAGGTGCATGAGCAGATTGAAATCAACATATGGTATTAAAAACAAACAACATAACAAAACATACTCACAAACCTCTCTAGCAAATCCTCACCATGTGAGCTCGGCGGGTTAAGAGAGGGAGGCTTTGAATGTGTTAAAATGATTAAATTCATTATCTTAAATTTCGATTCTCCAAATAAAAAGTTGAAGAATCCATAATCGACAATTATTATTATTAATTGATACAATAATTATTATTACAAATTTGTTGTTGTCAATTTCAAATAGAGATTATGAGCTTTTGGTGTTCAGGGAAGTCATGACGGTTTACTTTTAACTGTTTAACTTTTTACTGCTGAAAATGCGCTCTTTTTATCCGACGGTCAAACATATGTAAATATACTGATATTCTTTTTTAATAAAATTAAGTAAAGAAGTAAATATATAAAGTTATCTGACCAACCGAACAATTTCACATAGGCATTGATCTGAGCATATATGAATTCTTTACCGGCAAAATCCTTACAAATCCACTTTTACTTTTTTACATGAAAACCTCAATAGGTTTTCTCAATAGGGTACTGATAACCCCTCAATAACATACAACAAAGATATTGAAGTTCTTTATAGGTTTTTTCCAACAAGAAGAAACCACCGTTGAGGTATCGTGTTTTGTAAAGGACCAGTTATGTTACGATGAAACCTTAATATCGTAAATAAACACCAATAATGTAAATCAATCAAAAAAGTATGTAATACGGATGATATGGTTGTTTGAAGAAATAAAAGACTTCGTTGCGAAGTAATTAATGCAATAGGGAATAGGGTATTTGACTGTATTGAAAATATAGCTAGTATTATAGTCATCCTAATAGATCACAGTTCAAGGAAACTATTTGTTATTACTTTTAAAAATGTGCTTTATTTCTATTAAAAACCAAAATTAAAATTGAATTTTATTCACGTCCTATCACGTGATTAAAACCGCCCTGTAATTGGTTCAGTCTGCAGTGACGCCATTCGGTAGTACGCTTATGTATCTCCCGTTTGAAGTTACTACGTTAATTTACAAACAATACAAAACAACTTTGTTAAAGCGGTTAGTGGTAATCTACCAAAAGTTAACGCTTTGATCATGGGATTCTTCTTTAAACATAATCCTTATTTTTATTCTCCGGAACTAAGCAATGTGTAAAAAGTGCAATGTGAGCATAACTTTGTAGGTTAGGTTAGTCCTAACCTTAAACTGTCAGATTATACGTCGATCGAAAATACTATAGATAACTTATTCTAGTCAGTTTAACTTACGTCGAAATTAGCTTTACAAAAGAACACTTGTATTGGCCGCTATTTATTTCTTTTGTATTTCTACGAGCCAGTCTCAACCACCGAGTTTTTATTGATGTGTTTCTGCATTGTGGATTTATACACCATTTATAACCCATTTTGATGTAGAAATTGTGAAAACAACACATCATACAACACAATTACCAAACGGCGACGAAGCCGATGCTTACAGACCATATGGGCCGATTGGACATCTAGTAACGTGTGACGTCACAAGAATCACGTGATCTACGTACAACAGAGACTATCGTTTTGGCGGGACTTTTTGTGATTCAATTTTTAACGCTGATTTTTATGAAATATTGAGGAAATAATTACGAAAAATAAGGCATTTACAATGTAGAGTGAAGGAATAAACACACAGATGATTTTCCAATAATAGTAAAATACCCTATTATATGTGGCGATTAATTTTGGGCTGTTACACCCATCATCAGGCCAAGATGAAAAATGAAAAAGATAAGAACTAATTTATTTAACACAGAGCAAAAGCAATGACATTTAACAGACAAACAATGACTAATATAATATATTTACCGTAAATATCAGTCGAGTATTTTTCATGAGTCGATATGTAGATGACATATTTTCTATTTTTAAGACACAAACCATGATTTGGACATCCTTTTAAAAAAAAAATTACAGCTGGAAAATAATTTATTAACAATAGCAAGTAGTAACTGCCGTTTATATAAAGAAAATACCGAAGCAATAGAATTAAACAATAATAAATAATTAACCGCATGTTCAAATGACTCTTGGTTTAGACTTCTGGTTGTCAAGGTTGTATTTAGACCTCGGTCCAGAGATATTTTAAATTTTCTGTAATGTTCATAATTATTTGTTTTGGCTTGTAATTACAGCAGTATTACATTCATACTGCTTTATTTGTTTCTCTTCTAACCAGCGACAAATAAAGAAGTAAACTCCGGAAGCGTCGCTAATCCGGAAGCAATAACCTCCAATCCCCACACAAATCAACTCTCGACAGCTTCCAAGAAATATCCACTTAAGCAGCTCAGTCATACTAAGCCATTTACATATTCAACATCGTACAGACTACACTACGCTGACATCGACAGTGGCATAAAACAGTCGACGGTTTGCACGGTCGTAGAGCATACGTTGTTATCATTTATGGGGTGCTTAAGTGCTTAGTATGCACGACGATGCGGTGGAGAAAGAGAAGGAGGATAGGTTGGGCGCTTTATTGCAAACGATCTCCTGGCTACCGGATGTGTAAACAGAACTCCGCGGCTCCTTCCGGAATACTTCGAGGCGATAAGCGGCGAGAAGGGTTGCGCGGGCTCTTCTTATGATCTATGCGAGGAGGGAGGGCCAGGGCCATGGATGCAACCGTCGCACAATGCAAGATGCTTATCGACACGCGGGGATCATCGGGTTTGTCAACGCCGTAAGTGCCTGCGCAAGATATGCGAAATGGGAAGCCTTTGGCGACACACAAGAAAGATATGTCATCGGTACTCGCCATTTCAGCAATCTTTGGCTTGATATGCTATGTAGCGGATAGTACTTAGTGAATAGCTGCTAATTTGCAGTTTAACATCTATTTTGTGTCATAGATCCACTGTAAGACGAGGATATCCGATTATAATATAATTGATTAAATTGGAAATAACATATCGAGAGCAAATATGAGAATTCAAAAAAACCGTTTGAAGTTTGCGTACTATATATAAGATGTAGAAAATTAGTTTTTGCTATGCTCATGTGTGTTGATGTGGAGTTTCTGGAGAACTTGAGGACTTACTGGCTGCTTTAGTTGACAGCTTGTTCGGTTTCTGCAATCGAACCGTTCGTAAATGACTTTCCACCCAATACACTGTTTACCTGCATTCATTATGATAAAAAGGAAAGAATTCCTGGAAAGCGGTAATACAAAGAAAATTTTTGATGGTTGTAATGATTGATAAGATTGATGATTGATAAGACATAAAAAGACATAACTCAATTCCCATGGAATTCCCATGAATGCGTCGGTGATTGGCCTAAGTTGCGGAAATTGACCGACATAAAATAGACAAGTTTAAAAAAGAATTTTAAAGCTAATATAAAGCTTTGTATAAAATAACTTTGTGACAAGATGTTGAGCAAGATTCTTAACCAGGAACGTGAGAGAGATTCTGAAAGAAGTTGTCATTGACCTGCAGGATATACTCGTAAGTTTCGACGTAACATCACTCTTTACGTGTGTTCCGGTTAAGGAGACAGTCGAAGGCCTTCGGACAACACTTGTCCTTCTAGGTCTACCAACCGATGTACCGGATCTTGTAGAGCATTGTCTCTCCACCAAATACTTCAATAGGGCGGGAGCGATATATGAGCATGTAGAGGGGTGCAGCCATGGGATCTCCTCATTCACCAGTAATCGCCAATTTCTTCATGGACTTGTTTGAAGAAGAAGCTATTAGGTCAAGTCCTTACAGACCCAAGCAGTGGGTCAGATATGTCGATGATACCTTTGCGGTTTGGCCACACGATAGAGATAAACTTACTGTGTTCATTCACCACCTGAATAATGTTAGTCCTGCCATCAAATTCACGATGGAGGATAAAGAGCTGCCATTCTTGGATGTGCTGGTATCCAGAACGGCGTCAGAATTGATACACCAAGTCTGACATACGGGGTGTCGCACAAAGGAAATGCAAGTCTCAGAGGAGCCGCAAGAGTCAAAGGGGTCTGCTTGCTTACCATACGTACGTGGGGTTCAGAACGAATCGGTAGATTACTGAAGAAATCGGGTATCACGGTAAGGTACAGAGCACCAGCTAAAGTAAAGGATCTTTTGCCTAACCCAAAGGATATCACACTACTCCTGAAGAACGAAGGGGTATACAAGATAACATGTGAGTGTGGAACATGCTATGTAGGACAGAAAGGACGAAGTATCGAATGTCGAGTCAACGTAGAGACACCCGGCTACGCAAGATTCAACAGTCCGCTGTTCCTTGACACTACCGCGAGTCGGGACACACAATGAATTTCGATTACGTGAAGATGTTGGCAAGGGTGAGTAATTATCATCGAAGGCTTATTAGAGAAGCCATCGAAATTTACAAACATCCTGACAACATCAATCCCGAGGACGACACTGACATTAGAAGGGTCTGGCAATCGATCCTAACTTGGTCAGGTGGAAAAGCACATGGGAGCAGCAGCTCCAGATGTGCGCGTGAGGTATAAATTTAGGTATATAAGGCAGATTTCCTTAGTAGGTCTTAAGTATTCAGTTAGCTCTGAAGAAGCGAGTAACATGGTTCGCAAAACGTCAGCATTTACAAATGTTGAAACTCGGCATAACCCGGAACCAGTATATTTTCTAAGCTAACTTAATTAATTCAATGGTTGACCCCACGATACCTGTTGTTAGCACAAGGAGGTCACACATATTATTAAAAAGCTTTTACGAACTTCATTGCTTAATATGTATCGCTAACATCTCCAGTTCTTTTACAAGGAAATAATGTTTTTTTACATATTTTGTACCCCATTAGATAAGTAGTGCACGAAAATTTCAGTAATTGACGCATTTCATTTCCTACGCTTTTTAACCCGTTGGAATCATGTCATTGCTGTGCTTATTGCGGTTTCTTTATTAAAAGAGAAAATCATGTAAATCATTAAAATCTAAACGTTCAGAAAATATAGGATACTGTTTAATTCCAATTGATATATATGGTTGCATCAGTCTCACTCCAGCGAGCGCTGTAAATTACAGTTATTAAAATTGAACAGTTGGTTCTAACGATACTTAACTTTAACGCTGACTTACATTTTAGGTGGGCCGCTTTTTTTGCACGCTAGTGTATGTCGTAGGCAAATGGCTATTTTAGGCAAAATGCTTTTGCCTAGGCAAAAACTATTTGCCTAGGCAAAAACTATTTGCCTGGGCAAATAGATATGGAACCTTTATTTATATTTTTAAATCTATTTGCCTAGGCTATTGTATTTGCCAAGACCTTTGTCAGGCATTTAGTTTTCATTTGCGTTTGTTTTAAAATTATGTGAGGTTATGTGCAATCCGTGCATGTTAGTTCTCAAATATGTCATAATTAATAGTCGTTGATTACTTCTGAGTAACATCGTATTCTAACATCATGATTCTAATGTAGTTGCGCCTGATTTGTTGTGACAAGCGTCAATAGTCATGAGTGCGCAGATGCGATTTCATATGGATTTTATTCCACTAAAACAAGTTTTAGGTTAGGAATGTTTAGTTTCACTTTTACCAAAAAAAGTTATACTGGAAAACACTAAAAATCTGAATTCTTATCGACTGGACGATTTTGCGCATCGATGCAGCTGATTATCATAACCTAACTCCTATTTTGCATACGGAGGAAATCATGCGGAACAAATGTACAACTCAGTGAACATCAATTTCGATCGATTTCTACACAAAATACTATATGCCTAACATCGGCTTGGGCTCATTCGCCTAGGCAAATAGCTTTAAAAATATAAATACAGGCTCAATATCTATTTCCCATGGAAAATAGCTTTTGCCTAGGAAAAAGCCTTTTACCAGAAATAACCATTTGCCTACGACATATATACAAATGCGTTATAGGCTTATGGATAGGCGTTATGAAAACCCCTACCTAGCTACCAGGACAAATCACAAAGTCCCGGTGAAACCGGACCGGTACTCAACCCTAATAAGTAATAATGATTAGTTTAGTGCCAGTAAAACTCTTAAAAGTACGACAAAAATATCCAGAAGTGATAGCACGTAATGATATAAATAGAACCGCTTCGAATATTTCCATATGTCATTGAATATGCGGGTATGAATAATTTAAATAGCAAACTTTGTAACAATCCCAGTCCCGCCATGTTGAACGTTGAATATCAATAGCGGTTAGGTGTTTACACAACCCACCCCTGAGCGATTGGCATCGGAAAAAATACTGCTCTTCGCAGGTGCTGGTCAATTGTTGTGCCAATAAGCTCACGTGGGATCCACAACACAATAACATGCGAAAAATAGTTGAAGGATGGGCTTTCACGCATAGGACACAATACGTGGGAGACTCTAAAAGTTACAGGTCAATAACGTGTATGGAGAAAGACAACGTATACGATCATTGATGAAGGCCAGTTAATGGTAATGTATAGAATATGGTGACATACAGACTGGTAATGATATTATATCAGAGTACAGCTTTTCTGTTACCATGGTTACTAACGGTTTTTAATGAAACCGAAAACTACGTGACAATTTGTTCATTATGTAATCAAAGTCGAAAAGTATGAATGTTTGAAAATAATTCTAGTTTCGTTAGTATTCCGACTCATTTCAACGTAAATAAATTTAACTAGATATGAATATACGGATATACCGTATCATACGGACTTACCGTAATGATGATATAATCAATGTATTGTGAATGGTGATATAAAGGCGAGATGTAAATTTTAAATAAATAAAAAATTATAGCAACAACCTGGATTTGAACCAGGGACCTTTGTGTCGCTAGCACAAATTTCTCACCAACTGAGGTATTGACCTGGTTCAAATCCAGGTTGTGCCTGTAATTTTTAATTTATTTAAAATTTACATCCCGCCTGTACATCACCATTCACTATACATTGTAAATAAGTTTGTTTATTTTTGAATTTTGTCAAGCAATACAGATGATTTGCTGGTATGTTGATCACAATAAAATAAATATTATAAAAAATCTATGTTGAAAAAAGTAATAACAAAAAGAATAGAACGAGAAGCATGGTAAAACCACTTTAAACTTTTACTTAAACTTTTTAATTTTTAAACAGTTCGGGTTAAAATCATAAACCATAACTATAATACAGAATATCAATGGGCTGCTTCCATTTTGTATGTACTCCTCTTATCATGGACACCATACCATAATCCGCGAAATTTAAATTCGCAATCTTTAAACCATTCAATTGATTTCCTCTTTATGCGTATTCTAAACTAGCTTTTAAAGATATCTCGTCGAAAAGTAGCCATTGTTATTCTTCTCCTTGTTGATAACTTCTTGTACCGTTGCGCACGTCGGTATACGTAACGACACTTAGTAAAGTTTCTTAATGTCCTCAGATTTCAATTTTTGCTTCCAGGTAATATTTGGATCTTTTGGACTCATGTGCATGGGCACGCCATTGCCCATAAAAGAGCAATTCAGGACACAGCATGAATTTACCATTTAATTTAACACAAAGCTCAAGGAAAAACAAAGCCAAATATGTTCTTTATCTTTGTACCATACCAAGCACCCAGTTACCCACCAATGAGAAACGTCAATTTCTACTTTATTCCCATAGGAACTCGCATTATGTGGTCTCTCACGACGGATACACTATCGGATGCGAAGTCGGTGGAAGCGGGACATGATGTCTATGGTCCACTGAAAAAATGAGAAGAGTTACGTTGAGAGTTGCGGACCGATAACCTTTTGTCATCCGGGTTCCACAATATAAATGTGAGACAATAAGTCGAACGGCGAGAGATCGCATTTGGGAACGAGATAGATTGGCGAGCGATCAAACTTCTGTCCATTATCGCAGTGTAAAATCTCCCTGCCATTATTTAGGAATGGTCAAGACATAAAGCACGGGTTAGGAGAGCAAGTTCACGGTTGGCACCGCCACTGTCGCCTTTAATAGGCCGATTCGTTTACCTTGCGCTCGCGGAGCCGTGCTGCCCTCGATATTGATCAATAATGCGGTTATAAATCGCCGAGAGGACTTTAAATGGAACACGGGACGACAGCGACATTGTGCCGATATTTACGGGCACAGCATGGGGGAAGAGGAGCTTTATTCGTGTTCTCAGTCATATTATTCTTCCATACGTCAAAACGCCCACCATTTTATTCTTCCGCGTAAGCTGTTATTACATGGTTAAACCTAAAAGTTTCTTGACGGTAGCGGTGAACAGCTTATATATACTGATACCGTACCTTAAATTTGAACTCAATAATGTGGTAACGAGGTTTAGGGGAAATGCCATTCATATTAAATCGGTACAATGTTTTAAAAATCTGATGTGGTCAGGCACATGACTTTATAATACAATATATACAAGTAATAGTTTAGCTGTATGAGATTCTATTTGATCGAAATCGATTGTGTCTGCATTAAAATAAAACAAGTAGCCAGGATTTGACAAATATTTTGATCGATAATATTGACAGTAGGTATTGTCAAAAAACCAGCGACACTACCTACTGTCAGAATGAAAATAATTGTGAAATCCTGGCTAACTAAGTTTTTATGCAAACACGACCTCGATCAAAAAGAATTTGCTCAAACAGCTAAACTACTAATTTTACCAAAAAATGTAATAATAATAATAATAATAATAATAAATTATACAGAATTTCCTCTACTTTAGTTTATTATTTAACTAGGTACGTAGGCTTTCACGGCCAGAATCATTTAGAAAATAAACTGCTTCCGGGTTATGCCGTGTGTCAAGATTTGTTAATGCTGACGTTTCGCGAAGCATGTTGTTCGCTTCTTCAAAGCCAATTGAATACTGGTATTCAATTGATCCGTATGATGATCCGTATGGGATTACAGTGACATTGTAAGAAAAACTGTTCCACAAGTTTGTACTTTTCGATACATTTTTTTATAATTAGAAAATATGCATTTTTATACAATATCTAATAAAAAACAAATGCAAAGCAACAAGCATCGGCACTAAAATGCGTCGTTGTTTCGCAGTACCGTTTCCGATCAAGAGCTTATAGAAGATAAGATTATGTAAGTTTGTGTATAATATTGTTTTTGCTATCTCTGCTAGTTTTTACCAACCATGAGAATGTTGTTAGAAGTCACGTAACTGTATTTTTGGATATTTTATTCTTATTTGTAATATATTATTTGTTATTCCAGGGAAAATGGTAATTACGTAATCTCGTCAGTAATGTGGACTCAATTATAGAAGCGAATGGTAATTAATCCAGGTGAGCAAATTTTGGGAAAATACCTCCGCCTGAATTTGAACCACAAACCCTCCAATTTCCGGTTGAAAGCTCTCCCAGTTGAGCTACAGAGGCACTGGAAATTAAAATAATTTCTACCGGATTAATTATCATTCGCTTCTTTAGTTGATTCAACATTACTAACAAGATTACGTAATAACCATTTACCCTTGAATTTATTTATCTGTATGAGCTGTTAGCAATAAACATTTAGCGATTCCTAGTTACCAAACTTCCAACTATAGGTGCCACAACGGGTGTTTAATTCTAAACTCGGAGTGCAGATCCTGAAGTGGCAATAAAACCTATAATTTCCACTGTCTATGTAACTCAACTGGGAGAGCCTTCAAACGGAAATTGGATGGTTCCTGGTTTAAATCCGGGCGGTAGTATTTCTTCCAAAAATTATCCTCTCCTCAATTAATTATCATTCGCTTCTTAAGTTTATTACACTAGTCAACTATTTTGATACTTTTTCTGCTCTGAAACCAAACTATATAAACTTTAATTTACACGATCTTGTATTTTTTACTTTTATATTATAGTTCGGATTATATGGTAGTTCGGATTTTCACGTAAACATGTCCAGCAATAGTCTCCTAGCATGCTAGGAGTACATTTTCCTTGATACCGTTTTTCCATAGTCATTATATCTTGATGAAATCTCTTCCCATGTTCATCACTAAGTGCACCTAAATTGAGAGGGAAGAATTCCAAGTGGGAATGCAGAAAATGAATTTTCAGAGACATGTTACAACCTAAACCCTGAAAATCAGTCAGAAAATTTAAGTCGTTCGTAGTTGGGTGATTTGGCGTTACCCAAAAAATTTTACACAACTTTAACTAACGCACTTTTTTCTAATGAATTCAATTTGGTGACAAAATTTGGATCCTTTATAACCCTTCTTATGTCTGACCCCACAAAAATTCACATTTTTATCCATGGCTTTCACAACATTTTTCACCAAGCCCAATTTTATATGAAGGGGTTGCAATAAAATATTCTCTGGTTTAACAAGACGAAGATTGGACACAGTTTTCTGACTAGGTACGTAGTCAGTTCTTTTCGGCCACTGCTCTGCTGTCCCACTCACATATGAAACAACAAAAATTTGTGTAACCGCTTTGCATGCCTACTGACATGCCAACAACTTTTATGTCAGCACTTATCTTCCAAGAATGTTCTCTATACTGTATTTTCTGTAGTAAATTTTTGAGGTTTTCATAGGTTTCTTTAACATGAACTCCATATGCAATAGATACAGATGGAAATGCGTTTCCATTATGTAATAAAACAGCTTTCAAACTTATTTTTGACGAATCAATAAATAGTCTCCACTGGTAAGGTGAGTACGTGGGAAACATTTTTGCCATAAGCCCGTGCACATTTGTACAATAGACTAGATCATTTTCCTTTTCAAAGAAATCTACTACACTACTATGTCGTTTCCGGCAAAAATTAACTCTTGTGTCTGGATGCAGTAAATTCCATTGTTTTAGCCTAGAAGCTAAAACCTCCGCTTTATCTTTTGATAAATTAAGATCACAAATCAGATCATTTAGTTCACTTTCAGTTATCGAATGTGGTGCTTTGGTTGGCGGTTCGTAGTCGTCATCATCAAGATCACTCTGGTGAGTTTCATTTACATATATCTGGAGAAATTTTTTAGTTTTTAAATCTTGAAAATGGCGTCGTCGCAGTCAATTCTTATTATAAGTGGATTACCGAATTTGGAGGGAGACACATTTACTATAATTGACAATTTTCCTGTCCATTGCTATATCTGTAAGGCACATCTTGAGTGGCACACAAAATGCCAATTAATCCAACACATTTTTTTCAATATATCATATTACCCCAATCGTACCAGTTAGAATTTTTAAAATATTTTTCTAAGTATATTCTTGCTAACAGAACCCAAAATATACTAGTTTTATTCCAGAGCAAAAACCATGGTTGACTAGTGTTATTTGTTATGTTTGTCTTGCATATTCAGTACTCGATTCGATAGATTCGATATTGATCTTTAGCTTCCATATAACAAACCCGCGAGAAATCCATACTCGTTCACATAATAAACTGAAACACTTGCCATCCTACATCCGAGCACTTTAATATAGTTTTGTGTTACAGTTGTTGTCAAACAAAGTCGCTGGATATTGAAAATATTTGTAAATTACTAAAACTCATTTTGTAAAAGGGTAAATTAGATAAAAGAGCGTAGAAACTCACGATGCAGAATTAAATCATCACCAAACCCTAGACGTTTCAAACACTGTCCTCCGAGAGGCCAGCATTCCTGACGCCAACGCAGTGGTCATTTCAATATCAGGACGCCCGGATTCGGACAAGCGACATCTAAATTTGCAGTCCGAAGTCGGATAGAATTGTTTCTCCATGTTTCGCAACAGCCACCCAGCTATCTACATAACGGGGAAGCTGGAAGGGTAATGAGTAGGGGAATTGGTTAATATCCGGCTTAACCATTAGACCGACCGACCGACAGACTTTGGGGTTGACGTTATTAGCGAACTGCGACCAGCAACCATCGAGAGCGGTTCAGACAACGGCTCGTCGCCTCCTCGCCCCTCCAAGTCAATTATGCCTCCTCAAATGTCATAAATCATCATCACCGTCTTCGGACGGTTTCGAATCGGACATAGCTTACACGAAAATTATCGCGGGCGGCCGCGTAATTTATGGCGTGCGATTTTTACCCGTGCTTTCGAAAAGGTTTTTTTTTCGTTGACCGGTGAACTCGAGAGAAACTAAAGTATGAAGCTTGCCACATATTTGAACGAAGAGAATTGAGAGCAAAATATTCTGGTTTTTGCTGATTAAACGTTTTTGCCTAGGCAAAAGTATTTGCCTCGTCAAAGAGATGTTGAGTGTTTATTGATGTTTTTAAAGCCATTTGGCTAGGCAAATGTATTTGGCAAAACATAAGTTACGCAAGTAGCATTTTGTTTTCAATCACGTTTCTAATAAAATAATGTGGGGTTATGTGCTATCCGTGCATGTTTGTGTTCAAATACGTCTGAAGTAAAATTAAGTTACTGATAACTTCTGGGTAATAACGTATTCTAATTTGCATGGTTGTAATGAAGTTAAGCCTGATTTAAATAAATATTTGCAAAGGAAGGTAAATTTTACAGAACAAATAGTTGAAAAATATGTTTAGTACTTATGCAAAATAGCTTTTATACGACAATATATTTATTAGAACTTGCTCGTCAGAATTGACTAATGAGTAACTTAATTCTAACTTATTTTACTAGTATAACTTAGCCTAATAGGCAGCCATTGATGTGGCTTAGTTAGTCCTGGTACACTGGGCACGTTTTTCTTGCGCACTACGTAGCACTGTTTCTGCATTTAGAACTAACACCTACAACTAGCACTTACTCTGCTTTTCCACTAACTCACATTCACACTAACTCAGAAGGCTTCTTTCTCTTGAGTCTTCGGCTTAATTCGGTGTTATCGAGGAGCTGGCTGGCCTCAACGTTTACGTGATGGTGAAGCCATTCCTCGTGACTTCTTGCTACTTTTTGGATTTCTTTGCATACAGACTCCATTTTGAGGTGCCTGTGGAGATCATCATTCCTAATGTACCGAGGCGCATTGACAATGCATCTCAATACTTTATTTTGAAAGGTCTAGACTATTTTAATGTTACTTTTTTTGGTGCAACCCCAGAGTTGAGCACCATACGTCCACACGGGTTTTAGAATTTGCTGGTACAAGAGAAGCTTATTATGTACAGACAGCGTGGAATTTCTTCTTAGCAGCCAGTACATCTCTCTGTAACGGATTCCTAGTTCCTCTCTTTTCTTCTTGTCATCGGCTCTCCAACGGAGCCTGGCATCTAATGTCATGCCGAGATATTTGGCTGTGTTTGCGTACGGTACTATTTGGTTATTAATAGTAACCAGGATGTGTTGTATTTTCTTGTTCGTGAAGTCACCATGTACTGACTTAAGTTCGTTCAGTTTCATTCTTCTTTTCTTTGTCCAGACCTGAAAATGACCAAGAGCAGTTTGGAGTTTTCTTGTCGTTTCTTCATTGCTGTTCCCAACATCTAGGATAGCTGTGTCGCCTGCAAAAGTTGCGACAATATTATTTTCTAGTGCTGGGAGGTCGCTGGTGTAGAGTAGGTACAGCACCGGCCCTAAAACACTACCTTGTGACACTCCTGCTTTTATTTCCTTAAGGATAGAGCATGCATCACCTTGTGACTCTAAAGTATCTCTCAGTCAGGTAAGATTTTAAACGTTGTGCAAACTGTTTTGGGAGCATACTTCCTAACTTATTGTTCAGTCCTTCATGCCAGACTTTATCAAAAGCCTGTGCCACATCTAGGAAGACTGCAGAAAAACCTGCGTAATACTGATGGTCTGGAACAAGCCTTCTGCTTTCAATTATTGGCTTCAATCTATTGAGCAGTAATTTTTCGAAGTATTTTGACATGATAGTATGTAAAACACTTATCTTAAGTGTTTTAAGAATATTCCAAAGAACTGGTTTTAAACCCGTTTTTTTTTGGGGGATATTTATAAAACAATTCTAGCTTCCTAACACAGTTAGTGCCCACCCTGCTATGCAAGGTAGAAACACCTATAGTAACTATGTAGTATGACAGTATCTCGAATGTGGACTGTAAAAAGTATTTCCAAATAATAAAATGGTCATCAAATGTTCGCTAAGAACTTTATTTTAGGAGCTCCCCATTTATAATCGGATTAAGCAACAAACGTGTAAATGCATATCTGGAAGTAGATAAATTTAGAAAAATTCGTTCGATTCGTATCGCATAAATGAGCGACAGGCTACACGCGGGAGTTTGATTTATAACCGCCAACATACGGATCTCATTATAACGGTAACACTGTATTTTTGCGAATCCGGACCCTTCCGAACTGCCAAATATATATCACGTGTCCATGAATGTTTAATAGGTTGCGTTGGTTGGATGCACTTCGCGTTCGGGTGATGTCGGTTGCTGCCAGTAGTTGACGCCCGCTATCCAGCTGTCTCTACTCGACAATGGATACGTTTGTGTAGTGCCAATCCCGAAATTCAATTAGAATAACGTCGCTATCCGAATAAATTTTAGCTGGGACGGAGAGATTCTTGTGTCTATATAGATTGATATTTTTGCATATTTATAGTTATAGAAATCTAGAATAGATTTCTATATATCCAAAATAAGTCCATAGTTTGCTCTATAATATGCAAAGATAAAAGATATCAAAGAAATCGGAGAGTTTCTTTTGAATTCCCTGTATATTTTGTACTATTTTGTCAAACTATATCTCAATTATACCTTTTAAGTGGCCAAAGACAAAAAATGATTGTAATATTACCAAGATATCCAGAATGGTCTCATGGTATATCATAACCACGGCTGATGGATTACTTTTTCCTCTGCACTGTATTAATGTCAAATTACTGACATCTAAGAATTGCTGGAAGACTAAAGCTTAACGTAGGCTTCTAACCACGGGAGTGATTAATTAATTAATAAAATCTGATTACATAGATTTTAGCCTTGAAATATATAGGTTTTCAGAAACTACCCTACTAATTTTTATCGGGCTTTTACATAGAAAGTCTCGATATTTTAGGAAATATTCAAGAAAATACAAAGTCTAAATTTATTGGATGATTTTCAAGTTATAATAATATACAAAATGCAGGATGGATACAAAAATTTTTCCAGGCCGTACATCATTTTAATCACCATAATACCACCATTCTTCCATTTTTGACAGCCAAAAACTCCCAATATTTTACCAAAAAGTAATGCGATGAAGTGATGAAGAGATACTTGAAAACGTATTTTTTTATTACTCAATAAACCCTTCACTTTGGACATTTTTAAGTTTATTAATAATAACAATTTCAAATTGTTGTGCATTCTCGTATGCCTGCAGGTAATTTTTCAAAAATACTAAATTTAGCCTGGGTTACAATTAAAGAAATCGGACAAGTGACATCTGATTCTGTTTTATTTTTGTAGAAACTGGACCCAAAAACAGAAATTTGTGTATTGAGTCTAGTGCTGGAGAAAATCAGTGAAAAATTCAAAAATACGTGTTCTCTTCTTCTCGAAAACTAGACATAATTCAAAATGTCTGTGTTCAGATTCTGAGTCTGCGGAAAAAAACATTCCAGAATCGGTTGTAACTTGATTTTTTGCTTAGGTTATTGTCAAGTATGTAGCTTAGATTATTGTATTTTTGACAAATTAAGTATGTAGTTGCAAATTTGTGAAATGCACCGATATCAAACCGCAAAAGCTCACCGATTATTTAATATTTTTTATAAATTTTATTCTGAACATTTTTAAGCGGTGGTCCTTAAAAACAATTTTTGATAAAGAAGGTGTTCTCCCAATAAACATCGTGTACAAATACAAACAAAAAAATCTATTGAAAAGAATTCGCAACATAATAATTAATTAATTAAATCCCAAATTAATGACGACGCTCCTCAACTATTTATACAAACATGAAATTCCGCCACTATACGCCCGAAGTTTTCCCAAAAATTGCATAAATAGTTATCTAATTATTTTATTATGGTCATGCCTGTGAGTTTTGGGAATCAGAATCTCGCAACATGAGAATTGTATCGAAGTACATATAGACGACTATACTGCGAATATGATGGGTGAGCGGAAAAAATAGTAGGTTGTACCACAGACATATTCCGCGGGGCTGTGGGTTGGAGCACTGGGTCCGATGCGGCTTGTACATTAAAAAGAATAGACAACTTTCTATGTTTTACCAATCAGAAGACGTCCAGACTATTGATAATATGTACAATGCTGTGTGAACAAAATTCTGTACGAGATCTGTACGAGTGAAAACTCCTACCATATGTACTGCCCTGCGGGATCACAGTGTTGATACAAATGCGAAAAACCGAAGCCGAGAAAACTGTAGATGAATTCAATAACACTTGATAAAGATGTCCATAATGCCACCAAGCCGATTTACAACAACATGTCGTCGAGAGAGTTACTAGAACGGTGTTTGGGGTGGAGAAAGACAAAACAACAACCTAAACCTTCAATTCTACTGTCTGGCGCCTCGCACCCAACCGTGGCTCAAAACCTATCAAAATTGGGGCTGATTCAGCAGCAGGAATTTTCTGCCGTCCTAAAAACTATGACAACAACAGGAATCGTTATTGGCACGGAAAGGAAGATATTTGCAAATGAGCGCGAAAAAAAGTTTCTGCTGAGGTCGTCGAGACGTGCACTCGAGGCTGCAAAAAAAGCTTAAATAAGGCGTAGAAATGAGCAAATATGTCCAAATATATTCTACGAAGTGGAGGCATGAATAAAGTATGGCCTTGGTATAACATATTAGCAGAAAAATACTGTAAGTACTCGATGTCACGTTATAAACTGTACTTGAATGTCTAAATTGTAGACTTCTGTACTTGAATGTTTAAACGTTTTTTTTTCTCGAAACCGTTTTTTCGCGAATGGTTGGCATGATATTTCAAAAACTGCCCGATTGACTTCAAATTTTACCTGAATGTTAAGTGAACATCCCTTTATCGTTTGATGAGCCAGAAATGCAATATGTTATATACGTTTCTTTTCATAGAGAAAACATTGTCAATTTTTATGAGAAATTAATAAATATTTTGGCCATGACAAGTCGCCATTTCCTCAAATATAAATATTTTTTTTTCTGGTTCATCAAACGATAACTACCTACTTATGTATAAAGTAGGCCGCTATTCGATATTTTTATTTCAGATCACCTGGAGTGGCCCAATCATGCCAACCAGTGACCGCGGATCTTCGCGCAGTGTCATGGTCGCGGGTGACGAGTGAGCGTGATTCATAATATTTCTTTATTATTTTTTTTGTAGATACCTGAAAAGCTAGTAAATATATGTGCGAAATTTGGAATCGATTTATTGCATAGTCTCGCCAATAAAAAAAGCGGTAATTTTAGAGGAAAAAAACGGAATCCCCGCTTAACAATCCGGCTCCTCCGCCATTTATAGAAACTTCTATTCGTCAGCAAAAAGTCGCATTTTCTGTGAACTAGCTGCTATTAACGTAGTAAGTATATTAAAAGGTAAAATTGTATTATCCAGTTTTAGTACAGGATGCACCGGTTCATTTGAAAAGTTCAACAGATACGGGTTAGTTCATTTAAAGTTGCATAGCAACGTAAAATTACATCATCACGGTCCGGTTTCGGGTTCGCTGAAGCACAGCTAGAACAGCAAAAATGTAACAGATGCTCGGGCGCAATGCAATTTAAAACTTGGAATATTATTTAAATTACCCGCCGCAAAACCGAACGCGTCGAAAAGTTTTCCGCATCCCGCCTCGGCTCGTCGACCGTAGGTCGCACTCCGAAATATATATTTAAATTCTCATCGAGAGAGCAAAGTAAATATGGGTCAGGGCGTGCCGGGGAATGTTTCATGTGGGAGCAATGATCACTGTTTACGGAAAACTTTTACTTGGAAATGTTTGCGTTTGTCACATGTTTTATTTATCCCGGTTCCCTCCCTTTTTCACTTCTAGCCGTTCGAATGTTTTATGGTTTTCGAGGGTGGAATACCGAATATTCTTCCTTGTCTTCCTTGTCGGGTAAGTTTCAGTAAGTTCCAAGTTCTGTGCAATGTAATGTTAAGTTAGTCTTATAGTGATATATCGAGGGTATTGTCTTCATATATTGACTTGTTGCTAACGACATAGAGTTGGTGGTTCGTTTACAGCAGTTGTGTCAAACACAGAAGAGAGCAGTCTCCTATAAGATGAAATTAAGTAAATATGATGTATATTTATAGAATATTATAAAGTTTGACAAATGTTGCACTTCTGTCTGAAAAATTGTAAGTTCAATAAGTTAAATGAGTAAAAAATCTGATGTGGCCAGGCACATGACTTTATCATACAATATATAAAATTAATAGTATAGCTGCATGTGAATCATTTTGATTAAAATAAATCGAGTCTGCATTAAAATTAAACTAGTTAGCCAGGCTTTGACAGATATTTTGATACTAGTTATTAGAATAATAGTTATTTATGTCACAAGTGCCGAAAGTACGGAATCGCGCGACGAGCGGTGATGCGGCGGGTCACCGAAGGCAGAGCGTCGCCGTCACATGTGAGCGAGTCGCGCTATGTAGTTTTCGGCAGGAGTGACATCAACGTTTTCTGTGTTGCTTTTTGAGAAAAGTGTATTTAAAAAAAATAATTAAAAAATGGTTATATTTCTGTATTGGAAATGTTAGGTTGATACCACTTCTACAAAACGTCAAGTTTAATAAGCTAGTTCAAATTCTGACCGATTTATATATGTTCATGACACTGTAGATGTCACATCCGTACCAACATACTGAAATAAAACTATCGCTATACTTTATTTACAATTTCTCAATTTATCGTTTTTAGAATTATATATAACAATGGGTTGATATTTCTTATCAACAAACAATCAAATTAATGATCTTATTTTATTTGAAATTTGTATATTGTACTTTCCTGTACTAGTGCGGCAACGTTCCATAGCGGTTCTCCGACCTCTGATGAAATCAGCTGCTTTTCAGTGTGACAGTACAAACAAATATTTGTCAAATCCTGGCGACTATGTAGTTTCATATCAATGCAGATGCGACCGATCTCGATCAAATAGAATTTGCTCTTGCAGCTAAACTATTAATTTTATCAAAAAATGTCATAGGCATAAATTATTCAAAATTTCCTCTACTTTAATTTATTATTTAACTATTTTTACGAAATTACAGAAATGGCGCCTCAATTGCAAAATCCTTGAAAAAGGCTTAGAATAAACTACCAGTTCCTTTGCACCCTGTTGAACCAAAAGCTTTTCAGCTCTAAGTTAGGTCATGAAACTTCTACATATGAACTTTCGTTCCGATACCTTTAGTAGTTTCTCCGGAATCGTCGCCACAAAATCGTTTACACACACACAGACACACACACACACACACACAGACATTTTTTTGTACCTTGGTCAAAAATGTTCAGGGGACCCATAAAGACCTATTTCCGCTAAAATCTCAAAAACAAAATTCGGCACGATTACAATACTTTACATACTGCGTATGATAAAGTAAAAATCTGATGTGGCCAGGCACATGACTTTATCATACAAAATATAAAATTAATAGTTTAGCTGCACGTGAATCTATTTGATTGAGATAAATCGTGTCTGCATTAAAATTAAACTAGTTAGACAGGATTTGACAGATATTTTGATAGTCAATAGTATCAATAGTAGGTAATGTCAAAGCATCAGCATTTGACACTACCTACTGTCAGAATAATAGTTATTTATCTCACAAGTGCCGAAAGTACGGAATAGCGCGACGAGCGGTGACGCGGCGCTATATTTTTGCGTTATATTTCTGTACAGGAAATGTTAGGTTGATACCACTTCTACGAAACGTCAAGTTTAAGCAGCTAATTCAACTTCTGACAGATTTATATTCGTTCATGTCACATCCGTACCAACATACTAAAATATAACTACACTCATCGCTATACTTTATTTACAATTTTATTAATTTATCGTTTTTACAATTAGATATAACAACGGGTTGATATTTCTTATCAACAAACAATCAAATTTTTGATCTTATTTTATTTGAATTTTATACTTTCCGCACTAGAGCGGCCACGTTCCATAGCGGCTCCCCAACCTCTGAAGGAATCAGCTGTTTTCGAGTGTGACAGCCATAGACATTTCTGTGGTGACAGCACAAATAAATATTTGTCAAAATCCTGGCTACTACATCAATGCAGATGCGACCGATCTCGATCAAATAGAATTTGCTCTTGCAGCTAAACTATTAATTTTACCAAAAAATGTCATAGGCATAAATTATTCAAAATTTCCTCTTCTTTAATTTATTATTTAACTATTTTGACGAAATTACAGTAATAGCGGCTCAATTGCAAAATCGTTGAAAAATGCTAGGAGTAAATAGCCCGTTCCTTTGGACCCTTTTGAACCAAAAGCTTTTCAGCTCTAAGTTTAGTAATGAAACTTCTAAATATGAACTTTCGTCCCGATTCCTTTAGTAGTTTCCCCGGAACCGTCTCCACAAAAAACGGGTACACACACACATACACACACACACACATACACACACACACACACACACACACAGACATTTTTTTGTACCTTGGTCAAAAATGTTCAGGGGATCCAAAAAGACCTATTTCCGCTAAAATCTCAATTTTTTTTTTCGGCACGATTACAATACTTTACATACTGCGTATGATAAAGTAAAAAGTAATTGTTGATAAATTTGGGGAACATAGATCTTATGAATAGAAGTGCAGTAGTTTTAAACGATTTTTTGCGCAGGATACAAATCCGCACTGAATATTTACTATCACGTTTTTTGTATAAATTTACTACGGCCGAACCCAAACTCTTAGAAATCTTAATTAAAAGAGTCACAATTATTAGTATTTATGTTTAAAAATAGGTTGGAAATCTTGGCATAATTGGAAAATATCAATTCTTCAAGCAACTGCTTCCCTGAAAAGAAATTATTCTATTTTGCTATTTTGGAAAAGTCTAACATGAAACAATCTGGTAACTATCTTTTTTGTGTTTCCACTTTCAAGGAAAAATTTACAGATAAGATAACCGTGTTAATATTTTAGTTGTTTCATATTTTCGTAATTAGGAAGCTTTTGGCACCACAGGCGTTTTGGTCCGCAAATTTTCACTTTTGATTACCCGACACAAACATACATTTTGGTGTGTTCAATTGGCATTGTAATTCAAAAACAGCAGCAAAATGATACCGGAAAATGAATTTAGTATAAAAATAATATTTGATTGTGTATTTTATTTTAATACTTTGTCTATAACTTGAATATTTTAGCGCGATTCTCAGGATTCGACAAATTTGAGAAATTTACATTTCATTATATCCAGTATATCAAAGAATTATAACATCCCATTAGAATTGACATTATCAATCTAAGTGTTACCAGAATATTGAAGTTCTGATCGTCCGTTGTTCTAAGATTATGTTTGGTAGCGGACAATAATTTTATGCCCTACATGATCATAAAGCGACATTCTACATCTTAGATAACGGGGAAAAACTGCTTCTTTACGCCCGCGAGGGCCTTAAGGATTCTTAACGCCCGCGCGGGAATTAAGTGTTGCCATGGTTATATGTCGCGCTTAAGGTTATTCTGTTTGACAGTTAATTGTCTGTATTGTCACTATTATATGTATATGTCAATTATTGGCGATTAAGGTTATGCCAAAATATTTATTAATATTCAAATTGGAGGAAGAAAACCAGTGACATACAATTTTGTATGTAACACGGGCATTACTTGATGTTTATACCCTCGGGCGACTTAAAAAGCTCTGTTACCGTCGGTAAGCATTCTTTCTAAAATACAGTAGTGACTTGGAAATCCAAATTAATTAAAACCGCAATGACTCAGATTTAAAAATTTTGAACACCTGTATAAGATAACATGATGAACAAAACATCGTGTTATTTGTTTATGGTTCTAATTTTGGACTACCAATCATGAAATTGCTCGTTTCAATAATAACCAAAATATTCAATTTTAAACGTTACTGCGAACATCACAAAAAAAAATCACAAAATCAAAAAATTCAAAAATGGTGATATTTAGGTATAGGGAAACAGCATAAAAAATGATGTATTTTGATACGTAGAAACAAAAATAAAATAAAAGTTATATCATTCCATTTAAAATAACAAAGTTGATATCGACAGTTAACTTGAGAATATTTTAGCTGAACAGCTCAGATCGAGTAAATTCTAGTTCCAAAATTTCAAGCTCCAGATATAGTAGAACATGAGAAATGTCCAATGTGCCAGTTCCGGGAGACAGCCTGTAAAAGAAAACTGTGTTTTTACTTTATCATATGCAGTATGATGAAGTATTGTAATCGTGCCGAAAAAAAAAATTGAGATTTTAGCGGAAATAGGTCTTTATGGGTCCCCTGAACATTTTTGACCAAGGTACAAAAAAATGTCTGTGTGTGTGTGTGTGTGTGTGTATGTGTGTAAACGATTTTTGTGGCGATGATTCCGGAAAAACTACTAAAGGTATCGGAACGAAAGTTCATATTTAGAAGTTTTGTTACCAAACTTAAAGCTGAAAAGCTTTTGGTTGAAAAGGGTCCAAAGGAACTGTTTATTCTAAGCCTTTTTGAAGGATTTTGCAAATGAGCCGCCATTTCTGTAATTTCGACAAAATACTTAATTAATAAATTAAAGTAGAGGAAATTTTGAATAATTTATGCCTATGACATTTTTTGGTAAAATTAATAGTTTAGCTTCGAGAGCAAATTCTATTTGATCGAAAATCGGTCGCATCTGCATTGATATGAAATTACATAGTAGCCAGGATTTTGACAAATTTTTTTTTGTGTTGTCACATTCGAAAACAGCTGATCTCATCAGAGGTTGGAGAACCACTATGGAACGTTGCCGCTGTAGTGCGGCAAATTATAAAATACAAATTTCAAATAAAATAAGATCACCAATTTGATTGTTTGTTGATACGAAATATCAACCCGTCTTTATATCTAATTCTAAAAACGATAAATTGAGAAAATTATAAATAACGTATAGTGATGAGTGTAGTTTTATTTTAGTATGTTGGTAGGGATGTATCATGAACAAATATAAATCTGTCAGAATTTGAATTACCTTTTTAAGGTGCGTTTTCATTAGTGATAATGGAAGTGGTAGCAGACACCGTTATAGTATTTCTAATGGAAAATTGCTAGTGACTCATGTTTATGTACATGCAAACTAATATGTGTCATTATCACGATATGTAAGAAATACTATAATTTCGTATTCTACCACCGCCATTAGCTACCATTACCTACCAATCGGAACGCACCTTTAAACTTGACGTTTCGTCAAAGTGGTGCCAGCCTAGCATTTACTATACAGAAATCATTTATTTATTTTTTTAAATACGTATTTCTTAAAAAGCAGCACAATAAACGTTGATGTCGCTCCTGCCAAAAACTAGATAGCGCGACTCGCTCTCATGCGACGGTCAGAATTTGAACTAGCTTATTAAACTTGACGTTTTGTAGAAGTGGTATCAACCTAACATTTCCAATACAGAAATATAACCATTTTTTAATTATTTTTTTTAAATACACTTTTCTCAAAAAGCAACACAGAAAACGTTGATGTCACTCCTGCCGAAAACTACATAGCGCGACTCGCTCACATGTGACGGCGACGCTCTGCCTTCGGTGACCCGCCGCATCACCGCTCGTCGCGCTATTCCGTACTTTCGGCATTTGTGACATAAATAACTATTATTCTAATGACGTAGTGTAGGTAGTGTCAAATGCTGATGCTTTGACAATACCTACGATTTATCTCCATAGAATAGATTAACATGCAGCTAAACTATGTATTAATTTTATATATTGTATGATAAAGTCATGTGCCTGGCCACATCAGATTTTTTTTTTATGGAAATAACTTCCTAAACTTAGGTACTTATTGAGCCAGAGTTTTAGTAGGTTGTAAATAAAAAGCGCTTTTTTTGTCAGAAATTCTGATTCTTGTTAGTGAAGCCGCATCCAAGAAAATTTCTTTGCAAATTTTAATCATATCCCATTATTGTCGTTTGCATTTCTGCATTGAAATGCATACTGCGGCTTAGTAATTCATTTTTGATTTTCTATGTTATTATTGCCATTATGGTTACGGATCGGAGTGGTATTTGCATCTGACTGGAGAGGTTTCTGGCTAGTTTTTCTACAAGTAGTCCATAGAAATTTTTCATGGCATTTTCATGGATATTAAAGTACTTAATTCAAATTCTGTCGTATCTCTACAATTTCCACACACTGTATCGATTCATTTATTGTTTCCGGCAACGACGCTAAATTTTCAGTAAAACTAAATAATACGTTCTAAATAGTATCTAATACCAAAAAATATATAGAATTACAGTAAAATATAAAAGACCAATTATTAAGTTTTGAAGATTGTCTATGATGTTTGGGTGCATAAATGAGTTTGGTAGCACTAGTTTAGAACAATTCTAATCGGGTAAGACATCGAGCCATATCAGCTGATACTAGTGGAATGCTAGATAAAAAGTGCTGACCGCGATAAATGTCGTGACAGAGTATAAGTTCATCTCATCAGTCCTACTTTTACCTGTCTTAAATTTTCTTGACTTCAGACATTGAGCAATACAAACCATAGTGGCTCTTGACCGCGGTTTGTGTGTCCACGATAGTAAGGGTTCTCCAACTCAACTAGTTGACTAATTCGTGTAATTTACTTGCAGCAACCAGGCTGTCCAAGTTTGAGCATTAGTTTTGTGAGAAGTCTCTCCGGAATAAATTAAATCTTCAGATTAAACAAATCTATACATTTTCAGCCCAAAGAGTCCATAGTAACTCGCTAATAATTTAATTATAACGTCTTTTTAGCCGTTCCAAATTCGCTCCTTTGTCTGTCCGCAAGCGGATTTCAGCTCAAGATCTGGAAATCAGGCGAGCGTTTCAGGGAACCGGAGCGAAGAAAAGGGAAACCTAAGTCGCTCAATAAACGCCTTTTAGGCGCGATATTATCTATATTTTATGTGGCGCCAGAATTTCCCCCTCACGCCCCACTTATTACGCCGGAGGGGCGGTCAATCAAACCCGCAATTCGGGTGGCGTTATTTCACGAGGAATCGCATGAAATGTGAAGCATTAGCGACCCTTACTACCGCGCTCGATAAAATTATATCTAGATGGCCTCGGATTCGGTTGCGCATTGGAGTCCAAACGCCATCTGGCCGGTAGACCTACAATGCGTGTTTGAATACAAGCGACGTATTTCAGAATTAACTTACCTGAAATACGAGTACAAGTATTGTATATTATCGCTACCTCTTTTATGTGTTGTAAGGTTCCTGGGTAGTATCGGTCTATAATCGCGCGTAGGTAAATTTTTGTGACCACGTTGTGTAGTAACAATTTTAATGCTTCAAGACGCAGATTAAATAGCACAGGCAAATTTGCGTATATGTTAGTAATCAATAAGGCTTCCACAATGAAGGTTAGAAGATTTAGGGATGGAGTTCTTTGGGTATGGGTAAGATTTAAGCGTACATTATGTAAAAAGATATGTGAGTTAATAGTATATTATTTGATGAGCACATAAGTAAGGATATAAATGGCATGAAGTTTATACGCGATACGTAGGCAAACGTGTACACGTGCGAGCGATTTATGTCCGTTGTGTGCGAGTCGACTACGACGTTTTATCTACGACTCATAATTTCAATTTTATATAAAAAATTTTAAATGTATTTGTTAATGATGGTGAGGCGAACTGTCACATAACTGTCATCCACGTAGGTTTTGACAGAATTTGACACTAGTTTTGTATAATGGTGACAGTTCGTTCAAATAATAAAGTCATTATTTGAAAGAACAGTCATTATTATACAACGCTAGTGCACTTATAATCATTGGCGTGTATCATTCTTATTTATTTGTAACGATATTGCTTTGATAATTGTCTTAATCTTAATTTACAAATTTTAATAATTTTCACATAAGAACATTTTCGAGAAAAAGATAACTTGATATATAGTCGAGAATCCGAACCCATATATAATAACTTGATAACTTTTGTTTGTTTATGGAAAGCGAATGGACGTTTTCGGTTGATTTATTTGCCCTGAATACGAATCCGATCTTGTTGCTAAGGATGCATATAACATCAGGTTACTGCGTTTTTTTGTTGTTTCTTTTATAAAGCCGCCCGTACACCACTTAATAAAGAATTGCTGTAAATGCTTCAAACACATTTGTGAACAAAGTTACAGTTTTTCAGATAGAAATTCAATTACATATTAGGATTTGCCATGGTATCAATTTCGTCAAATTTTCAAACTATCAAAATCTAAACCTACCGATGATGATGGATCACTACTGATATCAAAATAATTTTTTTACATTTTGACCCAACCGGATTAGTTTTCAAATTCAATTCACAAATTCAATGTTCTCTAAAGTTATCAGTATTTCATAACTTTCAATTGTACGTTTCTGCATTTTTTCATTAAGGCTGTAAAATGTTTCCACTGCCATTTACACAATCAAAAGATCTATCAAAACCAGTAACAAAACAGGAAGTTGCTATTTAAGGCACGGTCCTGAAAACATCGCAACTCCAACACGAAATATTTCGTTTCGATGTTTTTTTTTGCTGAGACTGGTCAGCCTGGTCCCCACTAACGTCTATCTGTAGTCACCAGTTGTAGACGGTTTTAAAGCTCCTGACGTCTGCTGTCTACGGGCAGAAGAATATGGGCAAATAAGTACATTTCTACCAATTACGCTTTATTATCGCAATTATAATGTTTGGGTTAAAATGGTACATAAATAAAAAGTCTATTTTTGTGTCATGAGTTGGGCTAGATCTTTTATATTTGCAAATAGCCAAAGATATAAAAGCGAAATTAATCTTTACCTTTCTAAAAAATTATTTTCCATCCAGCCCAACTGGTTTTTATCGAAGAACTTACACTGCAAATTTAATAAACTTTAATAAATACCGTTTTTATTTGAAAACGCGTTTTAGGAGAGGTAGAACTGGGTCTTAAGGAAAGTGTCGATGGCGTCATAATCGGAAATTATTATTTTTTTCCATATTGTGTATTTTAATAATTAAAACGTCGATTTTTCAGTTCGAGGATTTTTTAAAATAACATACCGCCATTTTTGTTGTTTCCATACTTTACGCGCTACAGGTCGCAAAACAATGCGCATTATATAACTTCTAGGACTCACAATATTATTTCTGATGCACTTCGATATAAATTTATTGCACATTTATTTTTCTTAATGCTCAAGTCATTTCTTATATTGCACTAATATTTTTTGTAGTGGTCAAATATTTTATTAAATGCTTACATTATATGCACGTTTTCTTTTATATATTGCGCATAGAATTTCTACTGATAAAACTGGATTTCTTTTAGTTAAATCAAAGAACTAATTGAACAATTCGACTTCACGCATTCGGTTAGCTCTTCCAATAAGCTACCTATCTCAAATCCGTTATTTGTCACTAGGGCTCACTAGGGCTTTCCGTTCCTATTGTGGTTTTTCTAGGCTATGTGTGGGAATTTGATAATGTTTTGGTAGCCTTTATTTATTTTGTACTCATAGTGTTTGAAAGTAATTTTATGTACCGGATGAGCTATGCCATACGAGAGGTGGTTAAATGGATTCTTAAAACACAAAAAATATGCATTTAGATAATAATAATTACACAACAAATTAATATTGACGAATATTGTTTATTATACATATAATTCTAATCTCGCCAAAAAAATGCCGTATACTTTTTTGCACGTCGCGTCTGACTTTATGTTCTGGTGGTGTGAAATTTATTTGTGTTTCCTTCATCGTAAGTATAAAGGGTTATTCTTATTATTATTTACATTTTGCACTTACACATTTTGTTTAAATGGAATTTGAATTAAATTTTAAAAAGAATGAGAATCTCTTTTAATCCAAATCAAAATTTTGTTAATTTAGTTGGGTAGAATCAATCAGTATATATAATATACTGATGTAATTCATGGGTAAAGGGAGTAAAAAGCAAACAAAAAAATAAACTACAATTTATTCACGAAGCGACAGAGAATGTTAATCTCTTTGCGTTCCTAAACAATCCTTGAATTCATTTAATAATTTAGTATGAAACAAATTCTCTTAAAAGCTATGAAGGAAATACAAAATTGCACGACGTTAAATTTTGACCAGAAAGAAATAACTACGCTCCGTTACATCTGCTTAATTGAAAATGAATCAGTTGGAAGTTGAGATCGTAGTTGAGGAGCCGGTTTTACCCACCCAAGGCACTCAAACTGATTTCGTACCTAGCGACTAGCGTAGCGTCACATTAGGAGGCCCACTTCCACGAACAAAATCATTATCATGCAAGACTTCCACACTTGAAACTTTGGCAGACATCCACAACGACCCTCTGCATAATTGTTCGACGATTACGTACTCATGTCATCAACTAATTGCGTGCATACCTATATATATATAGTCGAACCATTGTTGGCCAGTCTTCCTATCTGTCGCTTTCTCTCTCGCACTCCATAGAAGGACATGGCAAATATTCACGCTCTTCGAAGTTGAAGTTTAACTAAGAGATCAGATTAGACAGTCGAGTGTTTATCTAAGCGGGCGGTGCAGAGCGCTAGAGCTGCCTACTCAGCATGCAGAGAGCTGTCAGTGGTTGTCACCAGTGGCGTCGCATTGATGTGCAAGTATGTTAACATGCTGTATTTTAATCATTCTTTCGAGCACCGTTGATAATGTCCTCATAATTGTTCATAGCTATGATTACGAAAAGAAACTTGACACATTTATTTAAACTAACCATACATAGTAAACACACCATGTTTTAGAACTTTCATAAGTTTTGTTGCGATGCGCAAGTAAGATGTTGACCGATTTCAAATTTGTATTTTTCAATTTGTGCTTGTGACAGTAAAAGCGGTGCTACGGGGAAGACTGGTGCTGCGCCAATTATGAAAGCTGAAATTTAATGTTAAATTCAGTTTTGAGTTGCACAAATAATTGGCTAGATGGCAGAACCTTTACACAGTGACGGAGACTGGGCTATGTCGCCGACAAAGATATAGCAGCTCTTCCGTATTTTTATCTCGATTGTTCAACTGACAACGTCCTCCATCATCCTTGTCTATGCAAGCAAGATAACGAGAACATCCAGTGGCTCATAATCAGTAGAGCAAATGGGTAAATTGGTTGAAATAATGGGTAGTGCAGAAATAATACTACGTATTTGTGTATTATTAACGTAAAAAAATTCTAGCTTCAACAAAACTTTAAAAAAATTTAAATATTAACAATTTTCAGACAGTAGTAGGTATAAATAAAGTGTATAAAGAATTCTGAATACAATATAATGACAACAAAAATGCCTACAGTTCTGCTACACAGTACACATATCACATATAAAAAATTCCGAGGAATTTCAAGAATTTTGAAATGTAATTTCCTAAATAAATATGATATTTTGATAATATACCGAGTGACCCACGGCATAGGTACTCCCGTTTATTTTTTTTTCTTTATAAATCTGTACGAATGTAATTTAGGATTATGTTAGTAGACAAAAAATGCCATTCTTTGGGATACTCTTGAGGTTAATATGACTTCCGGTTTTTCCGGAAATAACGTCGTCATTGAAATTTTAAATGGCATCCTACATTCTTTGTTTGATATTTTCAAACAGGATGACATTGTGAACACAAAAACATATCGATCGTAAATTTTTATCACCAAGGCAATGCAAAAATAACTTTTTTGTATATTAATCTACGTGGCTAGGAATTAGTGAAAATAGTCGAAAATTGTCAAATAAATAGTAAGTCGATTTTGGCTGACATTGCATTACTGGCGCCCTCTAGCGTGATTTAATTGGCTTTTGGCCAGTGAGTCATTTTTTTCACGGGTACCCAATGGCCACACCCTGATTATTCGATAGAATAGTCAGAATTCTGATTACAATGATACCAAATACTTGATATTTTATTGAAATTCTTAGCGTACAATGTTGTTAGAAGAAAAGAAATCGAAAAAAATATTGGCCTTATGATCTAAGTCAGCGCACAAGTCAAAGTCACTCAATGGACTATTCGAAGGACGTACCCTGATTATGCGAGAAAAACATTTTTCCGACACAATGATACCAAATTCTTGATATTTTTCCTGATAATCGTACCGTGAAATTGACGTTTAAGGGTACTTCCTTTGAGTAGTCCACAGAGTGACTTTGACTTGTACGCTGAATATTCTTTTCGATTTCTTGCTTCTATCAGCGCTAAGAATTTCAATAAAATAGGTATCAAGTATTTGGTATCATTGTAATTGGGTACCCGTAAAAAATGCCTCAGTGGCCAAAAACAAATTAAATTACGCTAGAGGGCGCCAGTAATGCAATGTCAGCCAAAATCGACTTACTATTTATTTGACAGTCATTAACTTCAAGAGTATCAAAAAGATAGGCATTTTTTTGTCTTTTAACCCTTTCCCAAATTTCATTTGTCCAACTTTATAAACTACAAAAATAAACGGGAGTACCTATGGCGTGGGCCACCCGGTATAGGCTTGCCCTCACTTACTTATCATCCACATTTTGTGTTCGGATTTATTAAGCTTTTCTTAGTATTAATCTGTATCAAGTATGAGCTCATCAAACTACTTGAGTATAATTACGTAATTACCAATATAAACAATCCAGCCTACTTAGCCAAACATTTGACAATTTATTACATATTTTATTTATACTACCGCGAACAATTATAAATGTCAGATTTTTGGAGGAGCTATCACAATATACTAAATAGGTGGTGGCATGTATAGCCACCAGATGATTGTTCAAGAGCAGAATTTTATGGGGCCAGAAAATCAATATACACACACACACATAAAATGTAGAAAATATGAGGATGATGACAAAAAGAAAACTTCAGAAGCTATACGGTACATCGAGAGCTCTTTTTCTCAAAAATATACATACAAGGGTTTGTAAATTCCTAAATTCCCATATATGGTCGAAATTCAAACACAAAAATATCTCTTGTGCTTTTTCTTCACTGTATCAAATGAATGTTTTTTGAAGCAAATACATTTCTTTCGAGTATTAGTTGGTTCAATTCCTTTAAAAGTTACAGCTGTTTAACATATGAACAAATGCGTATTTTAAACGACTCCAACTCCTCAAGGAATTCAGAAAACCACTAAAAAGTTTTACATGGATTTTATTACGTTCATTTATTTATTCAATTTACTTTTATTATTTTCATTATTTTTTATTATTGTATGATATTGATAATGACGCTAGATTTCTATATTCTTATCTTTATTTTATTAATTTTATTTTTAACTGGCGTCTTTATGATAAAAAGGTTAAGAATCACTATTCCAAACAATGCATACATTTGCTACCACCTTGTAGTCAAAGTATCAACTCAAATGAAAAAGATAAAGTAATAGTATTATATAGATTACTGGCGATTGGACAAAGGCTTTTCTTTTAAGACGAGTAAAGAAATCGTAAAGTTCTTTTTTTAATCCACAACGATTTGACACGAAATATTTTTTGTTGTTTGATTCGGAATTTTTTGGCATGTCGTATTCTGGGCAAATTGGCATAGTGGTGATTAGGTATATCGAAGAAAAATGGTAATAAAATAAGTAGTTCATTGTGTACTTACTTGTTTTAGTTTAAAATAATTACAAATCACCTCTACCATCATGTATTTAAAGAAATAAGTAAAATTTTCAGTAATTCTGTATAATGAAGAATTTGCCCTGTGTCTGGTCACATCACAAAAGGGAAGAACGTGAGTCTGTAATTTCCACATTTTGGAGTAACACCACAAAAAAAAGGAATATCCCAAATCATTTCAGAGACTCATTACGGTTATTACGGTTACCAAAATCCCCATGTAAATACTAACATCAGGTTCCAGGAGACAGCTTTTCAATAGTATACCTGTGTCAGCAGAGAATAGCTTTGTCCTGATAAACCACAAAAGCGAAGCGAGAAGGAGCCAAAGGCTCTAAATATACAAAACTATAAATACAACATGTGTTTACATTGTGAAAGAAAATATATCAATTTTAACATAAAAGAGGTTGATACAGACAATCTCATATGTGGATTATCCATTTTCACGTTTGTTTTAATGACTGCTGTAGTGTTCTGATATTTATGTTTATTGGAAATAAAGAACGCCTTTCGGCTCGGTTCAACCTTCGATAGTTTTTGTAGCATAACGGGAAAATGCTGACAAAAGTAAGACACAACGGCCAGTCATAGATAGAGCGTTGAACGGAGCGAAGCGATTATATTAAATAACAACTTGTGTTTTATTTAATCCAGAAGTGTTAAGTATTAAGTGAACTATACATTGGCGACGAGGATAAAACAAGATTAAAAGCAGAGTAAGTACTTTTACAAAACGACCACTATTTAACTAGTAAATCGTGAATGGAAAAATAGTGAATTATCAACATAATATTACGCATTAGGGGACTACAGGCGATACAACCGTTATGCTTGCGCGGGCACTGAAAAGTGTGCTGTGTTACAAGTAAACAGATGATAACTAGCAAATTAGGGACTTGTTTTCCGAAAATTAAATGAATGAAGGCTAGTTTAGCTGTTAGGGGTATCGGCCGTGTATGTTCGGACTTGCGGTATACAATTTTATGAACCTAATGAGATGAAAATTTCAGGGTCAAAGAAAAGTGAATTTTGGAAACGATAACTTGGCGAAATGACGAGTTTAACAATTCTTGAATCTTTTGATTGCGACGGCGATGCGGCCTCGGTTGGACAGAGATGGGAACGATGGAAGCGGGCGTTCCAGATATATATATTGATGCAGCCGACATCACAACAGCTTCAAAAAGGCGATCAACTCTCCTCCACACGGGCGGCGTAGGGTTACAAGAAATCTACTACAATTTGCCGGGTGCACATGTAGAAGAATCGGATGAGTGCGATATCTATCAGGTAGCTTTAAATAAATTAGATGAATATTTCGCCCCACAACAAAGCAAAGTTTACGAGCGACACATATTTCGACTTACAAAACAGGAACAGGGTGAAAAGTTTGAGAAATTCTTGGTTAGATTGCGACATCAAGCGGCAAAGTGCAGCTTTTCAAACATTGATGACAATTTAATTGACCAAATTGTGGAAAAATGCCATTCCGTCGAATTAAAGAGAAAAATTCTAGCGGCAGGAGACACGATTAGTCTACTAACCATCATTTCGGAAGCTAACGCTCTTGAAACGATGGACAGACAACTGGGTGAATTCGGGGCAACCTCAAGCAACTGTTATAAGTCAACAGACATAAATAAAGTGGAAAGCCGGAGCTCAGAAACTAAAAAAAGGAGGGACTGTACACGCTGTGGCGATAAACGTCATTCTGAAAATGACGACAAATCTCCAGCCAGAAACAAAATTTGCTCAAAATGTGGATTTAGAGGACATTTTAAAATATGTTGCAGAACATCAAGTAGAAAAAGAAGAACGATGAAGAGAGAGGATGAAAATAGAGGAAAAAGATCAAAACCAGAATATACAAAATCCGAAACAAAAGAGGAAGCTTATTACGTTTTCCATGTCGATGAGGATGACGCGGTGTTGCAATGTAACGTAGGTGGAATTTCAGTAGAGTTGTTAGTAGACTCAGGGAGCAAATGCAACCTTCTAACTGAGAGAACATGGACATTTCTGAAGAAATCTAAAATTCAAGTATGGAACCAAATTAAAAATTCAAAGAAAATTTTTGTGGCATATGGCAGCAATCAACCATTGAAAGTCTTAGGTTCTTTTGATACTAGAGTAAGCATTGGAAATTTAAAGAAAACCACAACATTTTATGTCATACAAAATGGAACGAAGGACTTGTTAGGAAAAACAACTGCCATGGCATTAGAAGTTTTAAAAATAGGTGTGCAGACAATTGCGGTACAACCATTTCCAAAATTCAAAGACGTTATAGTTGACATTCCTATTGATGAAACCATAAAACCTGTGATTCAACCATGTAGACGAGTGCCAATACCGTTGGAAGAAAAAGTTGAAGCCAAACTTAAGGAGCTTGAAGACGCAGATATCATTGAAGCTGTAAACGAACCAGCGAAATGGATTTCTCCAATAGTACCAGTTTTAAAAGGCAATGGGGAGATACGTATTTGCATCGATATGAGGCGAGCCAATGAAGCTATCATAAGAGAAAACCATCCACTACCGACAATGGATACATTGCTCCCACGATTCAGAAATTCAAGGTTTTTCTCAAAATTGGACATAAAAAATGCTTTCCACCAAATCGAAATTTCTACAGCTTCTAGATCTATAACGACATTCATAAGTTCCAAGGGTTTATTTCGTTACAAGCGGCTCATGTTTGGGATAACGTGTGCACCGGAGATGTTCCAGAAAATTATGGAAAGATTGCTATCCAAATGTGAGGGTTCCATAAACTTTATAGACGATATTCTTGTGTTCGGGAGAGATGAATTCGAACACGATACAAGGTTAAAACAGACGATGCAAGTACTGAAAATTAATAATGTATTGCTCAACCATGAAAAATGCATTTTCCGAACCACGACAATTCGATTCCTAGGTCACATTTTAACAGGTCAAGGAGTAAAACCGTTAGACAGTTACATGGAAGGGATAAAATCTTTTCGAACCCCGAACACCATAGACGAAGTCCAAAGTTTTTAGGATTGGTCAACTATATCGGAAAATCGATACCCAACCTAGCGACGCTCACTGAGCCATTTAGGAAAATGCTGCGACTAAAACTAGGCAAAAATGCTAATATTAAGAATTTATGGACAGCGGAACAAGATAAAGCTTACCAGAACCTAAAAAGCGCATTATTGCAGATAAAAACTCTGGGCTATTACGATCCAAGTGATAGAACACGAGTCATTGCTGATGCAAGTCCAGTAGGTTTAGGTGCCGTACTGATACAATTCAACAACAACCGACCTCGCATAATAGCGTATGGTAATAAAAGCTTATCGGATTGTGAAAAACGGTACTGCCAAACTGAGAAAGAGGCATTGGCACTGGTTTGGGCAGTAGAGCATTTTCGGGTTTACTTGTACGGCAAAAGCGAATTCGAATTGGTGACTGATCACAAGCCATTAGAAACCATATTTTCCCCAAAGTCTAAACCGTGCGCACGGATCGAAAGATGGGTTCTACGTCTCCAGGCATATAAGTACAGAGTAATATACAAATCTGGAAAGTCGAATATTGCTGATCCTTTATCTCGGTTGTGCAAAATTGAACACAGTCCGGCAGAGACATTTGACAACGAAGAGCATATCAATCAAATTGTAGAAAATGCACGACCAGTAGCAGTACCATTGTCCCAAATAAAGCACTATTCCGAAAACGATGAGGAAATAAAAAAAGTTAGAGTGGGTATTTTTCATGATCAGTGGAGCGACGATACAAAATGTTACAAATTCTTTCAAACTGAGCTTTGTTTCCATGACGATATTTTACTTAGAGGTAACAAGATTGTAATTCCAAGTAAATTACGACAAAGAGTACTAGATGCGGCACATGAAGGCCACCCAGGAATTGTAGCCATGAAAAGTCGACTACGCACAAAAGTGTGGTGGCCAAAGATTGATGCAGATGCTGAAGAAATGGTTCGTAGATGTAAAGGTTGCACACTCACATCTGTCACAAATCCACCAAATCCAATGAAGCGACGACAACTACCACTACATCCATGGGTAGATGTAGCCGTTGACTTTATGGGACCCCTTCCTAGTGGTGACTATCTGTTCGTTATCATTGATTACTTTAGCCGATATAAAGAAATCAGAATCATGCGTAACATAACTGCTGGAAATACCATAAAGGTTCTTCAGGAAATATTCTCAAGACTAGGGTTTCCAAATTCAATTACTGCAGATAATTATAGACAATTTACAAGCACGGAAATTCAGCAATTTTGTAAAGAAAATGGAATTCAGTTATATCACACAATACCATATTGGCCGCAACAAAATGGTGAGGTAGAAAGGCAGAATAGAGACATTTTAAAACGATTAAAGATCAGCCAAGCAATGAAAGAAGACTGGAAACAATCACTACTGGATTACCTGATGATGTATAATAGCACGCCCCATTCGACCACAGGAAAGTCGCCCGCAGAGTTGTTTTTTCGCAGGCAATTCAAAGATAAACTTCCAACCATTCTCGATATCGAACATAAGGTTGCGGACGAGGAAGTTCGAGATAAAGATACATTACAAAAAGCAAAAGGAAAAGATTACAGTGATCTAAAAAGAAAAGCGAAGGAAAACAATCTGGAATGTGGCGACAAAGTTTATGTCAAAAATCTAACCAAAGAAAACAAGATAACACCAAACTTCAATCCCGCTGAACATACCATAGTAACAAAGAACGGTGGAGATATTACCGTCCGAAATAGCGATACAGGCCAAGAATATCGCAGGAATGTAGTTCATTTGAAAAAAGTAGGAGATGAGTGGAAGGTAGTGGATAAAGAAAGCATAAATGGTGTATGAATATAGGTGTATTAAAATATTATGAAAAATATGTTATATAGAGAGAGTTAAAGTGTTATTATTGTTTGATTATTTGTTTACGTTACCATTATCAATAAAATGTATATTGGTATGTACCTTGTATTGTTGTTAAAATTATTATTAGTATATTACATGATATTAGTTAAAATATTAAATATTATGAAAAGGAAGGGATGTAGTGTTCTGATATTTATGTTTATTGGAAATAAAGAACGCCTTTCGGCTCGGTTCAACCTTCGATAGTTTTTGTAGCATAACGGGAAAATGCTGACAAAAGTAAGACACAACGGCCAGTCATAGATAGAGCGTTGAACGGAGCGAAGCGATTATATTAAATAACAACTTGTGTTTTATTTAATCCAGAAGTGTTAAGTATTAAGTGAACTATACAACTGTAATGGCGTAGAAACGTTGAGTTAAAAATCCAGCATGATAATTTTATATTGTTATTGGCTTTTAAGTTTAAGATTAAGTTCTGTATACATGCAGGTTTTATATAAATTTATTCAAGACCAGATATTCTTTGCAAATTGTTCCGGCCATCATTAAGATATCCTCATACATGAAATATTCGCATTCATTCGGCTGGTTATCGAAACCATTACGTTACTCCAAACAGGCTTGCTATTAAAATTCCCACATAGTCGCATCGATAAATGCATCACAGATTTTACGACCAGTCTCAGAAACGTAAACCCTAAACCCCGCCATTACATTATCAGCGACGCCGACAAGGCCTTAGCTTAGGTGGAAATCGTTAAAGACTACCAATTAGTAACCGGGCTGAAGACGTGTGGGCACCCATTAACGACAATTCTAATTTCTCTGCGATTTAAGTCACATCGGCCTTCCTCGGTCGGCAATGTCCCGCCGAGAGCGCTGAATTTATTTCACCCTAATGAATGCTCATACCCGGACATTTATTATGTGTCAAGGGGGCCCACGCGTTTCGCATTTTTAATTACCTCTCCAGTCTCGTTATAACTCGAAAGTTAGTCCGATTCTGTATCTCCGAGTTGAGTAAGAAAAACGAAAAAGTCGCCGGCAAAACGAACGCAGATATATCGGACAATAAATAGTGCGGTGTTGATGAGGCCGTATGTTATTCACACGGCCCTGGGTGGCCAAACGCCCACGGTTGCACGCTCCTCGTCGTGCTGCCTCCTGTCGGTCCTGTTTACAAACTAACTGTTGTTAGTACCACCTCGATTATTGCCAGTCCCGTACTTCTTTTGCAGCTACATAGTTTAAATACTACCTACTTGTTCATCTCTGCTTTTGTAACGTTTCCAGTTCATTGGTGATTATGCTCCATTGAAAATACTTCACGTCACTGGCCAATATTTATGGCCGTCTGCAGATTTATTATGATCATATTTCGATCAGTACTTTCATATAGTATTGATGAACAATTTTGAGAGTTGGATGAACTTATATTTACATTGTGGTGTGAATGCACAAAAAGTATAAAAGATCATCACGAATGTGTCTTGAGTCCACAAATAGATAAGCAACCTGGGCAACAAATTAAAAGTAACTAAGAGAACCACCAAAACATTATGAAAGCATATAAACTATGGCCTTTGCATAAGTATCTCAATTCTAGCTAAGCAGAATACAATGATATTTAGACTGAAAACAATGTTTTTTTTTTCAGGTTGCATCTCTACGTTACTCTCCACATCTCAAGAATTAATGTGAACTTGGACAACCAAAAAATGTTTCTAATAAAACTTATTATACAGCGTATCTCACGGAACTGATACGTCAGAAGTTTCTCATGTTCTACTATTTCTGGAAAGTTATAATTATGGAATTAGAATTTACTCGATTTGAGCTCTTCAGCTAAAATATTCTCAAGTTAACTGTCACGTCCGGTCACCGGAAGTCGGTAACACCTTTGTGATTTTAAATGGAAGGATATAATTTTTATTTTATGTTTGGTTTCTACGTCTCAAAATCCCTATATCTATCTTTATTAGTTTTTGAGATATTGTCAGTACAAAAGAATGCAAACTAAAATACAAAACGAGGAATGTAACAACTTTGGAACAGCAGGAAAACAGAAAAATATTGAAAAGGTTTGTTAAAACTAAAATAATATATTTGGGATATCTAACTTAAATTAAAACTTAATGTTGTTCGAAATGGTGCCCGTTCTGATCCAAACATTTTAAAACTCTTCGCTGTCTTTCTGTCATCGTCGTTCTTCGGATTTCTTGTTGCTGAAGTTCATTAATGACGGCTACTACTCTGTTAGTCAATTATTCTCGAGTAATAACAGGTGTGAAATAGACCTGACTTTTCACATGACCCCAGAAATAAAAGTCTAATGGTGTTAAATCTGGTGTGCTTGGTGCCGACCATCAGGGTCCCCTATTTCCGAACCACCGAACCACCATCGTAAAACTTCTGATTAAGTTGAATGGATACCACATGCGAAGAATGTACCGGTGCACCGTGCACCGTCCATTTGATAAAAGCAGTCGCGTAAAATATTGTGGGGACGAGTTACGCAAAAATTGTTCACACATCCACGCAAAATTTCTAAATATCTATCACTATTTAAATTTTCGTTGTATAGTTCGTATTTAATTTCGCCCGCCATTATTAAATGGGGTATTCAAAATGGATTTAAAGAAAATGTAACAATATCTCAAAAACTATTAAAGGTAGATATAGGGAACTCTAATACTGATTTATAGAGAATAAGATTTCATATCGAAAGGCGTATCGGTATACAGGCATTCCATTTGAAAAAAATGAGGTTTTTACGTTTGAAAATTCAATTATTGTGTTGTAAATTTTGAATAGCCTGTATACGATATCATGATGAACTAAACATCACCTTATTTATTACCAATCATGAAACCACTAGTTTCAATAATAACCGAGATATTCAATTTTAAACCGCGAAAATCACAGAAAAATTTGTAAAAACAAAGAAACTCAAAACAGCTGATATTTAGGTATAGGGAAACTATCAAAAATGATGTATTTTGATACGTAGAAACCCAAAATAAAATAAAAATTATATAATTCCATTTAAAATAACAAAGTCGATACCGACTTCCATTGACCGGACGTGTCAGTTGAGAATATTTTAGCTGAAGAGCTTTGGTCTGGGAAATTCTAGTTCCAAAATTTCAAGTTACCAGAAATAGTACAACATGAGAAACTTCTAATGTACCAGTTCCATGAGACACTGTATAGTGACAGCATAAAATACAGAAAAATTAATACTTTTCTGAAACGGATTGAAGCGCATTATAAACATCTTCGAACATGTCGATTTTGAATACAAAGCAAAACACTTCAGTGCAAAATTCTATTTTCGTCTTTTAACCGGTAATGACTTCTGATGTCATCAACATTTTTTTTAAATGCCAACTCAATATTTTTTTCCTTCATTTATTTTTATGGTAATGGAAACATTTTATATCTTTACATAACAAGAGCAAAAGACAATAAAAAATACGTTTTTAAAACGATTCCGGACTAACAAAACATCCCCTTCGTAAGGTTTTCGAAAAAAATAATAAAATAAATCCTGAAACTTACTGTACACAAATGTTTTTGAACTATTTGCAGCTATTCCTTAAGTCCTGTGCAGGCGATTCCAAATAAAGAAACAACGAAAAACGCAAGAACTTGACAAGATATGCGACTTCCAAACCCTGAATCTTATTCAGCGCAAATATATCTTCCGCAAACGCATATTCCATTTTTACTTTACAACTGGCTTTTACTCGAAAATTTCCTAATGTAATTTAAAAAAATCTGATGTGGCCAGGCACATGACTTTATCATACAAAATATAAAATTAATAGTTTAGCTGCATGAGAATCTATTCTATAGAGATAAATCGTAGGTATTGTCAAAACATCAGCATTTGACACTACCTACACTACGTCATTAGAATAATAGTTATTTATGTCAGAAATGCCGAAAGTACGGAATAGCGCGACGAGCGGTGATACGACGCGTCACCGAAGGCGGAGTGTCGCCGTCGCATATGAGCGAGTCGCGCTATCTAGTTTTTGGCAGGGGCGACATCAACGTTTATTGTGTTGCTTTTTAAGAAATACGTATTTAAAAAAAATAAATGATTTCTGTAAAGTAAATGCTAGGTTGGTACCACTTTGACGAAAGGTGCGTTCCGATTGGTAGGTAATGGTAGCTAATGGCGGTGGTAGAATACGAAATTATAGTATTTCTTACATATCGTGATAATGACACATATTAGTTTGCATGTACATAAACATGAGTCACTAGCAATTTTCTATTGGAAATACTATAACGGCGTCTGCTACCACTGTCATTATCACTAATGAAAACGCACCTTAAAAAGGTAATTCAAATTCTGACAGATTTATATTTGTTCATGACACATCCCTACCAACATACTAAAATAAAACTACACTCATCGCTATACTTTATTTATAATTTTCTCAATGTATCATTTTTAGAATTAGATATAAAGACGGGTTGATATGTCTTATCAACAAACAATCAAATTGGTTATCTTATTTTATTTGAAATTTGTATTTTATAATTTTGCGCACTACGGCGGCACGTTCCATAGTGGTTCTCCAACCTCTGATGAGATCAGCTGTTTTCGAATGTGACAACACAAAAAAATATTTGTCAAAATCCTGGCTACTATGTAATTTCATAGCAATGCAGGTGCGACCGATCTCGATCAAATAGAATTTGCTCTTGAAGGTAAACTATTAATTTTACCAAAAAATGTTATAGGCATAAATTATTCAAAATTTCCTCTACTTTAATTTATTAATTAACTATTTTGTCGAAATTACAGAAATGGCGGCTCATTTCCAAAATCCTTGAGAAAGGCTTAGAATAAACTAAAAAGCTAAACTATTAATTTTACCAAAAAATGTCATAGGCATAAATTATTCAAAATTTCCTCTGCTTTAATTTATTATTTAACTATTTTGCCGAAATTACAGAAATGGCGGCTGATTTCTAAAATCCTTGAAAAAAGCTTGGAGTAAACACCCAGTTCCTTTGGACCCTTTTGAACCAAAAGCTTTTCAACTCTAAGTTTGGTCATGAAACTTCTAAATATGAAGTTCCGTGCCGATACCTTTAGTAGTTTCTCCGGAAATGAATTAACAAAAATTGGGTACACACACACACACACACACACACATACACACACACACACACACAGACATTTTTTTGTACCTTGGTCAAAAATGTTCAGGGGACCCATAAAGACCTATTTCCGCTAAAATCTCAAAAAATTTTTTCGGCACGATTACAATACTTTACATACTGCGTATGATAAAGTAAAAATGTGTATGTTCTCGCGAAGACAATTAAGAGATCTATCATAATCTACACAAAAAATATGGGATAACAATTTAAAAATAAAATTGATGACGTCATAAGTATAAAACAATTGACGGGTGGTTGAATGAATTGAATTTGATGTAAATATGTATGTTTAGATAATTAAAAGAAAGAACAGTATAAGGCAGATCCCATCTTTCACTTATTGATAACTTATTTAGTTTTAGAAAACAAAAACTATTCTATGAGTCTATAACTCTGTTAGGCTTTTCCGGAGCTTCTTGTCAACAGTTGGTCGATTATGACCACTCTGTATTTAAATATTTACCATCATTATTTTAACATCCCATATGTTGAGTAGTTTGCTTTTTAGATGATTTCTACATATGGTCCTTTCAAACAGATGTATCTTTTTCCCGGTTCGCTTGAAAAGTTGAGAAATTGACCATTTCTCTGGGATTGGTTTGATCATGTTTCTCTCTTCTTTTTCCAGCACAAACAATTTTAATGCATTTTTTGCCACGTTTCTCTATATAGTTTAGATACAAATGCCCTACTTGAATACTAGTTTAATATACCTTTGTTTTATAGTTGAGTTTTGAATTCTGAAAATTCCCAATCCAGACATTGAAACTGCATTAAACTACACTCCAATTCTTGCCAAAACATTTCCATCTGAAAAAAAACTCTTCGCAATTCCTGCAATTTTAATTGAAAATACCGGTAATTTCGCGCTCGATTTGCACGATTTGTACCTGGCGAGCTTCATCGAACAGAAAAAATAACATCCACGAAAAGCAATCGTTTCGAGAGCACTTCATATCGTCTGTGTGAGTACCGCGCTCTCTGGCATCCACGTTTTGTTAACATTCATCGTTATTTAGGATACGTGGCGTATGTTTTTGATAGATTCGAAAGACCAAAAAAACTCTTAAAATAATCTGGTATGGTTGGTTACATTTTTAAATTGTCGACATAAAAAAACATACCCCGTGTCCATGGAGAGACTATGGTAGAGTATGAGAAACATACCTGAAACAAAAGAAATTATTATTTCATTATTAAGATCTTTCGAATTATGAGAAAGGTAGTTTACACTTGCTAACAGCCTGTATTCGGGTTTCACAAAAAAGATAAATATGTGTCCAAATTAACATTTGTATCAGAACATCAAAATGAAAATTTATGGCCGAGGCAATTTCCAATACAAAGACACCTTCAATTGGCCAACAAAGGACTGTCTGGGTCGCCGTAATTATCATCGGCACTCCCGATGCCATGTTTTACAAAAAGGCAATTACCTCAAATAAAGGAACCACTATTTCGATTCATAAATAAATAAAACTCCGGCGTGGCCCACAAGGAGAGATAAACTGGATGGCACTCGTCCGCACAAAGGCGATGAATAACAGGATGAGTAACTGGTAATTGACAGGAAGAAGAGGTAACCCACGCTGAATACATTATAACCTCCACACATGCACATTTCTTAATGGAAAGAATATTATACCTACTTTCACGATCTATACGTAGTGTAACAGAAAAATTAAATATACCTAGTATGGCTATATTATTAATGGCTGGTAGAGTCAGAAATAAAAACAAAGAAAGTTTAAATATACATAACAGTAATTTCTTAATTACTTATCGCTCTTGGAGTGAGAAGAGAAAATAAATGAGCGCTATAAATTTGAAAAAAAAAACTTAAGTTATGCAATACGTTTTTTAACTAAAGTAATTTAGGTATTCGTAGTTCAGGAATATGTCAAGATGCAAATCTCCATACACTCAATAATCAAAGCTGGGTGAGATACCATAAGATAGCTCTCTTAAAACCGAATAAGTTACGTCTGTAACTACATTTTCAATTGTCAGAAACCATCAAGGAAACAGGGGAAATGGTCAATGCAGATACGATAATGTTCAACCTGTTTTGATGTTACAAAAATAATTTTTCTCATTACAATTGCTAACTGCAAAGTCGGTGCCCTGCGGTGGTAAGAGTATCGAGGCAAAGCTATTAAAAAAATCTGATGTGGCCAGCCAGGCACATAACTTTATCATACTGTAAATAAAATAATGAATTTAACTGCATGAGATTCTATTTGATCGAGATCGGTGGTGCCAATAACTTTAAACTAAAGCTAAAAGATGATCTGTTACTAAATTTATGACCTCTATCTTTTCAGCACACTAAAACTTTCAGAACAAATTCATAATTTTCCTTCCGTTTTTATTGACGTCAATTTACACAATTTCTCACCTAATACTAAACCTTTTCTACTCACGATCTAACACCATTTGTTTTTCACGTTTGAAAATAAAATGTATATCGATGAAACATCCTGTACAGTCTTAATTCAATATTCATGTATTGTTTTTTCACCTACCACAGTCTCGCATTTTTCCCAAAATGCAAATTAAAAACGAGATTATCCTATATTATTGGATATTAGATAATGGATGCGAGGAAACAGAAACACAGATATGTTTTGCTAGATTTTTTCTAATTTTCGTAAATGAATAATTAATGATTTTTATTAATTAAAATGCCATTTTAAAATGTCATACGACAGAATCTTCGTCAGTCGTATCCAGACGACCGACAGTATCATCGTCAGACGACAGTACCTTTGTGGCACATGGTCGAATACTTAGTTCTGAAGATGACTTGCAACAAAATGCGAAACGTTGACTGGTCTAAAGTCAACAAAGCGGCTTCCACCCAGAAATCAATATGTTATTGATTAATTCCGCGGAAGTCTACAATATTATGTTATTGTAATTACTTTTCACATTTTCTGGTGTAGCTAAAACTATAATGAATTAAAACATATATAAGTTTAGAGAACCTTATACTTCCATCAACAGACCTGACAGGATGTGGACGTACCAATCAACCCTAGCTCTCCACCGCCATTACATAATTCATTCAAACTACGGACTACCTATTATTACAACGTCAACCCTCATTAATATTAATCAAATTCAGGTGTGCGCGAGAAAAAGTGAAAAGGGTGCGGCGTAAATAAAGTTGTCACGTAGCACTCCACATTTTTTTCTTCTTTTGATAGGATAGGTGGGGCCACACGAAATTCCCTTGTAAGTGGCAAAGTAATGCATTAATATGCACGTGATACCGCATATTTATGCGTCCTATAGGGAAGGGGTGCGCGCTACGAGGGTGTCTTATGGTGGGGTTGGGTACTGGTGTGAGGATGAGAGATTTGATGTGATTTATCAGTGTCCTGTGCGCAAATGGCATTATGACAGCCCTGTGCTTAGCATTAGCTCTAATCATTAATACAAATATTTTATTGTCAGATTCATTTAGCTTTAATAAATAGAGAACGTTGACCCGAGTTAAAAATAAAAAGTATCGATCTCCATTTAGATTATTGAGCTAAATTTTACTTCTTTTATAGAATTTAATTACATATGTTCGCATTTTCTTTTTGGTTAATTAATTTCATTGATATAAATGAATGAAATCTGAAGGAATTAGCATATTTATATGCTTTTGTTTACTGTTCTCATTTGAAACTACTTATTTGTTACTTTCCTTAACTTCTAGTTCAGATACCACGGAAACGAAACACCATTTAAATATAATTATTTAAAACTAGTTGCATTTTACTCTGTATATTAAACTAATGAAAAAGTCACCCTACTGAAATATGGATAATTAAGTAAACATTCGTTGTTCACAATATGGCTTATTCATATGTTATTGCTGAGTGTTATTTACCATTTATTGTTTCATAAACATTCCATACAATTATATTTTTTCTTACGCGCTACCTTGACGCAATTGTTATCTGCAAAATATGATTGTATTCGATACACAGGTTTAATCGCCGTGTTTAAAACGCCATGAGATTCCATCAATAGTCAGCAGCACAAATACGATACTCATAAAAAAGACCACTTCAGGTTACCAAAATATACAAAAAGCAGTACACGAAATCATTTTTATCACAAAACATTGAAGATGTTTAACAGCCGACCAAGCGATATTAAAATTGGCCAATTTAAAATTTTAAGTAGTTGATAAGTTTAGGACTAAGGAAACCAACTTTATTGTAATTATTAGTTTCTGCCAGAAACTTTTAGTCAAGCTTGAGGCGACCTGTAGAGTGATACAGTATCGGCTAGTATGTGATATATTTTGATTATTTTAAGGCATTCATAGTTATCTAGATTCTAGATTAAGAGGAAAACTCAAAATTTGCGCTTTTGTTCTATTAATTCTCTTTAGTCACTAATAAAAAATAAACGTGCGTACATATGTCGATCGTCCCCCAAGTGTTTACCGACTTTATCGTAATATGAATATCATGTAGTTACCTACTGAAAGAAACGAAGGATTTTCCTTAAATAATTGATGTTTTGTTTATTTAATTTATTTAATTTCCTATGAAGACCGAAAAAGTATGGAAACATGAAACAATCCCAAGAACGGTTTGCTATTTTAAAAATCCTCGAACACGTCGATTTATAATTATCAAAATACACCTTATGATATCAATGAATTTTTTTACTTTCAATTGCTTTTAACAGATGACGCCATCGATATTTTTAAACGCAACCCTGTATTATTTTAGTAAATTTGATAGATCTTTTAATTGTCTTAATGGTAGCATATAATTTTATATAATACTTTTATACTTTTATAGAACGCCCTGTATATTTTGACATTCTGTTACAGTCTTCCATTGCCTAGTCAAAATTACTACTCTTGTTAAAGTATTATATTAAAATCATCTAGAAATTAACAAACACCTTTATTTCTTAAGTCTAAAAATTAACAAAGAATTAACAAACATGAACCGATCAAATTTAAAACAATGTGATCTGTCAATGGTTGAGAATCCTCATAAACCAATTTTCCAATCCATTTATACTTTGTTAATGTTTAGACCTAAATAATAAAGGTTTTTGTTAATTTCTAGATGTTTTGATTGATATAATGATTGATTGATTGATTGATATAATAATGAAGACTGAAACAGAAAATGTCAAAATATACAGGGTGTTCTATTTCAAATTTAAAAGTTTGAGGTCTCAGAAACTGTAAACGTTGCAGCAACGGTAATAAAGCCAGTGACTTCACATGGTTGCAAAATACTTTATTCCAAAATTTCGTTAAATTCGGTCGAGCCGTTCCGGAGATTTTTATTTCATAACCTCCGATTGCCTTTTTCTCGAAAATTTTCTTATGTAATGCCACAAAAATATTATGCTACCATTAAGACAATTAAAAGATCCATCAAATTAATTGAAATGTAAGGCTGTCATTTAAAACACATGTGGATTAGGTCATCTATTAAAAACAATTGAAGGTAAAAAATTAGCGACTTGTTCAAGGATTTTTTAAAATGGAAAACCGTTCTTGAGATTTTTTCATGTTTCCATACTTTACGCACTCACTGTATATTAATAGAGTTAAATTAAAGAATACATAATTACTCTTAATTGCATTCACCAATTGCAGGGCAAGTTTTGTCTGAAACTTTCTAGTTCATTTAGATAGTTCCTAGCTCCTTTTTATAGATTCAATCCCAATTGCTCCTTTTGTCCAGACAGTCGCACAGGACGAAATTTTGTTAACCGGAAAAGAGCATAATCGTGAAAAATCAAAACTGAACGTCCACCGCGAACTTTTAAAAGCACAAAGACGACGAACACAAAGGAGTCTACGACTTCTTTCAGCCAATCGTGAATTAGGAAAATTCCTGGAGGGTAAGCCGTTGTCGTCGGTTATCGTTCTCTAACTGTCAAGAATGTGAGAAGTCAACAATTGCGAATTTGCGAGGTCGTGTCTCCAGCAAACCAAACATAAATCTCTTTAGCATTTAAATTGAATCACCATATCTGTGCTCGGGTAGATAAAGTTTTTGTCTTGGAATAACACAATTCCGGATTATTCGCTCGGAAATTAATCGGGTAATCTGTATCTGCGAGGATACACGGTCCAGAAATTTAACCTCTTTGTTCGATAAACCATTGTGTGACGGAGAATAAGATATCTGAATATTATTTACATTAGTTATGATAATATAATCCGGTACAACGAACTGCAAATATTATTTCATCGAAATCACTTTGATCGAGTAATTTACATTATGTTTGACACTATCACACATTTTGTATTTGTTTTGATTTAATAAAGAGAAAATAATTTTTTTCAAGATAGGTGGCTGTGATTTCAAATTTGAATATAATCAAAGACAGATGGTTATAAATGCAAAGTAATCTAATTTCCTTTGACGTTCCAATTCAACTAGCCGCAGGGTGAGAACCCGACTTAATTATTGAATTGTTCAATAATAACCATTAACCAAATTATCAAAGTACAATGTACATACCTAATTGCAAAATTTTATTTAACAATAAATCAAATGCTGAAGTTGAAAAGGTCAGTTTAGGCAATCATCAATAATTTTATGCTCCGGTATGTTAATGTATTTTAATTTGCCTTCGCCGCACCGTGCACCGAGATGGGAATCAATGATGCGACCATACATTAATCATCCTTTGTACTTCGCGGACAGGTCAATCATCAGAGACCACGAACCACAGTCTCCAATTAAGCACAAACTTATTGTATTTTAGGCTTGTTGCTTTTGTATAAAAGCTTTATTGGTTTATCTTCAATTGGCAAACTGCGTGAACTAAAGTGTACATCTAACCCATTTGAACCTTTTTGAACAAAAATTCTTTCAGCTGTCAGCTTGATTTTCTTGTGCTTAGGTCAAACTTGTGCATGGTACCCAAAAAGATATATTTCCCCTAAAATCTCAATTTTCTTTTCAACATACTTTGTCATACTACGTACAATAAAATAAAAACAAAATCTTAACAATAATGGGATTGTTTTTGACAGGAGTGAGATTACGTAATGAAGGTTTTGATAAAATTCTGAAACCATATGCAAATGATAATATTATCACCATAAATTCATTTTGATTAATACACAATTCATTAAAAAATGTAAGTGGGACCAATGGGAACCAATGGGGTGGTATAATATTATTGTACCTGTAAATATAGCTTAGTAACAAAAATCTATATCGGACATTAGCCCATTAGTGTGGGTTATCTAAATTTTTCATGGTATTATATTATTGGATTTAAGTCATCTGGTTATCTAAGTACATACATGTTTCTCTCTTTGGAATAAATTAGACCATGACGTTAAAATATGTTGAACGGCAAGATACGTATGTGTACCTAACCTAACATTCATACTTCCAATTACCGAATTCACATTCCGTAAAAGAATTATTATTTATTTTGCTACTTCCGTAAAAGAAGTTTTTGAATAAGAACGCTAATATTACTTATCCGATCTGTCTGTCAAATGTCAACCAGCTGATGTGAGAAATAGGCAGTCTTAATTCGAGAGGGACCCAATGGTGAAAAGCAAATCGCCTGTAGTTTTTTCTTTTCCAATATAGACAAACTCATTTTTATTTTTATTTTTTACAATATCTTGGTAGTTAGAGGAGGTTAAGGTTGTTGAATGAGAGGAAAGTTATGTAATTGAAGATATTTGAAATCTCTTAGTCATTCAATTCTACTCGAAAAAATAGGAACCCCACAATTCGTCTATAATTAATGTAACATTCTAATGACTATTCTGATGAAAATTTGTTGGTTGTAACTCGAAAACACAAGATAATTTAGGTTCCTCCGTATCGTTTATATAGGCGACCCAATATTAGTTGAGGAGTGACAGAGATAGAGACGTTTCGTATTTTGCAATAATTTACGTCTATAGGGTGCGTGTAACATGTTTTTGCTGGTAAAAACTAAGTTGCATTGAGTTCAGCTGCTGAACAGAACCGCCATGGTCACATTCGCGTTCAAAATAAGTTATCAGCTTTTTACTTTGTTGGCTAAGGTCTCACGGCAATTTAATATTATGTATTTCTACCAGCGCAATATACATTTCTGATCACACCTCGTATACGGTCTTACCTTTCGTCAAACCGCAAAATTCAACCTAACAAAATAAAATTACTATAAAATATTGACAGAGATGTATATAATAAAATAATACGGAATAAAACGTCTTTTCCTTTATAATAGGTTTTAATTGCTTAGGGACCGGTTTCGTCTTTATAAAAACATCTTCAGCCCAAATCTACAAAAAAGACAGCGGTGGTAATGTAAAAATAAATAATTTCATAGAGTACTTACAGTCAGATAATTAAAACATTTAAAACAATAAAGAGCACGTGTGCCATGTCTGAAAACACGAGGACATTTGACAGACGGAAGCTAACAAGAGGGATGGCTGAAAATTGGTGTATTGTAGGCAACTTAAGATACAAAAATTTCAAAATTATTGCAAAGTGAACATGAATAAAGGTTTTTGTTTTTGTTGAAAGTCTGATTATTTAATAAGGTGATATTGTGGTTTCTTCTATGCTTTTCTATTTCAAGTTGTTCCAATAAATCTAATTTGTAATTTATATTAGGTACATTTGTGAATTAATGTACAATGACCTGTTATTTTATGCTGATAAATATTAGAAAAAGTTTTATATTTATGTTCTGCTATCCGTTTTGCCAACCTCCTTCCGGTTAGCCGGTTAGACCAACATAAGCAGCATGACAATTAGAGCATTCGACTGAGTAGACTCCAGACTCATCCATAACTGATTTACGGGTTTTAAAATTTGATAGTAACTTGGAAATGATATTACTGGTTTTAAAAGGAGGATAAATGTTGAATTTCGGTAAGATTTTGTTAAGTTTCAGATTGACATTGTTGTAAGTGAGTGGTTTCTATATTTTCTCAGGTGTTTTTTTCAAAAATGTAAAGTGGATCAGAAGTGCTCAAAATTTGTTGTAAAAGACGGTTAATATGATTGATAGGGAAAGAATTATTTGATGCAAGATATAGGCTGAAGATATTTTTATAAAGACGAAACCTGTCCCTAAGCAATTAACATATATTACAAAGAAAAATAGGTTTATTTCGTATTTTATTTTATTTTATTTTATTCTAAATGTTTTGCAGGAATTATCTGGAAATATAATGATAACATTATATAGCAATTTAACCGCACTTAGGCCGCATTGTTGGTTGCTTTATTTGCATTTTGTTACTTTGTTTTTAATTTATCTGCAGTTGGTAAAAGCATGGTACATTTAAATAGCTATATTCCGACCCGTCTACTTAAGTTGGATCGACTAGACTAACTGAATTCTCATACCATAACCTGAAAACTAGTTGATATCTGCAAAATGTTTATTAGCTAATTCAGTTCTATTTTGAGATATCTAAAATTCTACTGTTAAAACTGGGACATCCGTGTACGTAGTTTGCAAATATCAGTGTTCGAAACCATCCACTCACCGACATTAATTTAATTTTAATGACTGTCATTTAATACGCGGACGTCACAAGAAGCGTTATTAGTTAACTATACTTACCCTACTTATATCACACAATTCCTGGGGATATTACGTCACAATAAAACAATCAAACTATAAGAACTATAGAAGTATATAACGATAAGACATTTAATTCAATGTAATTGTACAACCAATAAAATAAATATGATCAGATAACGTAATTACATATAGAACCCGTTTCTCAACCCATGAAACGGAACACCATATACCGGAACAGGTTTTGGCGGAGCACCGTACTCCAAAATTGGCTTAACTGGAGCCACAAACTCCACTGGTCTTGGAGCAGGGACACCATAGTTCACAACAGGTTTCGCCGGTGCTTCGAATTTCACTGGTGTTGGTGCCAATTTTGGTGCACCATATACCGTTTCAATTTTAGGTTTCTGGGCAGGGTATGGCGTTTCAATAGGAGCTCCATATTCCTTTGATGGTTGTTTAGGAATCTCTTCCTGGTGTGCTGGAATTTGGTAAGCAAAACTTGTCCGAATTGGAGCTACAACTGGTGCTTTGTAAGTTTCGACAGGGACGCCGTATTTCGTGCTAGGGACTACATATTGGGTAGTGTGTCGTTGAGAAATTACTTCTTCTTTGTACGATGGAGCGTTGTATATGTATGAAGTCTCGACTGGAAGTACAACGTTTGGAATATTGTACTCTAGTTGTGGCACTGTGTAAATGAAATGTTGAGTCTGCGGTTGAAGTGCTTCTACTGCTCTGAGAGGAACTCCATAACTTGTAGCCGGAGGAGAAAAATCGGCACTTGCAAAGGCCAAGACGGCAAATGCCATAATATGCTAAAATAAAACTTAAAACTTTAAAAACAAACGATGATGCATAGAGTTTATAACGTACCTTAATCATTGTAAATGGTCAGTAGATACACACAATACTAACTGTTATTTCAGTGTCCACTCTTCCTTATATATTTATTGATATTGAATGAAAGGTGTCGCTATACTAATCACTAAAAGATAAGGATCTAACTTTAGTTAATGAGCCAACTTTCATTTTTATAAATGAGTCACGGAAACGTAGGTTTATCCACGTATTAAGCAAATTACAAAAGGATTAAAACAAATTTCAAACCGCTTTTATTGTGGTTGAAAATCCTCTTTTCAACTTTTTTATGCGATTGTTAAAAAGGCAATATGTGGTAATTGTATACCGCGTACATTGCCAACAAAAATCGTTTGGAATGGGGGATGATATTAATCCGCAAAGCAATTTGGCAAATGGCTGGCTCATTTGTACTGCCATTTTGAGCACAGCTGTGCATGCTGGACTGCGAGGGTATAAGGTCAAGGTTAATGCGGTCTTTCAAATACATAGCTTTGACCTTAGTAAATATGTTCGATAAAAATACACTTGTTTGACCTCTTCAATAAGGGTTATATTGAACCATTTGCAAGTGCTTCTTTTTAAGCATTATATTACTAGTAGTATAAATATTATTAACACTAAGTAAGTTGTCCAGAAGGAAAATACAATATTTTGGAAATCTATTTAGTTAAACCAGGAATTATGTAAAGTTTTGAAAGCTGGTTGTTTATGAATTTACTGTTTGCTCGCACTGTCGCATTCAGTGACACTTCTAGACGTGGTTACTAGTTATGAAGCTAATGAGTTGTATCTTAGCGCATGTTATGTGTTTTCCTCTGACAAAATAGATTATTCAGAAAAAAAATCTATTTAAGCGTAATTTGGAAATCTATGATTTTTTTGTATTCTTTTAAAGACAACGTATCTAAATTGATTGCATTGATTGCCCACGGTAATAATATGTGCACAGCAATTTAGCAAAATATAAAAATGCAACATGCATTTTTCTTTCAGAATACGTCAATTGAAACTGACTAATGTAAATTGTATTTTGGAACACATCAACGGTAATTCAAATTAGTAAATTGCATTTCAAAGAACGCCAATTATAATGATTACCAATAGTACAATTGTATTACAGAAACAATTATCTTGTTAACAATTGGTGTTTTCGGAATGACAATTATTGACATTTTCTATTTACAATTGACGTTTTATTAATTTATAGTTGACATTATCTGAAATACAATTTAATAGTAAATTGTATTTCGGAAAACATCAATTGTAATGCAAATTAGTAAACGCATTTCAGAAAACGTCATTTCTAATAATTACAAATAGTACAATTGTATTCCACAAAACAATTTTCTGATTAACAATTGATGTTTTCTGAATGACAATTATTGACATTTTCTATTTATAATTGACGTGTTATGAATTTATAGTTAATCTGAATGACGGTTGACATTATCTGAAATACAATTTACCAATCTGAAATATATTTGACGATATCTGAAATATAATTTACTACAATGAATTACAGCTGATACTGGACATACAATTTGAAAAATGTAGGATAACAACAAGATTATAGTAAAAACTAACCAACTAAACAAGTGAACTAAACAACAATGAACTTTTTGGAGTCTGTTATGTTTCTAAAAAGTATCCAAGCCTAATTTTTGAAATTTTCGCTTCACAAGCTGACTATTATCTCCCCACAAAAATGACCAATTTTTGTACATTGATTTATGATTCCGAGTAGGTTTTTATCGATAGATTTCCTTGCGATGAATATCAATCCATGCTCAAAAGGTTCGTTCTAGGACAGATTTTGCGATTTATTGCTTCAAGGACACATGTGAACAAATTCCCAAAAAATTCACGTAAAAATAGAGATAATCTGATAATCGTAAAAGTGTCTTGGTTATCGGGGTTGTCCACTACATCATCAAAATTTAAAATATACGTACGCACAGAATGGCACAAAATATAACTGACAATATATAATCTCGATAACAGTAACAATATGTAGTTAAATGTGGTTAAATAGGTTATAAATTACCGCTACTGTCGCGCTTTTAAATAATTGTCTAATAAGTCCGTACATCAATGTTTGTATTTTCCTATACAGTGATTGAAGTAAAATCACAGAGACAGTAACAGCAGTGTTGCGAAGCAAAGTCTGCAGTAGTTGTAATTTCAACCAGGTGAACTTTAATTTAAACAACTTTCAAAAGCTTAATTATGCTTATTTATATATTAAAACACTAAGATTGTTCAAAAAAATATTGTGATATAACTATGCATGTTCTCGGCCTTGCAAAGAATTAAACTGTGAGTCAATTTCAATAAAAATCATGGGAAGTACATACTTGGTTCTAAAATGTAAAAAATAGTCTATTCAAAAACGTCGTTTTTTAATTTTGAATCTGATGTGAAGTGAGATTGTTTGCCCAAGACGGATTTACTGCTCAAAATAAATAGCTGTTTGTTTAACTTAATTAACGGTAATTGAGCAAGACTGCAATGTGGATGTCGTTTGCTACAGTTTGCGTTTTATTATAGTCGTTCTTTGGCCCTACTATTCCTACTTCGTTGCTTATATTTTGTAGTCGTCCAGTTGTCATCGGTTCGTCTTCGGTTCGTCACGTTTTGTCGATTTATGTGCGATAAGACTACCGAATACGATAAGAATACAGGAAATACCACAAGCGCGGTAATTACGGACGCCATTGGACGAAATCGATTTGAAACAGGATTCCTTCAATCGTATTCGCAAAATGCTGACGTAATACAGTTAACGAGTCTGTAGCGAACACATGGTACTCGCACGCAATTCGATAAATTCCCTCATACCGAACACAATTTTCCAACAAAACAACCGACCGATGTACAGGTAAATTACAACGGCAGGGGCGCGTTGCTGCCGTAATTTTTTTATTAGCTATTTTCGTCCTGGAACTGGCGCACCTGTACTCTTCGCTCAGTTATTCCCCGTACACTTCAGCCCCGTCGTCCGCCGTCGGTTTTTGCGAACGTGCTGACGGATATTTTAGCGTTACAAAGGACCGTGGCCATAGACGTCGCAGTGGGTAGACGCGCTGGGAATGTTCGTAATGAAATCTTTGTTTAAAACAAAGCATTCCATAATTCACGAATGTTTAGGCCCGCGCCTATGTGTTCTCGACGTTGGTTGTGCCACCGCGTGGCAGGCTGTATAACCCTTTGGGTCCCGGCTTGCATTTAAAATTCCATGTTTGCAGAATGGCACAATGTTAAATTCATCACCGCTGCCGGCCGCCCGGCTCTCGCAGGACGACACACTTTAAAGGATTTATAAATTCCATAGTTTGTAACGCAAACGGGTGCGCAACTATGCCGAGCATGGATGGCACTCCTAGGACTTTGGAGCACAAATTGCACAGCGGTTGATGTCAGGATTGGTCATTTTAACGCTTTTTTTGTTTAAATTTCCACGTAAAAAGGTCGTGTAATGTGGCGGTTTTTAAGTAATGTTTTTGCAGAGACACCATTGCAGCAGGTGTCGGTTGACATAAAAAAAGAAGCACTGAATGTATGAATATTTGAAATCATGTGTCTATCTTCATTATTTCTATGATTCATTATTTTGTTTTAAATCTGGCATTTTATAATACACAAGCGAGAATAGTTATATTGTATAATTTTTTTGCGTGATATGTTTAATAAAGAGGAAACCGTTTTGAATAGAAAATATTGGAGCATAATTGTGCAATTCAGGCCTAGAAAAAAAGACGAATCAAATATGGGTTCAAACTTAACCTGAGCAAGCGTAAGTTATGGGCCATTCAAGTGCAAAAAGAATTTGTGTCAATGAGTTTATGTTACTACACACATAAAAATTTTACGGAGAGAATTTGCACGTAGTTAGTTGTACACAAAAAAGAGTGATTTTTTCTCCGAAAATCAGATAATTGTCTGCTAAAAATTGTTGATATACGTAATATCGGAGTTAATTTAACTACACAGCACGGAGTTGAAAATAGTTCATATCCGAAATGGTGAACATTTTCACTGGAGCTGTGAAATGAAAATTAACACCATGCTGCATTGAAATAACTGACAAAATGAGAGAAAGTACACTTTTTGGAGTTGATATGACTGAACATTGTGACGGAGTGATAAAACTCCTAAAAGGAAACATTAATTCCCTGTGTAATATTGATTTCTACCTCCGTTTTGGAGTGAATAATCTCCAAAAAGGTAAGATTTATACTGTAAAGGCAAAAACTTACGGTTTGACAACAACAGGCGTCAACATGTCGCCACCAAGACGGTTTGCAGTTTGCTTCGCAGTGTGTTGTGGTCGTCACTTATACTTCTAAGTTTGCGGGGTGCAGTTGAGAGTGAGTTTCATTTCCATTACTTTTAATATTTTATATGTAAGTACATTATTATTTCAAATGGAGCAGTGTATTTTCATACGAGTTAAATACGGACAAATAAAAAATGGGTCAGAATTATCAACGATGTATTAAATTTCGACACAATTAATACTACAGGTAAGTTACTTATATTACTACATATGTATGTATGTACGTAGACATATATATGTATGCGTGTACATTACTTATTCGTTGTGCTCACATGCTTTTATAATTTTGTAGTTTATAAAAATGTTACGCACACTACTAATGTACTATAGAAATGCTTGTGAAGATACCGGCTAGTCAAATGCGCAGTACGTTTGTTGCCGCATTTGTGGTACCTTCATACCGAGTATGACACTGCATTGTACCTACAGAATGCATGTCGATTTTATTGTTTTTTTTATGAAGTAGTGTGTATTCCTTTGTCCGGCAATGCGTTTTTTTTTATTTTTTCTATTTGCCTTACAACATACAAAAATACAACAATTCTGCAGATATTTCTTTTTTTTATGTACAGTTGGCAAGCTATTTAAAATAGCAGAGACAAAATATCAAGATATCAAGTATTATGATGACGCGAGTTATGGAATCGACAAGGAGTTATTGGTAGACTTCATATGGCACAGTCAACGAGGAATTACTTTGGTAATAAAGACGGGCGAAGAGGATGACAATGTTAATACAAATCCTTATACACATTCCTTATAATAAGGCGAATGATATGTATATAGTTACCAATTATATTATATGTACTTAGTTATTAATGAAAGTACTCTAGACTTTATGTACTCTGTTATATTTGATATTAGTTATTAAGTTATTATTATTAATATTTATACGGAGATTATTGTTATATTTAGGATAAACTGTATTTTATTTATTGAGTATTGTAAAAACATGTATATTCATTTACTTGTTTTTTCGAAAAATAAATTGTTAAAATGTATTTTTGATTTTTACTGGTCCCCGTCATATTCCTAATAAAGATAAGAACCGCTCTGAAAAAAAAAACAACTCTATTTGGTACATATTTAACTTCATTACGAACACAAACAACTCTTTTAGAGAAAGAATAATTTCGCAACAGGGTAATTTTAACACTAATAAAGGAGTTACGTAACATCTGCACGGATGTATTTCACTACTACAGAAGAACTTTTGCACTCCGGAACGCGGAAGTTTGACACGCGGGGAGATTATTTTATGTCTATCAAGGAGTAAACCTGCATTTCCCTAAACATATATTTTCAACTCCGTTACAAATAATAATAACTATAAAAAGAGTGAATGAGCTCTGTAAAAATTCAACTCTGTCTGATTTAACTACATGCGCAAACGGTCGCGAGGAAGATCCATAGCGGTGTTGAATCGGTGTTAAATCCAACTCCGTATTTTTATGTGTGTAGGTGTGTAACGGAATGAGATATGGAAAGAGAAATGAGGGACATAGATTTCATAGAACGTAAAACAGGAATTATTACGTGGTAATGAGTTTATGAAAAGAGAATTATAAAGAAATAGATCTAGAAATGATTGCGATTATATTGAAAAGGAAGAGAAATGATCTTTGTAGACAGGAAACTAAATTAAATATACACAATTCGTTAAACATAGATTGTTGGAACATTGCTTTAAACATTGCTTTAAACAAGGTTGGCGTGGTAGGTAAACTTTTATTATTTTACACACGGTGAGACATTAGACGCTATTTTTGTTCTATATTTTGAGGGAGTATATAATAATTATACAGTGGGTTCATTTCAAAAGGATCCACCCTTAATAACTCTTGACCTGATGCGATTATTGCTTTGAGTAGAAACACGTCAATTAAGATGCGGAAGATCAAAAATCGTACCTAGAGAATTTTAGGTTTCATCCCTTCGCCCTTCAGCCACCCCAGTTCGAAATTTCGAATGGCACCCTTACCTTGTGATACAAAATTTGAAAGGGCATAAAATTCTCTACTCAACCATGTTAAAAAAATTAAATCGATCGATTGGTTCTTAAGCTAGACTAGAATAATGGCCACCATTAGCGGCGCTTGAAAACAGGATGTATTGTTGCCTAGCAAATAATTGTGGCCATTTCGAACATGCCATAAAATAATTTCTTATTTTATTATTTACTTTAATTTTTTATTTCTTAAGACTGTAATTTAATTCAACAGTGTATCTGTTATGGACCAAGTGATTAATCCGGGCAATATTCATAATGCCCGGGCATTATGAATATTGCCCTGAAAGATTGGGCAATTTAATAAATTTGTATTAATGCATGATATATAATCACATTGCCCGGGCACTATGAATACTGCTAAATTGTGTTGAGCACTTTGATAAATATCACACCCAATGTTGTGGTGAGTAAGTAGTAGACTGCTACCTATGTCGTCAGAGCCAAGCGACGACGAATTCAAACCGACCACGATTGCTGTAAAGGTTGCCACACACAATTGTTTTCCGAATTCGGTTTCTAAATTCGTTATCCCAAGTGGGTATTACTATTCTGTTCGGAAATGAAACAAATTTGTCTATCATCTATAACATTAGTATAGGTTTTGTGCATCCGCTTGCAAACACAAATTCTGAAACATAAAACTTAGAACAACGTTTGTGGCCAGCTTAAACGTGCGTTCTGATTAGCGGTAATGGCAGTCGTTGTAGACGCCATTATATTCCGATTTTGGAAAAGAAGAAAATTAGTAAAAAAAATACTAGAGCAATGACTTTATATAATCTAAAAAACAAGCCGAGAATATGCTTAGTACTTCAAGTACCAAATTTCACGCTGCTAAAGTAAGTGGTAGAGTAAGAGTTCGGGTGCCGGATGTTGACCGAGCTCGTAGTGATGGAAGCATGGAAGGAATATTTTAGCTACTGTAGTTGAGCTAACAGATAACAACCTTTCTAAATGAGGCACGAAATAAGGCATATGTGGCGCCATGGGCCTAGGGGCTACAAAATAGTCTAACCTAGGTAACAATTGGACAAATTTAAAAAAAAAAATCAAGTTTTGGACTAGCTTTGTATTTTTTTATTGATTCGATGCATTGTGACCGGAAATCAGCCCACATGCAAAATTTCAACACGATTGGTCAATATTTCAATATTTTGATAAACTTTCCACTTTCTTGATTCATTCATGCATCATCACCAGAAATCTGTCCATATGCAAAATTTCTACTCGATTGCACTCTGAGAAGTAGCTAATAAATATAAAATATAAAATATCGACAAGTAGTCCCCTTTTCTTTCGCAACAAAAACGCAATTTTTTCATGTTTTTTTAACCGCAGGCGGGTAACTTTATTTGCAATTATCTGCGTAACTAGAAACGGACAAATGGTTCCTTTTCACATCCACGCACACATATTTTTTTATTGCTTATTTAGTTTTTGTGTGAGTTTTGTCAATTTTCAATGTTATATTACGTTACTTGAGACTTGAGAGTATAAAGTTGACATTTTGTTCTGAAATATTTAATTAGGATATGAGTTTTGTTTTATTTTAACTTATTATTATTACTTGAGTATAGTTTGATTTTTTGTATATTTCTGAAGGTTTATTTAGACAAAATATGAGTTTTGTTAATTTGTAACATATGTTGAATATATTACTGGAGTAAAACTTGATTTTATTATTCTAAAAATACCGAAATAAAAAAATCCATAAAAAGAAGCATGTTTTAATCATCCTGCCCAGTAGATACAGGGCATTGTGAATACTGCCCGGGCAATTTAATAATTTAATTTTTTTTAATCATCTTGCCCGATTGTTTTGGGCATTTTTCATATTGCCCGGGCATTTTTCACATTGCCCTATTAATCACTTGGTCCATAACATATCCAATCCGCAATGTTTCGCTAATAATAATTGATTTCATACCTTCCATCTTCTGTGTAGTGTATCTTAAGAACCAATCAATCGATTTTAAATTTTTATCATGATTGAGTAGAGAATTTTATGCCCTTTCAAATGATATATCACAAGGTAGGCGGCGCTATTTGAAATTTGCAGTGCGCTGGCTGGGGTGTATAGGGATGAAATCTAAAATTCTCTAGGTACCATTTTTGAAATTGCAGAAGATGTTTCATTTAGGTTTGTATTTTAAATGGAATAGCCTGTATATTATAGAATGCATTTACGGAAATATAGGTTTCATTTGACGTATGTATATATCAACCACAGCAACACTAATGATTCTGCTGTCACTCGTTGTTTCAAATAATTGTATTGTAGCACATTCATCAAGATTGTCGTTATTACAAATTAGAAAAAAACTGATTATGATATGAACAGAAAAAAATAATTCATATTTGTCTTTTCTAAATTTTTGTAATAGCATGTGATAACATATGTAAACGTAGATTTTGACACTAAACATATTTGAAGATCTAAAAACTAAATTATTTCCGGGATATAACCTGCGTGAAAATTATTCACTGCTGACGAATCCAGCTGGCTGATTAACAGGTTACGGAATACTCAATCAGTTGCAAACAAAAAAATTAAATAAAATTAAAATATTGGGATAATATCTAAACTTTCATATTAAAATATGTACAAAGTAAATATTTAATTCTTATAACCTAACAATATTATAAAACTGTGTTATATCATAAGTTTATTGTATTGTAAGAATATTATTAAAAACCTAGACGACCAATAAAGAAATTCTTAGGCACCAAAATTAAAGGTGCTAACATTTACTATAAAAAAACTTGTTTTCTTGTTAATGTATTGGCATAAGCGTGAAAAAATAGATTCGTCTTTTTTTCACGCTAAAATACTTGAATGCAATTAAAAATTTGGCAATATTAACAATATGACCGATACACGAAAAATACTGCAACAAATTTTAATGGTATTTTTGTGTTTCCTTAAAATCACGTATTTTTGCTAGGGGGGGGGGGGCGTATAAAGTGTAGCAAGAAAACATCATTCGTAAACAGCTGCGACTATTGCTCGCATTGGCAATTCAAAGTGATATTTTTATTTGAAAAATCCGAGGCGAGTGTGTTCACATAAAAGATTAATGTTATTACTCTTCCCGTTTGACGGCGATATTGCGTTTCCTCGATTTTAATATAGCCACGGATTTCAGATAAATGAGTTTATGATTGCCCCGGAGCATTCGTTGGCAATACGAAATTCATAATACGTCTCGCAGCCAGCGCTGCGTGCGATACAATAACGGAACGGATGTTATTCCATATCCCTTAGTCATTCCGTCTATTTTTTCTCCTCCTTCGTCGGCCGACTTTCAAACCAGACACTCTTATTTATTATTATTAATAATATGCGGCTAGATAAAAAGAAGAGAAAGAAACCTTTCTCGTATTGTTTACGATCCGTTAATTGTTATATGATATTTAATTTGATGGTCGTTTGTTACAGGACTGACGGTTCATAAATTTGCCGTGCGAGGGCGCGGTGTTCGCTTTCAGATGAACGAGAGATTTTCTGGGAGTACGCGAGTGATAAATCTTCGGCGCTTGTAAAATGTTTGCCGCGCCGTTATTTTGTCATCGCGGCCATAATTCTGATAATGTAAGATGGGCATAGGCGCACTCGGTTCGTTAGAGCATCATTCATCGGAGGTGCCCAAGGAAAACTTTTATCGTGACTCTACATAAATATCAGATGGCTATCATATTGTTATGGGTATTATTAAAATTCAATGCATGGGAAACGAATTGAATGCTGTTTTGATTCGCCTACTTCTACTAGGTATATATAATTTATCTACGTCGGTATAACTGGTAATTTTTCTAGTAATAACTGCTTCGTTAGTTAGCTTCTTGCTGATTTGTACATTACATACAAAAAAGCTTACGTGTAGCTTACGTTCTCTTTGAGCCTAGACGGCTTAGAATTTTTGTTTTTCAAAATGTAATTTTTTTGTAAACTGTGTGCTACAAATATCATACCTACATTGTTGCAACTGTTATTCTCCATGTATTTTAAAATAAATGTGGATGTGAATTCCAAACGCACCTTTTGACAAAAGTTTACAAGACAGCCCAACGAATTAAATATGATCGAACATATTTTAGGAATACACACGTTGAGACTTCTAAGAGGACATATGTTGGTCGCTTAAGCTTGCGCCCATATTGCTATGGTATAAGAAAAACATTAACTCACATAATAATATTTAAACAAATGAAACGACGGCAATAGTTACAAGAAAATTATTTACTTTAATACTTAAAACTTGCCAATGCAAAAGCCTGACATGAATATTTAAAAACACATTGAAGTACTGTACTTAACATTACCTGGTATGCGTAGACTCTACTTTTTGTATAGAAATAAAACATTGTAATGTGTTCTTTATACGTCCGTATCGTTTATTAACTAATGAAAATCTAAGTTACAGACAGTTTTAACACATTACCTTACTTAGCTTCACCGTCGTCAGGCAATAAATAGTTTCTAGGTTACTACAAGCGAACGGTGATATAATCAATTACGGTAGCTACATTTTTCGAGCATTTTACTGATTGTTACTATGCTCCTAGTATTCATACTATCTTCAGGAAATAAAAATACACATACTAAAGGTTTTCTAAAGATATTCATTAAAATTGACAGATGCTTTTTGTAATTTTGAAAAAAAAGAAGTTTACGGCGTATAATACCGAGAGAACCAACATGATGTTTTGGTAGTTAAGTTCTGGACACCCTTTAGTGTAATTAAGCAAGTTGGACAGGTTCCCAAGTATTCTAAACCATTTGAATTCCCAGCATTCTGTTGTTTTTCTTTTTTTCAATCTAATATCTGAATATCGAAGTTTTAGACACCTGTGGAGCAAGTATGAAACTTGTTTTCAAATTCTCATGTAAACTATTCCAGTCCCTTCTTACATGCTTGTGCTTTTATTGTTTTATTTTGACAGGACTGCCTTAGCTGATACTTTTTCCGGTTGAACCTAATGTATGACAGCTAGTTTACAATTTAGTTTACGGCTAGTTTGAATCTGATGTTAGTATCTAGAAAATCGACAATGTATCACGAAACTTTTATTGTATCAAGTGGCATTTTCAAAAAGTTCTATGACACGATAAAAAAATTAAGAGAAATTTAAATCAATACAGTTTTCTGTCCAATAAAAGTAATTAAATTAAAATAAATAGTTTCTATTTATTGAAAGATAAATTAACAAATAAAATAATTTAAATAAAATGCATGCTGACATGAGTTTTTTTTTTTCGTATCTGAATCACTAGACGAAAATTATTAATTGACAGTGTTTGAAGAAAACAAATCCCAAAATGCGTTCTGTACATTTCTAGCGCTGACTTTCTCAAAAATCTACCTTCAGATATTTCAGTTATTATTCAGTTATTTTTATTGTTATCTACACCCGAACGTTTATTGATTAATTTGTTAAGATTATGGTTTGCAAATTTATTAAAATAAATAAGCATAAACATATTCCTTTGTTAATTACACATTTAGTTTAGTAAGTAAAGTTTAACAGCTGTCGCAGCCAAACAGTTAAAATGATGAAAAACAAATATTGTAATTGGTTTAGAAATTTAGATCATAAAACGTTTTGAAATGATTCCACTTCAAACAATAATATTTATGCCAAATAAAGGCCACCTTATTTATCATGATTGGTTAAGTTGTATTACAACTCAGTTATCATTTCACTTCTTTTGAAAGTTGATTCGTCAAAGCTAATTCAGATAATTGGGATGTATCATCGATTAGTAACAGAATTTTTGTCATCAAATATACATTTAAACTTTTTTTAATTTTGTTTGGTATTGATCAACAAACAATCACAATATTCTCGTGGCAAGGTTTTAAAAGGGGGCAACCCTAACAGGTACAGTTGAATAGCGATTATAAAATCCTATCAGATAGTCACATTATACGACAGATTTTTAGTTTGCACAAACTTAAAATAAACTTAAAATACTTAACAGAATATATTCTCACATTTTATATGGTACATCGGTTTCCCTTCCATCCAATTATAATTTAAATTAGTCACACAAAGCAGTGCCCAATAAAGTGGAATAAATGCTTATTAAGTACACTCATATCCATATCCACATCATTAACACCTAAAATCTCCGACATAAAATGTAGAGCTTGTTAAAATTGCATAACGGTGCTCGTTAGCGTCAAAATCCGGGATAATCGGGTACCAACTGTGACCAGTCACATGTGACAACCGCTAATTCAAATGCGATCCCAGTTTCATATGCGTCCTCCCGCATGCCGAAACGAAATTTAAAAAAAACCGACCGCGCAAGTGTCGTTAACCCGTATATGACATAATAGCCTTATCCATAAATAATTTTTAATTACTTCAGTAGTCATCTGGTCAATTGAGACCGCTTTTAGAAGAACAGGCGGCCGGCAACAGCCACATTAGCCCGTTTCTAGTCCAGCTTATAAGAGTGTTAGTGCAAAAAAAGTCCTGCAAGGAACTTGAGGGGAGATGGAGAGCTGAACTGCTTTCGAAATACTGCGATAACTCGGCAACTGTGCGCATTGAAATAGAACGCCCGAAGCTATTCTCTTCGAGTTCGGAATTCCGGAGAAGTGAGGACTCCATGAAACTTCTCACTTCACCCCTATTTCTTATTTTACTTTCCCCGCACGCGCGCGTCAAATTTTACCATCATGCATAGGGCAGAGCGGCGTGTGAAATATATACGTATGCTTTTCAATAATATAGTACCTACCACAGATGAATAATGCGTGAAAATTTCATGAACGAAACGCAGTAGGAATTCGCTGCTTAGGCATAGAAAAATATAAGTACCCCATTGCGTAAAGCTAAGCACAAGACAGTTAGTTCTTCCGCTGACCGTTAATAAAACATGAAACTAATGATTAAAGTTAACTTATTTAAATGATTTAAAGTTAACGAATCCATCAATATTATTACCACACGCCTATGATTTTTAAAATTAATGTCTTCTAGCTTGCCATACAGGGATCACAAAAATTATGTTTTGGTGGTCTAAGTACGATACACCTGGGGAAGTAATTATGGATCCTGGGCAACTTCTGAAGTATGTATCCTGTTTCCAAGCGATATCAATTCTGTGTGAATGTTGTAAACTATGTAAAGCAAAGTACCTATACACGTAAAACGCAATGTTATCCCAAGGGCTGTAGAGTCGGTAAAATAACAATTCGACGCGGTTGCGACAAAAAGGTTTTTTTTTGTAAATGTTCTGATTAAAACTTTTCAAACAACCCATTTCGTTTTCTAAAAGAAAAATGTCAAAAATTTAATATTGATATTTCATATTGATATTTCTTTTTTATATTTAGTGCTGCCCAGATGAATTAGATTTTTACTTTATCATACGAAGTGTGACAAAGTACGTATTGTAAAAGTGACGAAAAAAAATGATTTTAGCAGAAATAAATCCTTTAGGACCAACACTTTTGACCGAGGTAAAAATATTTGTGTGAATGTTTGTATAATATCCGTCTATGACATACCTTGGCAAAATTAATAGTTTAAATGTATGAGCAAACTTTAACTTTGAAAGTCATGCATAGCACTTGAGTCTATTGGTCGCGCTGTGCATTATGTACAAATTTTACAATAAATATAGTTTAGTGAAGCGTTAGCAGTTTTCATTCGCTCCAGTGTTAACCCGACTACACACGTCAAAACATCGAGATAGCTCGTATCTGCGTCACAACCAGTTTGTAAGAATTTGACCGATATTTTGATGCTATTGAGAGTATTGCCAGATCATCAGCGTTTGGCACTGCTCTATAGTATGATAAACTCATGTGCCTGGCCATATCAATTCTTTTTTGTTCTTAAGAATCAAAAAGAAAGATCTTTGTATTTATTTATTTTTGGATTTAAGCTTATTTGCTTGTAAAGATTAAAAACCTGATGTGGTCAGGCACATAACTTTATCATACTATACAGCAGTGTCAAACTGTGTCAAACTGTGTCAAACTGAATTTTGCCAATACTGTCAATAGAATCAAATATCTGTCAAATCCTGGCTAACTAGTTGTAATGCAGACACGACCAATCTCAATCAACTAGAATTTGCTCATGCAGCAATTAATAGTTTAATTTTATCAAAAAATTTCATAGACTTAAATTATACTAAATTTCCTCTTCTTTAATTCACAAAAATTCTTTCAACCCTAAGTTTGGTCATGAAACTTAGGGCTAAAGTTTCGTCCCGATAGCTTTAGCAGCTTTTCCGGAACCGTCGCCACAAAAAAAAAACGGGTACACACACACGGACCTACACACATAAACACACACACACCATGTTGAAGAAAACACCATGTTGGTTCACCAGGTATAATAAACTACTAGAACATTTACTAAAATTTTAGAAAGCTTATATATATATAAAGAAACTTTATATAAAACTCATAAACCAAATTTCCGTAAATTCTTAACTTCAAATATCTATGTGTTACAATTTTGATTGATTTATATAGTGCTGAAAAAAAAACATAAAAATTGGACAATGATTTCAAAAGTTCAAAGTTTACCTGTTTCTTGGTTCTGGTTTTTCGTGCAGCGCAGTGCAAACTGGCACTAGAAGTATAGTGTTTCTTCTAATGTAATAGGTTAAGTTGGTTTCGTATTTCTGTGCATTGTTTGGAAGACTTAACTAATTTATTATTAATTAGTCATTGTATGTCGGTATTAGAGTAGTTTTTATAGAAGTTCGGTAACGCGGTGATATACGGATAAGTACAAAGATTTAAAGATTTACCATGAGATCCTTTTGGCATTTCTAGGACTAGTTTCAGCTGGTACACAGTTTCAAGCATTGTCAAAAGCACGGTTTTTACATTGTAAAGTATTATTTCTTTTGTAAACCTTGCATAACAGGAAACTAGTAAATCACAGTCATATTGTGTGCAAATAAAGCTATCAAATTTTAACACTTATTTCCATTCATTCATTCCAATGTTCCCCATACATATTTGACAATAATTCAAATGCTTTTTTTAATTTGTATTCTACCATAAAAATAATTAAATGACCGATCCAAATCAGTAAGAAATACATACTTTAGCAATAAAAAAATCGAAAAAAACCAGAGAGAACACTACATGATGATATAACGTAAAATCCATCCAAATCATTTAAAAGACGGCTAGGAATTTAATAAATTTGATTATCGGTTCTAACAAATGTGTTGTTCCACTCGGTGTGAACAAACCTTGACTGAATAAATAAACCGAGTAGCAAAACAATTACTATTAGCTCGGGACAGATTGCACAGGACTAAAATGGTAAAACCGCGAAATGCACGCTGCGAATGTATTATAATCCCAACATCGTCTCATTACCATTTTATATTAGCATACGAACATCGCTGATGTTTAATTTACATTCGGGTACAAACTGGGAACTGGTAACGGGCAACGGATCCGGTTACAAATGCCGATTTAATTTTCTAAGGCAGAAACCGTGTACACCACACAGAGTGGTGCACGCTCAATGCCGCTGGTGCAGGCAATGTATATTTTTTCTCGTTCGTGTCCTCCGGCGTTTGTTCGGGTTTTATTTGCTCCCTGCTTCGATTGAATTAAATGTTGCGCTTGTGTTCCATTTAATTAGCAGAGTAAAAATCCTGGTTTGCGTCGCGTGGGGGAACAGAGTTCAAAATAAAAGCAGGATGACCATCAAGCACAGAGAGCTTTGCATATCAACGAACGATTAATTGAGAACGCGGTTATATGGGACAAATTACAAAACGCTTTGTTCTGCAGTTAACCAAACATGAACGCTGCTATAATTTGTTTCTTTTATCTCCGGCAGAAACATCAAACAAGTACTAAAAATAAACAAAACCGGCATCGAGCAAACTAAGCTGAATGAGTAAAGACTACATAAACGAATTCCGGTCCGGAACTGCCACCCAATTAGATTTACATGCATCTTGTACGCTATTAATTGTAAAATTGCATCCATTTTTCCAATTTAGGTACATTTTATGATAGCATATCATCCAATTGACTTAATCAAGAATTGCAAGGCGTCATCACGTTTATACACAACTTACTCTCTATCCGTTTGAAGAAATGTCACAGTAGTAGCTAGAATAGTACACAGATACAAAAGATTGTTATTAAGCAACAATTTTCATGTTTTCTTTGCGCCCTTTTCAAATCTCTAGGAACTTTGGTTCCGCAGCTATAAATTCTCAAAAGATATATAAATCACAATATATTACTAGTTGCATCTTCTCGAATTTTCTTATGTCAGGAGACACTATTTTGACCCTTCAATTCAGAATAAAAAGCATCTGTACTAAATTTTAGAGAAAAATGTATACCGTACCATTTAAAAGACAAAATCTGATATATGCTTGTTAAAAGATGTGGTGGTATTACATATTAATTGCTAAGCTATTTAATTTTTGAGTTTATGGTGGTATCAGCATAATACCGCATATCAGCAGTACACAGATAGAAAATATTTGTTGTTTTTACCAAATATATTGTTTTGAATTTATACTTTTGGATCAAAACATATATATTTCTTTGGCACAAAAAATATTTAGTTGATTGAATACTCTAACTTATTTGCTTGTAGAGATTTATTTGGAATATTTTTTTTATGTGAAATAAATATATTTTGATACAAACAATCATTACTTTCCTGTAAAATAGCATTTGTTTTGAAAATATGTTTTTTACTTTATCATACGCAGTATGATTAAGTATTGTAATCGTGCCGAAAACAATTATTGAGATTTTAGTGGAAGTATGTCCTTTTGGGTCCCCTGAACATATTTGACCAAGGTACAAAAAAATGTCTGTGTGTGTGTATGTATGTGTGCGTGTGTGTACCCGTTTTTGTGGCGACGATTCCGGAGAAACTACTGAAGGTATCGCGACGAAACTTCATATTTAGAAGTTTCATGACCAAACTTAGAGCTGAAAAGCTTTTGTTTCAAAGCCTTTTCAAGAATTTTGCAAATGAGCCGCCATTTCTGTAATTTAGTCAAAATAATTAAATACATAATAAATTCAAGTAGAGGAAATTCTGAATAATTTATGGCTATGACATTTTTTGGTAAAATTAGTTTAACTGCAAAAGCAAATTCTATTTGATCGTGATCGGTCGCATCTGCATTGATAAGAAACAAGTTAGACAGGATTTGACATGATTCTCATGCAGCTAAACTAATAATTTTATATATTATGATAAAGTCATGTGCCTGGCCACATCAGGTCTTTTTCACCAATGATAATATAAAAACCTCATCCACCTGTACTGTTAGTATGTTCGGCAGTGTATAAAGCACAATAATTAATAAATTTGTTTCTCGTAGACGTTTTATTGACCGGTTTGACCGGATTCGCTATTAGCATAATCAGACCCTCGTGTCGAAGAGATATAATATACAATTGAACACACCACAAATTGACAACTAGACATTAACTCGTAGAAATAAAATAATAAATATGAATAACTTAACTCAACCACTTAACACAACCATTGTGTTGAAAGAAACAAAATTGTTGGTTTATGGTTAATAGAAGTCAGACTAAAAGAAATATTGAAAGTAGATTATATAAATTCTGAAATTCGCTTAAATTGGGTTTGTTTTTCTATTTCGGCTTCAACTACTTCGATACCTTCGATGCCCTTCAAATTGCGAATACCTAAGCTACTTAAAATAATGCATTAGCACTACTTTTTCGCTGTTCATTCACAAGATCGATAATCGCAGAGTATTTATTTTAAAGTTTTCGGTTGACTTTTGGTTAACAAATCATATCATAGGCTTTATCATAATAAATAAGAACAATAGAGCCTTTCCATAAAAAATATATTGATGACGTCATAAAATCAATCAAATTAAAGCTTTAATTTGATCCTTTGTACGTTTCTAAGATATCGGCTCAGCTGCTATAAATTCTAAAAAAATACGCTTGCTGTCTTATTTTACGCTTATTAGTAGAAATCATTTATTTTATTTATTCTCTATTATTCTTACACCAGTAAATACACTAAAAGTTAAAATTTGATAAATAGTACGCTGGCTGCTAGTATTATTTCACTAGGTACCAAAAATTACCTTTTCTTCACATTTCTGATACCAGAAGAGTATTTTGAGTTCACACATCACTAAAAAAATTATAATTTTGAAAAATTGACGATGGCAAAGGAAAATCGAGCAGGATGTAATTTATAAATATAATAAAATTACAAGTAAAACCTGGATTTGAACCGGGGACCTTTGCATTGCTAGCGCAGTGTTCTACCAACAGCACCATCAGCATTCTGTCATAATTATTAATTTTCAATTACACAAATATTTAATTTTGTGTTATTGAAATGAATGAAATACTCTATAGTTATAGCATAATAGACTCTAATACTAATCCTAAACCTACATCTAATCTTGTCTGCGTTCAAGCGTACATTCTTATCTAATTTTATGCGTAAGCAAATACCGTAATGCACTCCACTTCTAGCTGTGTGGAACAGGAAACGGTTTCAGAGGTATAAATTCATCGTCATTACTGGGTTGAAGACGTTGCGTTTATTTCTGGCGTTCTCCATAGGAACTCCTACGCCTGCCGATTGGCACTCTCATTTCTAACCATATGTTTCCGAGCGGGCACGATCAGATAGCCAAAAGGATTTATGTTCCGGTCCGTATAATAGAAAATCCCAATGAATATATTCATTTTGTTTTTGCAAACACTGCGAGTGACGGTAATCGATGAATTCCCGTTTTTCCTTCTGGGTAATGCCTGCAATTTTTCTCGTTCTTTCTGTGAGGAAGAAGCTCCACGTCAAGGAGTGCAATGTAACCTGAGTGATATTTACTGAAAGATAGCTGTGTCAAAGTAAAGGATAAAATGAAACGAGACCGTCTCTGCTTTTTATTTTATTAACTATTGAAGTATGAAATTATAGACAGCATTAAGTTAATATCCGCCTTATTCGGAAACACTGATGCGTTATGCTACAACCTATTAAGTAAATAATATTAATTAATAATATTAACTTACATAAAAAGTAATATGCATAAATATATTTAAATGATTGCATGATTATTATTATTATTATTACATTATAGTTCAGTTAGGGTGGAGGCACACATGTCAGTCATGTTGCAACATAACACGTTTAACAAATCAAAACATTTTGCTTCTCTCTCCCACTGACTAGTAAACATGTGTTTTGTTCCAAATCAATACATTAATATAATTAATATACGTATCTGAAACTATTACATATTTCCAATTAAAATCTTAATTTGTCAAAAATACGATGCCTCTTTCCATAGAAGTTGTGTCTGGCTGCAGAAATTATAAATTGACTTTCGTTTTTTAGAAAGAAAGTGCGTTTTAGAGCTATTTTGCAAAGGTTTACTTAAAAACTAGACTAAATTTATATTATCTTCAGATACAGAATCTACGAAATAAATATATCAGATTCACTTTTGTCAGTTGTCAGATTTCTTTGTTGTTTGGCAGAAATTTAGCTTGGATTATAATATTTTGCATTATTGTATGTTGCAAATCTGCTAAATTTGCTGGTATCTGCATACAAAAGTTTATTGGCATTTTTTGATTAAGACTTCCAGTCCCCAAAACGCCAAAATTACCCACGCCATAATTATTGCGCCAATCGTGAAATATTCGCTACAATTCCATTATGAACGTCCTTAAGCAACAGCCATCGAAAAGGAACTTCAATATTTATGCAAATTATATAATGATATAATGATATAATGATATAATGATATAATGATATAATGATATAATGATAATTATATAATGATTGTTTTGTGATTTATTGGTCTATAAATATAATTATTACTATATTATTATTATATTATTATTATTATATAATTATTATTTATTATTATTATTTTGAATATAAAAGCACAAGTTATTTTTTCTGAACTCTTCTTGAATTGCATTCCTGAGTATTGCAATGCGTGATGGTAGTGAGTTGGCAAACATATTTACAATAGCGACGATTGCGAAACTATTATATCATCGACTAGAAAACTCAAAATCATTCCAGTATGCACTCCTGTTGGAGTATTTGTATAAATAGAAAGCCATATATTTATATATTTATGTTATAATGTACGACAAATGTAATAAAAACAAAATCAAAACAGACATGTTAATAGTGGCGTCATCTACATCTGGTGATGTTTTCTTTATTTCGAAGTTTTGGAGAAAAGCGCGCCATTTGTATTGAGACGGTAGCCTTAACCTGATTATTGTGGAATGCAACTTTATTGTAGTAGTAGTTTTTTTTTTCTTGGTATTTTACATTAACAGCCTAATAGGTCAACCTCTACATATTATTTACATATAATATATAACATTGCAGGAAGGTGTCACATGGAAAAAAAAATAGAATTGTAAAAAGGAATCTGCCTGGTATTCATCACTATGTTATAAATAACATATAATATATTTTATGTCGTAAAGTTACAAAAGGAATTCCGCACCGAACATATTACACACATGACTTAACTACAAATAAATATGCAAACTGTCAAAAATAATTTTTTTATCTTTGTTTTTTTACATAGTTAAAGGTTTTAAGACACTATTTTAGTAACATCATACTCTATAATAAAGCGATAACATCGTTTGTCTGTTTGTTCAGGTTCCCTACCGACGAGGGTTGACCTTAGCCATAGGACTCCTATACCGGTAGGACTACGCACATGTACATTAGGAGTAGGGTGATGTAGCGCAGAGGGGGCTGTAGCGCGAAGGGGGCGTGGCGATACGGCTTGTAATCTTATGATGCGCAAGGAATATTCAGAAGGTTGAATAAACAGTAGATATCAACCGGAAAAAAATGCAAACGCGCTAATTTGCTTGCAATTATTCTAAAAACACTTGTATGTAACACATATACTTTTTCTGATAACAGTCTATATCTTCTACAAACACAAATTTATTTTGTTTGATTTCAGATAGCCAATCGAAACTTATATCACATGCATTCGGACCTGCTCGCTTGCTATTGTAACATAGAGCTCTGATAACCACATATTATTAAAACACTAATTAAAATTGAAACGATGTTAAAAGAACACGTACCTTAAAAAATTGTTTACGGTTGGAGAATTATTTTGGTGTTCCGATAATTTTTACTAACCCTGTATAGATCATAATAGTCTGAAGCTCTTGACCAGAGATTGGGAGTAAATAATAAATATCCAAATGGCAAAACCAAATTCAAAGGTAGGTACCTACCCGAAGCATTGTGAACGTACGTCCATATTTAATTGGGCCACATGGAGCCCTTCGACCCAACCTCTGACGTCACCGTGACACCTATAATTACTCGAATGATATGTACACAGTCAGGTTGAGTCACAATTATTGATCGATGTATTCCGTGGCTACGTTCGCGTTTACTGCACCTCCATTTTACTATCCTATAGGTAGGTATAACCTACATTTATTATATTCAAACCGGTTGATGGACAAATAAAATAAAGAAATCGCATGGAGACATAATTTATCATTGATTTATATTAGTTCAATAAAGTTGTTTTCTTGGAAGATGACTTGTAGTTGCTATAATTTATCGATATTATGTGTCATGTATCGTTTAATGAGAACATAAATAAAATGGTTTCAGAACCCAATATATCATTTTCGTAATGTGCGGCTGAATCGAACTGGAAGAGAAATATTAACGTCGATAATTATAATTTTTTTTTTCTAATAACTGATAAAATTAATATTTAGTATGAATGAAGTCATACTTTTATCAGATTTAATATTCAACGTGAACGTAGATGGCCTGCAGCTGCTGGACAACCAGAATCCCGTGAAAGTCTAAAAAGAACTAAAACTTTCGTACTAGCTAATCAGTGAAATCAGTGTAAAAGGCAGAGCACAGCGAGTGAAGTGTTAGTGCTTCTTGTTTACGACAAAGTAAATATAGAAAGAATGTCAGTGGATAGCGTATTAGAGATAAGCACGTAATTTTAGGAATTTAGATTTGGTTTGATGATTAATCTTTTAGATTAGTTTCGTTAAGCTAATATGTTTTAAATATGTTAAGCTAATAAAAAATAACATTTGATAAAGTTAATGAAGTATCCTGTGAGTAGATACGATAATATATGTCAGTCATTGCCTTTTTATTCTTTGCGTACTGTGTTTGTGATGTTTTATACAGCCGTTTGACAGGAGGTTTGACTTTCTTCTTAAGAGTATTTACAATACTATTTAATAGTATTTACCTATATAATAAAAAAAGTTGCTAGTCTTTCCTTGCTTATTTAAGCTATCCTCTTACGGACAATGATACAAAATACACAAAAGTTTTCTTGACTATATATTATATTATATATTATAGATGGCGCTAGTGTCTGGTGAATGATAATAATAATAATATTCAATCATTATTCATATTTTTAATAGTAATACTAAAAGCTGTTCTACCTCACACACTTTATTGCGCAATTTAGTGCACAATTTGTGAAGTAACTAGGTACAGCAACATCTTAAACAGAAATTATGATGAATTTTCTTATGGTAAACTAGTATGTCTAGAAAAAGAAACATTTTCTTTTTGCAGATTTCAGTTGCTTAACATGTTCTTGTACAACTTCTTGCACGAGAATTGCGTAGTGTAAAACGGCTATAATAATTTAGTTTTTTAAATGGAATGGCATTTATTTCTGTATTGTATTATTTGCAAAACTTTAGTGGACGAACGACTAACACAGTCCTACGTTATTCCTTTAAGTTTTGAGCTTTTGCATAATATTTCTAAACACCAGCAGCCTATGACCCAAAATTTGTCTGAACTACTAGAAATTTGTTTGAAGCATTTATGATTAAATTTTATTTAGAGTGGATGGTTCTACCAGTTTTAGAATAAAGGACAACTGCTTAGTATATCGGGTCCATAATATTGGACTACATCTATCAAACAATTTCCACTCCAAGAATAAAGACGGCAAAAGTATTTTCAAATAATGCTGTGTAATAAAAATTTCTATGTAAATAATCACAAATTTGACACAGAATAATACAACTGAGCAATATTAAATTTGCAATGAAAACAAAAACACTACCAGGAAAAAAAACGAAACAACTTTAATAAATTAAATTTCTATTCGAGTATTCTGATTGTATTAAACATAATGGCTTGTGCATACCAAATTCCTCACAAACAAATGCTGAACCCATAGGAAAAACAGCAGTTTTATTTGTGTCCAGCGAATTTGTTGCCAAAAATATCTAAACTGGCATTCTAAATGTAAATAAAAACGGCCTGTAAGATATCAAAAAGACCAATTGATCGGGCTTCAAATAAAGAAGTTATTTGATAAAACAAATAAACGGACCACAAATAAAAAGTTATTTATAAAATCTAATTTCTGTCTTGTTTATTCAAAATATCTCTGAAATCATTAAGTATTGAACTGTTTTCTCATTAGAGAATATACAAAACATTCTAATAAAAACAAAATTAAATGCGATATACATTTACAAAATTGGGCCACAATAGCTCCAACTAATTCTCCGGCTAAAATGCCACTAAATCATTTACTTATTTTTGTAGGTAGGTAGGTACATTGTAGAAGACCTAATAGAATATTTGATTTATTTATTGATTTAATTGAGTCGACGAAAAGACGGACTCCGACTTTGACTCCACAGCCCTGATTGGAACACCCTATACATGCTTCCAACTATGAAAATTGGGGGCTGTATTTTATAACATGGACATTTTCTGTTGATTAATTATTATTATTCTAAATAAAAAATAATGATACTGCTAAATACAAGCGTTTGGTAGTACTTTTTGCATATGTAAAATATCTAATTTGAAATAATCTGCCAACCACGTATTACGTTTTAAAACTCAAACAAATAAGCTATTTGTGAACTGGAACCTTCTGTATCTGTACCTGAATATCCATTCCCTATACTGGGGTTCTCGATACCTGCATACGCAGTTTGTGACTAATATATTGTGACCAATATTTGGGTGATGACAGATATACATACCAAATCAGTCAAAATATTTATGGTTGGTAAATGTTTCTTTGATTATGTTATACTGTAGTTGCAAATTATGAACACCATACAAATGGAACAACAAATGGAAACAGCTATATGATTCCGTCTAAATCATTGTTTTGTCACTAGGGGGGGGTTCTCCATTCCATCACATAGTGTCCCTGTATTTATAGAGTACCGCAATTGGTTACGCCACTACTTTGACTCAAAATGGCTGCTAAGTATTGACAGCTGGCCTGATTGGAAAGTCAACATAACCTTACTATAAGCTTTCGCCCATAAAAAATGGATTCAAAATGGCGACTATTGCGGTACTCTCTAAATACAGGGACACTACCATCACATATTATGGAAAACAATAAATAACATTATTGTGTGTTTAAACTTTAGAACTGTATAGTTTTCGCTACCTACGAATTTCTTTGTGCACGACACTGCGCCAATAACCTGTATTTTAATGAATTGTAATAATTAGCAAGCTTGTATATGCAAACTAACCGCTGTCATCCACAATGAGATCAATGGACACCATAAATATCTATAGGCGCGTAACATTATCCAGCAGCTGACTATTTGCATTGCGGCCTTCCAACCAAAAAATAAAATAATCTAGTATCTCGTTCGTATCTGAAGCCGTAGCGGCGGTAATACGGCGTGTCTGAAGGTGGTGATTTCTAATTATAAACCTGTCAAAAGCTACCTGTACGAGGTACACGTGAAATTACTTGAAGCGTGGCCGGCCTCGCGTCGTATCAGATACATATTTCTGTCAACCGGCTGCTTACCGCACGCCGTCTCGGTAGCTGCAGTATCTCTCCCGCTGACGATAATAAATTAATCTGCGTAACGATTTCCCATGCCCGCGCTGCCATTTATCTTGACGTGCGTCGTCGTAGGGGACTTTATAACTCCTTACTTATACGCGGGAGCCGCGTCATATTAACATTATTTATTCGGCGAGTTTTTATTTGAAAGAGTTATCCGGTTGCCATTATTCAATATTCACTGTAACAGGAATTTAAAGTTGCTCAAACGAACCTTCTCTATAACATGGCAAAATTCAATAGAGTTTCCAATTTATTGACGAGCTAGGTAGCTCCAAAGCCGAGTGCAGATGCAGATAAAACTGTTTCTCTTTTTAGGGATAATTTAAAAAATCAATAATGAAAAAAATGCCTTGTTTTTGAAGGAAACTCAAAGGTTATATAACTTAAACTGTTAACAGTTTAGTTTTTAGTACCTACAACTTTTGATTTGTAATAGTATATTATAATACAAGTTTAAATTCAATGCGTCTTATAGAACGCAGTAGATGCAAATTGATGCAGTTAAAAAAGCTATGGTACAAAAAGTAACTATAGGTTCGTAATTAATAAAAACAGACAATACATGGAATAAATACGCCACAGAAGAAACCAGTTTTCCGTTTTCACCATAAAGGGCATGTAACTTATCTTTTAATACAACCCTTTTCAACGGTATACATGTTTGGATTTGCTAGCTACAAAGAAAAAGAAGACTCAAAGAAATCTGTTTAATGAAGTGGGCAAAGAAATAGTTCTTTGCGGATAAAAATGCATTTGAAATATTTGTTTCGTAGCAAGAACATTTATTTTTGTCAAACAACTTATGTTTTCAGTTAAAATTTACAATTTGTGTATTATAAGGAACGATATTTATTTAGTTCAACTAATTATGATTGTATTGAGTGAAAGACTTATAGTTTTTTAATTAAGAAATTTTTGGTTGATTTAAAATCCGATATTTTAAAGATACAGTAAATGTTTTTTTTACTTTATCATACGCAGTATTATAAAGTATTGTAACCGTGCCGAAAAAAAAATTTGAGATTTTAGCGGAAATAGGTCTTTATGGGTCCCCAGAACATTTTTGACCAAGGTACAAAAAAATGTCTGTGTGTGTGTCTGTGTGTGTGTGTGTGCGTGTGTGTGTGTGTGTGTAAACGATTTTTGTGACGACGATTCCGGAGAAACTACTAAAGGTATCGTGACGAAAGTTCATATTTATGTCCTAACTTAAGTTTTATGACCTAACTTAGAACTGAAAAGCTTTTGGTTCAAAAGGGTCCAAAGGAACTGGTAGTTTATTCTAAGCCTTTTCAAGGATTTTGCAAATGAGCCGCTATTTCTCTAATTTCGTCAAAATAGTTAAATAATAAATTAAAGTAGAGGAAATTCTGAATAATTTATGCCTATGTAATATTTTGGTAAAATTAATAGTTTAGCTTTTTAGGTTATTCTAAGCCTTTTTGAAGGATTTTGGAAATGAGCCGCCATTTCTGTAATTTCGACAAAATAGTTCAGTAATAAATTAAAGTAGAGGAAATTTCGAATAATTTATGCCTATGAAATTTTTTGGTAAAATTAATAGTTTAGCTTCAAGAGCAAATTCTATTTGATCGAGATCGGTCGCATCTGCATTGATATGAAATTACATAGTAGCCAGGATTTTGACAAATATTTTTTTGTGTTGTCACATTCGAAAACAGCTGATCTCATCAGAGGTTGGAGAACCACTATGGAACGTTGCCGCTGTAGTGCGGCAAATTTCAAAATACAAATTTCAAATAAAGTAAGATCACCAATTTGATTATTTGTTGATAAGAAATACCAACCCGTCTTTATATCTAATTCCAAAAACAATACATTGAGAAAATTATAAATAAAGTATAGCGATGAGTGTAGTTTTATTTTAGTATTTTGGTAGGGATGTGTCATGAACAAATATAAATCTGTCAGAATTTTAATTACCTTTAAGGTGCGTTTTCATTAGTGATAATGGCAGTGGTAGCAGACGCCGTTATAGTATTTCCAATAGAAAATTGATAGTGACTCATGTTTGCTAGTTTGCATGTGCATAACTAATATGTGTCATTATCACGATATGTAAGAAACACTATAATTTCGTATTCTACCACCGCCATTAGCTACCATTACCTACTAATCGGAACGCACCTTTAACCTTGACGTTTCGTCAAAGTGGTACCAACCTAGCATTTACTATACAGAAATCATTTATTTTTTTTTAAATACGTATTTCTTAAAAAGCAACACAATAAACGTTGATGTCGCTCCTGCCAAAAACTAGATAGCCGACTCGCTCATATGCGACGGCGACACTCCGCCTTCGGTGACGCGCCGCATCACCGCTCGTCGCGCTATTCCGTACTTTCGGCATTTGTGACATAAATAACTTTATTCTAATGACGTAGTGTAGGTAATGTAAAATGCTGATGCTTTGACAATACCTACGATTTATCTCAATAGAATAGATTCTCATGCAGCTAAACTATTAATTTTATATATTGTATGATAAAGTCATGTGCCTGGCCACATCAGCTTTTTGTTAAAGAAATTATTATTTTGTTGAAAGAATGAATGTGGATTGGTTGATCTTCGTAGACCTACATATAGTCAAGGCTAGGGTAGCAAGCTATACGCTGATTCGGACTCGGAACTTGAACACTATGCGCTCTAATGCAGCAGATCACATGACATTTTTAGCAATTTAACCAGGTGCATGACATCATCTAAGCGGCAGGCATTCACCAGTCTATTATTTAAACTGAAGATATGGCCGAACTGCGAGCGGAGAGTTCACAGTGCCATATAACAATACAATTGGATAAGGTATTCACACTAAAAATATATTTATTTGAATCAAAATATGATTTCTTTGGCGGAAGTAAACCTAGTTTTATACCTACCAAAACAAAAATATTACAATAACTTTAAAGGAAATAAAAATTACATTTTATTGATGTATAGAACCGTTTTTTTAATCAAAACGAAAATATGACTTTAAAGGAAATTAATTTTTGTTTGTATCCAAATATTTTTATTTGACCTAAATAAATATTCCAAATAAATTAATCTCCATAAGCAAATAATCTAGAGTTTTCAATGACGTAAATAACGTTGGCATCAAATAAATATGTTTTGATCCAAACGTATAAATTCAAAACAACATATTTCTCATAAACAACAAATATGTGTACGCGAATATGCGATATTATGCTGATACCACGATAAACTAAAAAATTAAATGAATGAATGAATGAATATCTTTATTTTGTTCTACTATTACATAGCATATGGTATTTGATCACAGTACTACAATAAAACATATTGTCCAATGGTGATCTTTCCCACGAGTTTCATCCCTCTATCTTCGCGTCAAGGGTTCCTGCTTTTTGTCCATGTGCATTGTGCTGTCAAGTTATAGCGTTCATTTGGATCATTTGCTTTATTTTCCTTTTAAATTGGTTGTGTGTAAGGTTTTTCTTTCATAGCTTGGCAATTAACAGGAAATGTCAACACATTTTTTGACACGCGTTATTCTCCAAAACTGAGACAGATTCTGTATACCTGAATTGAACGATGCCCAAATTGTGTCGCCTTACATTACATAAGAAAATTCGAGAAAAGCAACTAGGAAAGTATTTTATTGTGATTTTGGTATATTTTGACAATTTATAGCTGCGGAACCAAACTTCGTAGAGACTTGAAAAGAGCACAAAATAAACATTCAAATTTGTATTTTACCCGATATCCTGAATACATAGGGCATAGATTTCAGTTGTGGTACATCCACATTTTTTTCATTTTGACGGCCATTTTTCCAAAAGCATATGTGATAGTGTTTTCATTTACAAAATTCCCCAAGTCTTTTACATCTTTAAATGCTCTCTTTCGGATTTTCTTTCTGATGCAAGGCCACACAATTTAAACATCCTTAAATACAGAAAAGTACGCTTTACTAAATTTCGGAAAAAAATATACCGTCCCATATGCAAAAATATAGTTTACAAACTCGATCAAAAGTTATAGTAGCTCTAGCCAATGCGAATTTATTGTATTTCGACCATTTTATACTATGAAATAATCCATTACATTTTTTTCACACCAATTGGACAGTTAACAACAAATAACATTATCGCTTATGCCTTTTTCTTCATACTGGCTTTAGAATGAATCCTATTGCTTTTGTACTAAACAAATATTCTAAAAAGTAACCGTAATTAGTTTGGCAAACTACCAATAGATGAATGATGATTTGCAACTGCTTGTTGATTTTTCCTTCACCTTCTTGTACCGGAAAAATCGCACTTTGAAAGCTAATTGAAATGAACAATTGAGAAGGTGATAACCCGGAACTCTCATTGTCAACCACCTGTCGAAACGTGGAATAATCGAGGCCGGCATGGGTCGTTCAACTACAAACACCTGATACGAATGTTGGTATGGATTTAAAATAAGACTAAGCTAACCTTTCATACTTGACTAGTTTAATCCATTCATAATAAATAAACAATAAATAATTATCTGTTGGGAGTGCCGATAAAAAAAAGTCCCATTCCTGTAACTAACTACCGTGCATACAGTACCACTGATAGTGTTCACTATTGTTTGGCTTTTGTAAATTATTCTAAAACTAATCGACACATATTTTAAAAAATTACCGCCCGAGCAGGGACTTGAACCCTGGACCCTTGGATTAAAAGTCCAATGCTCTACCGACTGAGCTACCCGGGCTACTATGATTTGTTATCGTTATCGGGACTTCGCGGCAAATACGCAAAATAATCGTCTAAATAACAATTATCTTATAGTTAAGATTGTTAAAACTTATAACACTTGAGTTTTGGTTGGATTTGCGGCAAATAAAAATATATTAAATCACTAAAAGAAACCTGACAAAACTGTCAGGTGCAAATACGTTCAGCATACTAACAAGGAATCCAGCAAACAAGGGGCAATTTTATCATTGATATGAAGCTGCAAATACACCATAACATTCGAGAAAAATTATACGAGCTTGTTTATTATATTAAACGATTTTGTCGATTTTTACAATTTAAAACCAACATTAAATTAAAAAAATCTGATGTGGCCAGGCACATGACTTTATCATACAATATATAAAATTAATAGTTTAGCAGCATGAGAATCTATTCTATTGAGATAAATCGTAGGTATTGTCAAAGCAACAGAATTTGACACTACCTACACTACGTCATTAGAATAGTTATTTATGTCGCAAATGCCGAAAGTACGGAATAGCGCGACGAGCGGTGATGCTTCGCGTCACCGAAGGCGGAGTGTCGCCGTTGCATGTGAGCGAGTCGCGCTATCTAGTTTTTGGCAGGAGCGACATCAACGTTTATTGTATTTCTTTTTAAGAAATACATATTAAAAAAATAAATAAAAAATTTCTGTATAGTAAATGCTAGGTTGGTACCACATTGACGAAACGTCAAGTTTAAAGGTGCGTTCCGATTGGTACGTAATGGTAGCTAATGGCGGTGGTAGAATACGAAATTATAGTATTTCTTACATTCGTGATAATGACACATATTAGTTTGCATGTACATAAACATGAGTCACTAGCAATTTTCTATTCGAAATACTATAATGGCGTCTGCTACCACTGCCATTATCACTAATGAAACCGCACCTTAAAAAGGTAATTCAAATTCTAACAGATTTATATTTGTTCATGACACATCCCTACCAACATACTAAAATAAAACTACACTCATCGCTATACTTTATTTATAATTTTCTCAATTTATCGTTTTTAGAATTAGATATAAAGACGGGTTGATATTTCTTATCAACAAACAATCAAATTGGTGATCTTATTTTATTTGAAATTTGTATTTTATAATTTGCCGCACTAGAGCGGCAACGTTCCATAGTGGTTCCCCAACCTCTGATGAGATCAGCTGTTTTCGAATGTGACAACACAAAAAATATTTGTCAAAATCCTGGCTACTATGTAGTTTCCTATTAATGCAGATGCGACCGATGTCGATCAAATAGAATTTGCTCTTGCAGCCAAACTATGAATTTTACCAAAAAATGTCATAAACATAAATTATTCAAAATTTCCTCTAGTTTAATTTATTATTTAACTATTTTGACGAAATTACAGAAATGGCGGCTCATTTGCAAAATCCTTGAAAAAGGCTTAGAATAAACTACCAATTCTTTTGGACCCTTGTGAACCAAAAGCTTTTCAGCTCTAAGTTAGGTCATGAAACTTCTAAATATGAACTTTCGTCCCGATACCTTCAGTAGTTTCTCCGGAATCGTCTCCACAAAAATCGTTTACACACACACACACACGCACACACACACACACACACAGACACACACACAGACATTTTTTTGTACCTTGGTCAAAAATGTTCAGGGGACCCAAAAAGACCTATTTCCGCTAAAATCTCAATTTTTTTTTTCGGCATGATTACAATACTTTATAATACTGCGTATGATAAAGTAAAAAAATCTGATGTGGCCAGGCGCATGACTTTATCATACCAAATATAAAATTAATAGTTTAGCAGCATGAGAATCTATTCTATTGAGATAAATCGTAGGTATTGTCAAAGCATCAGCATTTGACACTACCTACACTACGTCATTAGAATAATAGTTATTTATGTCAGAAATGCCGAAAGTACGGAATAGCGCGACGAGCGGTGATGCGGCGCGTCACCGAAGGCGGAGTGTCGCCGTTGCATGTGAGCGAGTCGCGCTATCTAGTTTTTGGCAGGAGCGACATCAACGTTTATTGTTTTGCTTTTTAAGAAATACGTATTAAAAAAAAAAACTTCTGTATAGTAAATGCTAGGTTGGTACCACATTGACGAAACGTCAAGTTCAAAGGTGCGTTCCGATTGGTACGTAATTGTAGCTAATGGCGGTGGTAGAATACGAAATTATAGTATTTCTTACATTCGTGATAATCACACATATTAGTTTGCATGTACATAAACATGAGTCACTAACAATTTTCTATTTGAAATACTATAATGGCGTGTGCTACCACTGCCATTATCACTAATGAAAACGCACCTTAAAAAGGTAATTCAAATTCTGACAGATTTATATTTGTTCATGACACATCCCTACCAACATACTAAAATAAAACTACACTCATCGCTATACTTTATTTATAATTTTCTCAATTTATCGTTTTTAGAATTAGATATAAAGACGGGTGGATATTTCTTATCAACAAACAATCAAATTGGTGATCTTATTTTATTTGAAATTTGTATTTTATACTTTGCCGCACTACAGCGGCAACGTTCCATAGTGGTTCTCCAACCTCTGATGAGATCAGCTGTTTTCGAATGTGACAACACAAAAAAAATATTTGTCAAAATCCTGGCTACTATGTAATTTCATATCAATGCAGATGCGACCGATCTCGATCAAATAGAATTTGCTCTAGAAGCTAAACTATTAATTATACCAAAAAATGTCATAGGCATAAATTATACAAAATTTCTTCTACTTTAATTTATTAATTAACTATTTTGTCAAAATTACAGAAATGGCGGCTCATTTGAAAAATCTTTCAAAAAGGCTTAGAATAAACTACCAGTTCCTTTGGACCCCTTTCAACCAAAAGCTTTTCAGCTCTAAGTTTGGTCATAAAACTTCTAAATATGAACTTTCGTCGCGATACCTTTAGTAGTTTCTCCGGAATCGTCGCCACAAAAATCGTTTACACACACACAGACATACATACACACACACACACAGACATTTTTTTGGACCTTGGTCAAAAATGTTCAGGGGACCCATAAAGACCTATTTCCGCTAAAATCTCAATTTTTTTTTTCGGCACGATTACAATACTTTACATACTGCGTATGATAAAGTAAAAATACGACAGATGGCGAAATTGAAAAAGAGGAATACAAATATTTTATTGTACCATCATGTTCAAGGGATATTTGCTTCCTAGATATGAAAATGTATGCGGACACGCTTGCATGAAGTTATCTGGTGTTTGTACTTGCACGATAAGAGGGAATGATTTGGGCGTCTGCAATGCCTGCATACACTACTTTGCAAATTACTGTTTGACTTTACTGTCCGCCTAATATTTATCCAACTGCTTACACACTAGATGCACAATAGTCGATAAGATTTGGTTGGAGAACTATTTATTTTTCTCATTGGTAAGTTGTTTGTTGAAGTAATTTAACTTTTTTACCATTACTGACAAGATATTATGAAAAACAGAGTAGTTTTTGTTAGATTCCCGATGCTTCTTTTACGCGGAGTATGGGTAAGGTGGCCAGAAATTGATTGAGGCAGAGCGGGACATAAGACCTCGGCTTTATAGTAAAAGAAAAATATGAAATTTTAACTATTTTCCTTACCATAATTTCTTCAAATATACGTGTTTTTGTACCGAATAGATTTAGGAACTATGTAGATACTTTTTTATTCAGAAATAAATATATTGTTGCCTCTAATGAAGTAATATTTATTTGAATTATACAAAATGTAGCAGTGTAAGACTAACTATGAAGGGAACACCTAAATGCTAAATTTGCGTTGGATGTGTGGCGAAAAACAAATAAATATTTTAAGTTCCAAGAAGATGGAAACAAATGTTCTAATTCACTGAGTTTGAATAATACCAAAAAATATGCCAAGTTGGAAGGTACAGTCTAACAAACATTAAAGCAAATTATTTTATCAGATCCCATTACTGACTGAAAACCAAAAGAAAGGAAATATCAAAAATTTCTCTTTAAAGTTAAAATATCCTACAAATAACTATGACAGATTAACGATAAAAATAAATCAATAAATTGTTTGTTTATACTACATTAAACTGTAGACTTTCTTCAACTTAATAGATCGGCAAAAAATTATGGTAAGCAACACTGATAAATTTATTTATTTCTGACCACATAAAAAAAGTTGAATGTGTTTTTTTCCGAGAAAAGAAAAGACAAATTTCAAAAAGAATCACGTTATTATTATTATTTTTTTAATTATTAACTTGAGTTACATTATTACTACAACCTACAAGAAGAACTAGAAGTAAAAGTTGTACGAATTATAACGTTAAATTAAAAATTGATTTGTGAAAATTTTGTAAATAAATATTTTAACTACAATAATAAAAATACAGTTACTGCGCTTTACCAAACGCTTTAAATTTTTTTTTACCAAATATGAACAACCAATATGTACTAATAGATAATGTACAGCCGTATCTACGAAATGTTTAAAATCTTCCTGTAAAGCGGGACATTTTTAAAACACTGCGGGACGAGGGACAAAATGGGTAAAAGCGGGACAGTCCAGCCAAAACCGAGACGTCTGGTCACCCTAAGCATGGGAAATGATAGGTACATACGTTTTTAAAGGTTTTTTTTCGGAATGTCTATCCGTAGTACGTACTTTTTATTACATATGTTCATTCATGTCCGTCCACATTTTTTTACAACCAATTAGTTATTTATATCTATAGTTATTTACACATTCATTTTGGGCGTAATGATAATATCCCCCATTCCTTTGGATTCCTTCCCATAAAGTTACAAGGTCCTAGAAATCTTTATAGCAAATGTTCAATTTTATACTTTTACCTGTTAAAAAGTGTCTTTAAAATATTTACGGCGATTGTTTGATAAGTGGCACTTTCACAAAAGAAACAACGAAAAACGCAATCACGAATCGGCCAGAATCAGCATCAGAAAAACTAAACTAGAGATTTTGGATCTTTAGAACCACCATGTGCTTAAAGCCTATATACCAGCTGAAAAAAAAACTTGTGCGAATTATTTTTTTCAAGCATGTATTGAAGTACACATTTTACTCACAAATGAGCATCTTGATAATTGTACAGAAATGAACTGGTCAACAAAATGCAAAACCAAAGATCATATGGTCATAAACTTTGTATATATTATATTGTTATTTTGTAATACTTACTACTTATTTAATCTAAAAATATAAACAATAAATAAGTACGTAGGCTTTCACGGCCAGAATCATTTAGAAAATAAACTGCTTCCGGGTTATGCCGTGTGTCAAGATTCGTTAATGCTAACGTTTCGCGAACCATGTTGCTCTCTTCTTCAAAGCTAATTGAATAGTGAATACTTCAATTAGCTTTGAAGAAGCGAGCAACATGGTTCGCGAAATCTTGACACACGGCATAACCCGGAAGCAGTTTATTTTCTATATAAACAATAAGTTGAGACCAAGCGTCCATATTGTTGGACATTTGGTATTTAATGTCAAATAGGTTTATCAACCAAATAAACTCTACTAGAATTTTTTTTTTGAGTTTGCCTCAAGACGGTATAATATGTAGTAGGTATATTAAAATTGCGTTTTTAGAATTAGAACTTTTTTGTATGATGTCTAAGTATTAATATTTAAAATGTCCGATTAAACACAATTTGCAGCCCTACCATTATTCTAGAATGGGCTTTAGAAAACAAACAGGTAGACCCCTGCTCTACATCATGTCCTGCTTTAAATGTCAATTGAATGTGAAACAACTTTTAGGGCTTGCCGGTTTGTAAGGTAGTTTTTCTTCCGTGATGCAAATTTTGTATCAAACTTTTAAAACATATCAAAAACATACGTTTACATACTATGAATATACATACATACATAGCAGTAAATACTATACTACCTATATTAAATATTTAAAAAGAAAGGATATACCTAGTACAAAAATAGAACTACTGAAAATAACCAAATGATGCCCTAATTACTAATTAACACATTTCACCGGGGAAGCAATAAATCCACGAGTCGATAGCAGGAGGTTCGCTCGCCTCATCGTTATAAATCACCATTCGCCAGCATTTGTTTTATCGCCGCTTTTGAAATAGGCGCGAACACGTGTTTCCCTACATAACCATAACAGTAAACGAAACGTTTTTTTAACACGCTACACATTTCGAAAATGACGGCTGATATGTTTTGGAAACAGAATCGAAACAGATATCCTCATTAAATTCGTATAACAAACGATCTGCGTGACCTATTTCTGTGCGGAGAAGGGAAAACGCTCGAGAAAGAAGAGCAAGAACAACGGGCCAACGGCGAACAAAAATAAATGAAAGCGCAATCAATAATCCAACATAAATTATTAATAACGTGGAGCGGAGCGGTACGAATCATAAATCGCTGTTTCTGTGTTAGATGCTTATATTCCCGGAAATACAAGCATAAGGAATTAAATATAATTACGGTGGAAAAGAAACCAAACTAACTTGTATATTTGTATCAAACTCTGAGCTGTAAACCATCATAAGTATTACTAGTTCAGAGATAAAAGAACATGCTAAGTGTTAGCTTGCATGTTCTGATGAGTTTTCAGGTACATATGTAGCAGATTTACTTGCAAATTGCTCATTTAACTTATAATTGTTGTTGTAGTCTATCATATTACTATCATTAATTTTACCACACAAAATAAATATACGACATGAAATGGAAACCATCTTGAACCACAACAAGCCATGGAACAACCAACGCTATGATTAATACGTCAGGAACAAAACCAGTAGCAAAGTTATATTATGCAAGAAGATATGTCAACAGGTGAAACACACCAGTAATTATATATCTCAAGAGTAGATAGCATATCTAGGAAAAGATGGAAAAGAAAGAAAAACTATACCATACAACACTGAAGCGTTGATAGTCGGTGGCGTTAGTGTAAAAATATTTCAGTGCCGGATACCAGCACCAAATTTTGCACACATCTTGTACACATATTAAGGTTTAAAAAACCACCTGGAGACACTCTCCTGGTGGTCGAGATCATCCCTTGATGACGTCATCAAAATAGCGGAATTAAGTATATTGTTATCGCACGCATCTTCCTACATTTTTTACCAATTTTGAATTTTAATATATTATTTTAAAGCTCAAGTAACGCTCTTTAAAAAATGTTATATTTAATTTTTGTGCATGAAGGTTTTCGCACAAACCTCCCAAATATTTTTTACATTAGTTGCTTAGTATGGCAGTATTTATAACAAACAATGTTCATTTGTTTTCCGGATTTTTCAAAAACATTTCTACTCTCATTTTTGGTCACGAGAAAACTGCACTTTTCTGGTAAAAAAATATTTTGTTTGGATTTTTGATGGAATTATTTATTGGAAAACAAATAGTTTGCACGTATGAGAACCGTGTAATTGGGTCCAATAACAAGGAAGTCTACGACCATATATCTCCAATTTTTCATGAAGAAGCAGATGCCCGTCTATTGCTTAACGTGTGGTATGCCAGCACCTTTGAAGGACATACCAAAATTACCATTAAAACAGCAAACAGCGGTGTAGTTGTCATTGCGATATACGGCTGTTCTAAGTTAGATAAAGTAGAGGAATTATGGATTAAATATGGAACAGGAAAACATCTGCAAATCCTCCAATTAGCCAAATGCAGAAAAACTTTCACGTGGGGTATCAAACCTGCTTCCTTTGTTTCATTCTTTTACTGGGGCAGACACTGTTTCAAGTTTTGGAGGTATCGGCAAACCCACTGCGTGGAAAAAGTGGATGGCATTTAAAGAAGTAGACGAAGCTTTGGTGAATTTCTAAATATGCCTCACATAGTCTCTATCACATCACGAGCATGCTTCTTCAACGTTTCGTGGTTCTTATGTTCATTCATCAAGCTCAGCTAAAACTGTAAAGGAAGCAACGCGAATCTAATTTTGTCAATTTAACAGCTCCATTAAAAACATTCAGCCTACGTGTGAGGTTTTATTAAATCATCTTGACAGGACAATACTTCAATGTGTTGTATGGATAAATTGCCTTCAACGTGATGCAGAACAGGCAGATTGGGGATGCAAGAATATTGGCGATAATTATGAGCCTCTTTCGTCGACAAATCCAGACATTTCAATGGAAAAACTACAGGAGCTAATCGCATGTAAATGTACGCAAAGATGCACATCAAGATGTCGTGTAAAAATGCATTCAGTTACACAATGCTCTGCAAATGAGAAGGTAAACGTAACCGCGAATTAAGTTTTTGAAGAATTTTGCAGAATTCTTGTTAGAATATTTGTCTTATTATTTTTTGCCTTAAAGGTTGTATCCAACACTGTGCAATAATACGTACATCATAGTGAAATACATCATTTTATGAAAAGCTGGGTTAGTTTGGATTATATCGTGACAGCCTGGCCTTCATGAAATGAATATGCTTTCCGCTAAGTGGCGTATTTCATGACATCTACATTAGTCGTATGTTTATAGAGGTTAACAGAAGTTTGCAGCGGTTTAGTGGGGGCTAAAAAAGTATTAACATTTAAAAATGTGTTTGGATACGTTAAAACCAAATTGTCGTACGAAGATTTTTTTACATAAACTTAATTGCTTATAGCAATACTGAATTGCTTATAGCAATACTGAATTGCTTATAGCAATACTGTAATTCCAAGAATTTACTGGAATTTAGAGGGTTGTGCAAAAACTACCTTTCGTACACAAAAATTAAATAAAACCTTTTTTAAAGAACGTTACCTGAGCTTTAAAAGAACATAGTAAAACTGGAAATTGGTTACAAATTAACAATAATACATGCGATAACATAATTCGCTACTCTGACTTAAATCCGCCATTTTGACGACGTCATAAAGGGATGATCTTGACCCCCAGGAGAGTGTCTCCAGGCGGTTTTTTAAAGCTTAATAAGTGTACAAGCTGTGTGCAAAATTTGGTGCTGGTATCCAGCACTGAAATATTTTGGTCCCTAATGTTGCTAACGCCACCGACTATGAGTTACTACCCCCTTTGACTACTTAGTCTATAAGGCCCAAAGTGGGAAGAAGATTTAAATAATTCTTCAAGAGCGCTGGGAGATCCCTACAGACGTATTGACAGGATAATGTCGATGGTAGTTCCCTTTGTCCAACCTGTCTGTTTTGTACCCGTGACCTTTATCAATGAGATGCTGTTACGTTTGTTTTGCAAACCCTACAAAGATGGCTCGAGTTCAGGGCTTCAACAAAGAAAAAGTTTTTGCCTAATAACTGGTTTGGCTGGTTTCCAAAAAAAGAAAACTACATTCAATACTAATAATAGATATTAATATTAATAATAAATGGTTATTGGTTAAAATTAAAACAAATCAATATAAGGAATGCAACGTTAATACTATAAAATTATAGCGGCAATTGTGGCAAAGAATGCACACAATTTGTCACCACTTACATAGTGATCAGAGAATTTGTATTTAGAATTTTTAGCTGAAGTAAATAAATAGCACGTTTCTGTGCAATGTTGACGTCATTAGATCTCATTTTGCTTATTTAAAGTAACATTTGCTATTTTCTTTGAAATATGCATTCAGTCACTCACAACGCGGAGCTATTCACTATTAATTTTGGCCTGATTATGGCCTGATGACGAACGTGACGTTCGAAACCTAGTAGCCATTAGATCAATAAATAACTACATCAGATAAAGACCAGTTCTTTTATTCATCCCAAATCATTAATTTTGTTAGTTATCGAATATTAGATATTGTATATACACATTATAATTGTAGTTTGAATCAAATCATAGTAAATAATTATATACCTATAAAGTTCACGTAAATTTTAAATATAAGTACTTTTTTAAGATCTAGCTGGACGAATGGGAAAATCTCGAAAACCCCGCAACATAAATTTTCTGTGAAATATTTTTGACATAGTTAAAGAGAGCCCTTTTAAATAGTACGGATATTTTTGACTTTATCATACAAAGTATGATAAAAAATGACATTTTAGCGGAGATATGTCCTTTTGGGTCCCCTGAACATCGTTGACGAAGGCACAAAAAGTCTGTGTGTGTGTGTGTGTGTGTCTGCACACAGCGAACTATATTCTTAGAACGTGCGAAAATTATATGTTTGCGGCTATTGCTTTAAATGAAAGGTTATATTTACTTGGCTTGGAAATTTTTTTTTTATTTAAGGTCCCTTATACTTTAATCAAATCACTTTATTCTCAACTTGAGAAAATATCTACTTGCGGTAAAGCAAACTAATCAGTTACTTTCATGGAAGCACATGGCTTTGAGTGAAGTATTTATTTTCCTGTGTGTGTATGTGCGTGCCCGTTCTTTTTTTGTGTCGACAGTTCTGAAGAAATACTAAAGGTATCGGGACAAAACTTCATATTTAGAAGGTTCATTACTAAACATTACTAAAGCTATAAGAACGTTTGGTCAAAATGGTCCAAAGGAATTGGAAGTTTACTCCTAGCATTTTTCAACGATTTTGCAAATGAGCCGCCTTTTCTGTAATTTCGTGAAACTAGTGAAATAATAAATTAAAGTACGGGAAATTTTGTATATTTTATGTCTATGACATTTTTTGATAAAATTAACCATTTAGCTGCACGAGCAAATTCTATTTTATCGAGATTATCGATATTAGCCAGGAATTGATAGATATTTTGATACTATTGACAGTATTGTCTGAATATCAGCATTTGACACAAGTTGACACTGATGCATAGTATGATAAAGTCATGTGCATGGTCCCATTTTTGTATAAAACTCATCAATTTAGCGGAAAATATTTTTTTAAATTATGAATATTAGTTAAATAAGTTTTATAACTAAGCCAAATATCTGCATTGCACCTTAATTCAGTTCAGAAAAATTGGACTGTGACAGACATCAGACTCCTTAAATTACGGAACCCTAAAACGTGTACCATAATAAATAATTTATTAAAAACAGCTCATTCGATTAAAATTGCAATGTATGACTGACGTTCTAATAGAAATTCGTTAAGTAAACTACTTTTAAGCAAACGCGTAACTTTGAGAAAAAACTTAAATTTGAGCGAAAACTTTTGAGACGTAGTGAAATGCTTCATATGATTGTGTTATGTAGTTGAATGATGTACGGTGAATGATGTACGTCATATCAAACTTGTGTTCCAGTAGCCGTTTTGCCTTAACCAGGTAAACCACGTAAGAAAGTCTTATTTCCACATGAAGCTTCTTTTATCAACAGGTTGTAGTTTAAACTACTTACCTTAGTTCTTAGATCTTTACCTTCCAAGTTTTTCCAAAACCAATCATCAACACGTATTTGCAAAATTTAGATTGTTATCTTAGCTTTTCCTTCAGCCAAATAAGATCCTACCGAAGCCAATACGCCTTATTAGTCCTATTACTAACATGGGCATTTTTATTTTACGTATGCATTATACATATAATAGAAAAATCTGATGTGGCCAGGCACATGACTTTATCATACAAAATATAAAATTAATAGCTTAGCTGCATGTGAATCTATTTGATTGAGATAAATCGTGTCTGCATTAAAATTAAACTAGTTAGCCAGGATTTGACGGATATTTTGATAGTCAATAGTATCAATAGTAGGTAATGTCAAAGCATCAGCATTTGACACTACCTACTGTCAGAATAATAGTTATTTATCTCACAAGTGCCGAAAGTACGGAATAGCGCGACGAGCGGTGACGCGGCGCGTCACCGATGGCGGAGCGTCGCCGTCGCATGTGAGCAAATCGCGCTATGTAGTTTTCGGCAGGAGTGACATCAACGTTTTTTGTGTTGGTTTTTGAGAATGAAACGTATTTATAAAAGAACAAAAATGGTTATATTTCTGTACAGGAAATGTTAGGTTGATACCGCTTCTACGAAACGTCAAGTTTAAAAAGCTAATTCAAATTCTGACAGATTTATATTCGTTCATACCACATCCGTACCAACGTACTAAAATAAGATAAATCGTGTCTGCATTAAAATTAAACTAGTTAGACAGGATTTGACAGATATTTTGATAGTCAATAGTATCAATAGTAGGTAATGTCAAAGCATCAGCATTTGACACTACCTACTGTCAGAATAATAGTTATTTATCTCACAAGTGCCGAAAGTACGGAATAGCGCGACGAGCGGTGACGCGGCGCTATATTTTTGCGTTATATTTCTGTACAGGAAATGTTAGGTTGATACCACTTCTACGAAACGTCAAGTTTAAGCAGCTAATTCAAATTCTGACAGATTTATATTCGTTCATGTCACATCCGTACCAACATACTAAAATATAACTACACTCATCGCTATACTTTATTTACAATTTTCTCAATTTATCCTTTTTACAATTAGATATAACAACGGGTTGATATTTCTTATCAACAAACAATCAAATTTGTGATCTTATTTTATTTGAATTTTGTACTTTCCGCACTAGAGCGGCAACGTTCCATAGCGGCTCCCCAGCCTCTGAAGGAATCAGCTGTTTTCGAGTGTGACAGCCATAGACATTTCTGTGGTGACAGCACAAAAAAATATTTGTCAAAATCCTGGCTAGGCTACTATGTAGTTTGATATCATTACTGTGACACCGGCAGACCCATGACATTGCACAAAGTTGTGCTTTTAATGCGATATGTCGGCTCATTAGTCGGTTCCAAAACTGTTTTTATTTGATATGTCGGGGCACAGATAACGGAGATATTCAAGGTCAAAAAAAAGCAAAAAACCCAAAACGCTTTTTAAAATTTTTTCGAGTAGAATTCGATTTTGGGCATATGTCGGGATATGTCGGTGAAAAAAAACGATATGTCGGGGCAAAAACCACAAAGTTATTCAAGGTCAAATTTTTCCAAGAGGTTTCTTGATATGTCGGGCAGTAAAATTCGAATCTAGACATTTGTTGGAATACATCCGTGTAAAAAAATCATATATCGGAGCAATGATCGAAAAGTTATTCAAGGTCAAAGTTTGGCGCCAAAAACCCAAAACGCTTTTTGAAATTTTTTCGAGTGGAATTCGATTCTGGGCATATGTCGGGATATGTCGGTGAAAAAACCCGATATGTCGGGGCAAAAACCTCAAAGTTATTCAAGGTAGAATTTTTCCAAGTTGTTTCTAGATATGTCGGGGAGTTAAATTAGAATCTAGACATATGTCGGAATACATCCGTGTAAAAAATCATATATCGGAGCAACGACCGAAAGGTTATTCACGGTCAAAGTTTGGCGGCAAAAACTCAAAACGCTTTTTGAAATATTTTCAAGTGGAAATCGATTCTGGCCATATGTCGGGATACGTCGGTGAAAAGAACCGATATGTCGGGGCAAAAACCTCAAAGTTATTCAAGGTCAAATTTTTCCAAGAGGTTATTAGTACCCCGGCCGGCGGTCAATAGTTACTAAACATGTATTATGTGATATTAGACGGTATAGATAACAATTATCGGTGTGATATTTTTGTTTTTACTAGCAGCGGATGTTTTTTTTGCAAGTCGTCATTTCTGGTTGTGTATGGTTTAAATTGCAGCATGTAATCTAACGAAGACGGTACTACCTGTTCCTCTACCGCGATGATACCTTTCAATGTAAGATTACCCCTTCTGGTCACTGGTGACGGTAAATTATGCAGCGGTATCACGGCGTATTGTGCATGCTTTTGAAGAAAAGTAGCAGTCGGCTGCAATAAAAATTTCAGAGATTTGAGGACGGCAACCACTTCTGCATTTTTTGCATTTGTCTATTAATAAATAATGTCTTCGTGTGTTTTTACTGACCTATCCAAATTGCACGAGGTTGCCACTGTTTTCCTTTGCTTTGCAAACTAGTGTTGCAAAGCAAGGGGTGTTGCAAAGGGAGTACCTTAGGCTTCAGCGAAGTTCGGTACTACCAATTTGCCCTGATCCTCTTCATTACTTTTTAAAATTCAATTAGTGTAATTTTAGTATTTATAAGTTGCATCTAAATTATATTATCTAGGTGGCAAATATTTAATGAGATGTATCAGAGATTTCCAATAAGTAATAATAATAGTAATAATGCATGCTTGCTTTTATGCATGCTTTTAGTTATATATATTTTGACACAATTGATCAGTACAAAAATGAATAATGTGTCTTAAGTTAGCCGACGAGGGTTTAAAATAAAGTCAATTATAATGCTGTTGTTGGTTAGTGCAAATATTTGAAAAGACTCGGAACAGTTTAATTTTATGCTGGTTTAACATTTAACTTTACCTGTAGCAACATGTTTTTCTTGTTGTCAGGATCAGCACAATATTGGCTGCCCTATGTCGTGCCGAAAACGTTTTTTTTTTTTTGTGTGACTGCACCTGAAAATGCTTGTTAATTATTCTTTCTTTTGTAAATTGTGTTATTACTTATTGGAATTGATTATATTCTATATCGGCAACCAATTAAGCTGACCACACACAAATCATGTAAAATAAATATGTACAAGGCGTTCGTTCGTTAGAGACAATTAAATTAATATCTGAATTGGCAAGATTGTTAATGAACATCTGATTTTATTTATCTTTGAAATAGATACAATGGAGATAAAATAGGGATAAAATAGAGATAAAATCCAGTATGTCCTTCTGTTTTTGTTTTTGTGTATTTGTATTTTACTATGTTTTTAAATACTCGGGCCATGCACGGTCTCCGACCTTTCCCGTACGAGCACGACTCGTTATTGATTTTCTTATTCCGAGGCATTCCTCGCCCTACCTTCATGGCGTGCGGTTGCTTGTATCAAACAGTCTAAATAAAACTGGAAGAAAACCTCACACAATCTTTTATTAGTATATAAGAGTTACGAAATTGTAATTAACGCGTCTTGTACATATATCACTTAAATAATGTAGTACTGTAATCGTGCTTGTTGACACTTGGCGCGATCTCGTTGTGCAAATTGTCGCTACAAATTGGTTATGTATTTATAGTTTAGATAGGCTCTGTCTGGTGTGATTTTGTTCGTTTTTGTTTCATTACCGGACAGCAAAATATTTAAAAATAAACAATTACAATGAATGGTAAAAAGTGGCGAAAATCGTTTCAAGGTCACCGTAGATAGAGCAGTTGGTAATATATATTACCTTGAATAAGTTTTCGATCATTGTACCGATATATGATTTGTTTACACGGATATATTCCGACATATGTCTAGATTCGAATTTTACTTGCCGACATATCAAGAAACCTCTTGGAAAAATTTTATCTTGAATAACTTTGAGGTGTTTGCCCCGACATATCGGTTTTTTTCACCGACATATCCCGACATATGCCCAGAATCGAATGCCACTCGAAAAACTTTCCAAAACCGTTTTGGGGTTTTGCCGCCAAACTTTGACCTTGAATAACTTTTCGGTCATTGCTCCGATATATGATTTTTTTACACTGATGTATTCCAACAAATGTCTAGATTCGAATTTTACTGCCCGACATATCAAGAAACCTCTTGGAAAAATTTGACCTTGAATAACTTTGAGGTTTTTGCCCCGACATATCGTTTTTTTTCACCGACATATCCCGACATATGCCCAGAATCGAATTCCACTCGAAAAAATTTCAAAAAGCGTTTTGGGTTTTTGGCGCCAAACTTTGACCTTGAATAACTTTTCGGTCATAGCTCCGATATATGATTTTTGTACACGGATGTATTCCGCCATATGTCTAGATTCGAGTTTTACTGCCCGACATATCAAGAAACCTCTTGGAAAAATTTGACCTTGAATAACTTTGAGGTTTTTGCCCCGACATATCGGTTTTTTTCACCGACATATCCCGACATATGCCTAAAATCGAATTCTACTCGAAAAAATTTCAAAAAGCGTTTTGGGTTTTTTGCTTTTTTTTGACCTTGAATATCTCCGTTACCTGTGCCCCGACATATCAAATAAAAACAGTTTTGGAACCGACTAATGAGCCGACATATCGCATTAAAAGCGCAACTTTGTGCAATGTCATGGGTCTGCCGGTGTCACAGTAATTTTGATATCAATGCAGATGCGACCGATCTCGATCAAATTGAATTTGCTCTTGCAGCTAAACTATTAATTTTACCAAAAAATGTCATAGGCATAAATTATTCAAAATTTCCTCTGCTTTGATTTATTATTTAACTATTTTGACGAAATTGCAGAAATAGCGGCTCAATTGCAAAATCGTTGAAAAATGCTAGGACTAAATAGCCCGTTCCTTTGGACCCTTTTGAACCAAAAGCTTTTCAGCTCTAAGTTTAGTCATGAAACTTCTAAATATGAACTTTCGTCCCGATTTCTTTAGTAGTTTCCCCGGAACCGTCTCCACAAAAAACGGGTACACACACACATACACACACACACACATACACACACACACACACACACACACACACACACACACACACACACACACACACACACAGACATTTTTTTGTACCTTGGTCAAAAATGTTCAGGGGACCCAAAAAGACCTATTTCCGCTAAAATCTCAATTTTTTTTTTCGGCACGATTACAATACTTTACATACTGCGTATGATAAAGTGAAAAGGTCCATGCTTCCTTTATAAATACCAATTAAACTTTGTATCCCATTCCTTGCGTCGTTAACCTAGTCACCCCATCATTAACAGTGCAAATTAAGGCAATTTCTCAGAAGCTGCATCTCTACAGTTCCTTAGAAATGTCATTAACTTATATGGTTATACACAAACCGCAAATTGACCATTCCGCATCCTAATAAGAAGCCAAATGTCCAGAGACGAATTGGCTAATGATTATTATCTACCACTTAAGCTAAGCAGGTGCGATCAAGTTTAAAAGCCTTCCTCCTTCCTCTAGCCAAAGAAGTGTGTTAACAACAACTTCCAGGTATAACCTATCACACCGACGATATAAAACAAACCGACGTTAGTGATTTAATTTTAAAATCACCGCTAATCATAGTGAACACCTGTCGGAGGTGTTCATTTTAAATTGAATGATGTCTAACAGGTATCATAGATAGATAAGTATGACTTGTGACGAGGCAAAGTAGATAATATGGTTTCTGGCTAGGTGCTGGCTATTTACAGTCGTCGGTTTTCTCTTTATGGCAACTGGCAGAACTATAATTAGAGATGAATGAGGGTACGATCATTGAATAGGCTGCCCAGTTAAACCAGTCTGTAGCGCATGTCTCAAGTACTATTTATTATCATTCTTCTCGCCAGTAAATTATTTATTTCACAGGAATTTGTTCATTATTTATAGGACGTGTGTTTTTTTTCAGCAAATTGTGAATTAAGTTATTGATTTACGTAGTACCTAATACGTACTTTTCTTTTTAAGAAACTATAAATACGTGCTGTGAAGAAGGTGTAAATAACGAAGGCTTCGAAAGTTGTATCAAGCAGTAATAACTATGGAAACCACACAAAACCTACCTTGAATAATCTTGGATTAATCCAAAATTATTGCTTCAAGCACAGCACATACAAACTCCCACAATAGACAGCACAACAAATTTTGAAAAAGTACACATACAAATATTATACCTCGACACTATTAGTCTAGAAAAGGTATTCTTTTATGGTGATAATATAGTTCTTTTATTAGCGTAAGTTTTCAGGAACGTTTTCCCTTCTGTCAACCGGCAATTTCGAACACGCGCTCGGGAACAGAATCGAGACGCAAACCTGCCCTCCGTAGCATGCCCAGTCGAACTGAGCTTCGCGCTTGCTCCGCTTGCTCGTCAGGAACGTCCCTCCCCCTTCTGTGTGCCTTTTCGGACTCACAACCCCCACTACGAGCGCCGCCTATGGATCCATGTGGTCAATTTTTGACTTTACACCCTTGCGATCTGACAGGTGCTAAACGTGACCAAATGGGTGATCCAATATGTAGTAAATTTTTAGGGAGTTAATAAGAGCTCGATAATATGAGGTGGTGCGAGATAATAGGGTAGGGATGAGCAAGAGCGCGGATAAACAGGGAGAGTACATATTTTGAAAACAAAATATGGCAGACAACCAGGGTTGCCAGATTAGTCTCACAAGAATGCCGGAGATGATGGGGGGAGGTATATTCAACAAGATTACAAAAAAATATAAAATAAGTGTTAAAAACCAATATTTATTTTAAGTAAAAATATGAGAATAATTGATGCCGGGTCAACTTGATTCTGTGATTAAAAAAGTCAGGCCGTTTCACCTCGCCTGTGCCAAACCCAAACAGGTCTAAAAACTCAACTTTGCGATTTTGGCAAAGAATAGATCAAAATCGCCAATGCAGTTTCCATTTCCAAAAGCCACGTTCTACAGGATTGCACATATTATGCGCTTTTGAATTTTGTTTCTTTCTGAATTTTCAAAATACACAATTTGATGTGATGGCAATTCCATATTTGAAAGTTATTTTAATATAACATTTAATTGTCTTAATGGTAGCGGAAGAAAACTTAAGGCTTAAAGACCATAATTGAAATTGCAAATGTTGATAACTTTGAGTAGCATGGAGGTTGTAAATGGAATATAAAATGTACTCTCGAACTTTATTTGCCCTGAATACGAATGCGAACTCAAAATTACGTAAGACATCCGGAAAAGTCAGGTCAAATGTCAAAACTGTCATTTTAGCAACATTAGTAAATGTATGCCATTTGAATTTCATCTCCCAGAAACCTCAAAATCTGTATAAAATACACAATGTAACACTAATTTTCAACTATCTTTTTCTAGAAAATTGTGTACGGCCATCATACTATTATATGCTGTTATTAAGCCAATGGTGTCATTTAAAAAATATTACGATTCCGTCTTAATTCAAAAACCATTGAAGGTCGGAAATTTAGTTTACGATAAATATGTGTACATATTTTGCAATTCAAAATCGAGTTTTTACTTTATCATACGCAGTATGTAAAGTATTGTAATCGTGCCGAAAAAAAAATTTGAGATTTTAGCGGAAATAGGTCTTTTTGGGTCCCCTGAACATTTTTGACCAAGGTACAAAAAAATGTCTGTGTGTGTGTGTGTGTGTGTGTGTGTGTGTGTGTGTGTGTGTGTATGTATGTCTGTGTGTAAACGATTTTTGTGGCGACGATTCTGGCGAAACTACTGAAGGTATCGGGACGAAAGTTCATATTTAGAAGTTTCATGACCTAACTTAGAGCTGAAAAGGTTTTGGTTCACAAGGGTCCAAAGGAACTGGTAGTTTATTCTAAGCCTTTTTGAAGGATTTTGGAAATGAGCCGCCATTTCTGTAATTTCGACAAAATAGTTAATTAATAAATTAAAGTAGAGGAAATTTTGAATAATTTATGCATATGACATTTTTTGGTAACATTAATAGTTTAGCTGCAAGAGCAAATTCTATTTGATCGAGATCGGTCGCATCTGCATTGATATGACACAAAATAGTAGCCAGGATTTTGACAAATATTTTTTGTGCTGTCACACTCGAAAACAGCTGATTTCATCAGAGGTGATCAGAGGTTGGAGAACCGCTATGGAACGGTGCCGCTCTAGTGCAGCAAAGTACACAATACAAATTTCAAATAAAATAAGGTCACCAATTTGATTGTTTGTTAATAAGAAATATCAACCCGTCTTTATATCTAATTCTAAAAACGATAAGTTGAGAAAATTATAAATAAAGTATAGCGATGAGTGTAGTTTTATTTTAGTATGTTGGTAGGGATGTGTCATGAACAAATATAAATCTGTCAGAATTTAAATTAGCTTTTGGGGGGGTCGATGGCGTATAGGATAGAGCGGCTGCTATCTACGCTGGAGGCCCGGGATCGAATCCCGGCTCGGGCTAAAATCGACTGTCCTGGTATTTTAGGCAGGGAACAAATACCTTTGCATGTCGCCTTCCATCGGATGAGGAAGTAAAGCCGGTGGCCCCGTGTGCTGTCATTATGCGACGTGCACGTTAAAGAACTCTTACTGTAGGTTGGAATTCCTTCAGTAGGACAAAATTCCTGGGTGTGTGTAGCCTGCCCTCAGCGTCGGTGATTGGCCTAAGTTGCGGAACTAGACCGACGTAAAATAAACCAGTTCAAAAAAAAATAAATTAGCTTTTTAAGGTGCGTTTTCATTAGTGATAATGGCAGTGGTAGCAGACGCGATTATAGTATTTCCAATAGAAAAATGCTAGTGACTCATGTTTATGTACATGCAAACTAATATGTGTCATTATCACGATATGTAGGAAATACTCTAATTTCGTATTCTACCACCGCCATTAGCTACCATTACCTACCATGTAGTATGTTGGTACGGATGGTAGATTCTCATGCAGCTAATAAACTATTAATTTTATATATTGTATGATAAAGTCATGTGCCTGGCCACATCAGATTTTTTACTTTATCATACGCAGTATGTAAAGTATTGTAATCGTGCCGAAAAAAAAATTTGAGATTTTAGCGGAAATAGGTCTTTATGGGTCCCCTGAACATTTTTGACCAAGGTCCAAAAAAATGTCTGTGTGTGTGTGTGTGTGTGTGTATGTCTGTGTGTGTGTAAACGATTTTTGTGGCGACGATTCAGGAGAAACTACTAAAGGTATCGCGACGAAAGTTCATATTTAGAAGTTTTATGACCAAACTTAGAGCTGAAAAGCTTTTGGTTCAAAAGGGTCCAAAGGAACCGGCTATTTACTCTTAGCATTTTTCAACGATTTTGCAAATGAGCCGTCATTTCTGTAATTTCATCAAAATAGATAAATAATAAATTAAAGTAGAGGAAATTTTGTATAATTTATGTCTATAACATTTAATGGTAAAATTAATAGTTTAGCTGCAGGAGCAAATTCTATTTGATCGAAATCGTGTCTACATTAATACAAGGTGCCCAGGATATTTTGAAGTTTTTGACAGTATTTGGAACGTCAGCGTTTGCGAAACGTCAATTCAACACGCAAATGCATGGAGAATTGCCATGAGGGGCTAGGTGAAACAATATTGAAACAATATTGAAAAACAATATTTCGAGTGCGGATAGCAATGTTATGTTTTCGCGAATAAATATACAAGAAAGATTGTAAGACGGTATGTTAACCTTAAAATTTATTTGGAATATTGTGCATAATTATTTATGAACTTTTGTAGTTAGCACTGAAGGCGGCGTAAAACTCGAAAATATAGTCTGCTAGAAGCCAATATAATATTGATCATCAGAACCAGAACCTTTTTACTTTATCATCCGTAGTATGACAACACTCCATATTTAGAAGCTTTCTGTTGAACCAAGGGTCCAAAGGAACTGGCGTTTTAGTCTTAGCATTTTTGAAAGATATTGCAAATAAGCCGCTATATCTGGAATTTCGTCGAAATAGTTAAATAATAAATTAAAGTAGAGGAAATCTGAATAATTTATGACTATGACATTTTTTGGTAAAATTAATAGTTTAGCTACATGAGCAAATTCTATTTCATCGAGATCGCTCGTACTGCATATAAACTAGTTAGCCAGGATTTGTCAGATATTGTGATTCTAATGACAGTAGGTAGTGTCAAATGCTGATGTTTTCACATTACCTACTGTAAATATAATCAAAATGTCTCTAGTCTAGTACTAGTAGTTTTATTTTAATGCAGACATGGCCGATCTCGATCACATAGAATCTCATGCAGCTACACTATTAATTTTATATATGGTATGATAAAGTCATGTGCCTGGCCACATCAGATTTTTTTAAATAACAGACCGATTTAGAGATTTTGTCATGTTTCAATGCTTTGTCACTGTATAATAGCGGTTTTACACTATGGCACTATAGCACTATACGCAATTTTTTATTGCTTAAAAAGTTGTACATTTTGAGTGATAAATTGCGTAGTGTAAAATAATTTGAATAACATTGAATATGTCAAATTCAACAAAGATATGTCTCTGTCTGAATATCGACTGGTTAAAAGTAAAAGTAATTAACTATCATTTCAAATAATTACAATAACCTGACTACAATAGAATACCAATAAATATATTGACATTTTCCATAGAATTAATGGATTTTAAGAATTTATTGAACCTGTTTTAATAACACTTATTAATCGTATTTTTGTTTAGATACGCATTTATCAGCATTAGGCCACAATTAATTCGTGCTCCAATAAAATATAACAAACTGTAGGTTAGTGACTTTTACTACTTTTACTTTTACTCCCGCGCAATGCCGGAGACCTGGCAACCCTGCAGACAACTGAAGCTGATTACTCGGACATCTATTTTCAGATTATAAGATTATTATATAATTGACGTTTATATTGTTTTTGTGTTGATGATATCATAATTGCAATAATATTTTTGGATTTGATTTTTGATTATGGTTTCAATAAATTACAGAGAAATTTTTAGCGACTTTCTGGTAGTTATCGGCAATGGTTATAATTCCACATTCTGTAGAAAGAGGCTACTATGAAATGTCGAACATTTTTGAAGGTACCTATAGAGGAGAATGTATAACGACTTTATATATTACATTTCAAGGCGAATAATTCTATAATTAGCATAAAATTCAAAGCAAACATGCGAAATACCGTTTTTCTTGCATTCGATTGGGGAAGAGGCCTACAGCACAGGCAGGCAAAACATTTTTTTTAAATCTTTTGTTTTTTGCAAAATATACAAATAGACAAATTCCTGGTGAATTTACGTTACATGCATATTATATTCTTATATGACATTTAAGTTCATGAAAATAAAGAAAACTTTAATGATTGAATGATGAATGATATCTGATATATTAAAACGATGTGTCGTAAACGATATCAGGAACTTAAGATCCAAACATTCCGTATGATCCTTATTTAATAAAAAGCTGGATATCAGAATAAGTTAACGCTAACATAACGTTTTCATTAGTTGATGACGCAGTCCCTAATATGGTAAAATCAGGAAAACTATTAAAGAAATATACAAATTTATAGCTCCTTATATGTATATCGCATGCTAAGTAAAACGTTTCATGTGAACTTATTAGTTTTTTCAATTCATTACAAAATTGCAGACGTTTGAAATTTAACAAAACCCCTATTTTAAACAGTTCAAACTTCTGAAGTCCATATACAACTTTTAACTCCGAATAAGATTTACTTCCCAGTAAAAAAAAATCAGTCAAAAGTTGATTATGGACTGTTTTTTGGTCATGTGTTTATTCAAGTTTTTTTTTATCTTTTTAATCATTTTTTTTTTAGTTTATTTATCTTTGTAATGGGTTATTTTTTTGGTTTCGGAATATTTGATGCGCATTTTATTTTTTATTTTCCCTTGGTTTGTAATTTTAAAATTTTAAACGACTGTAATTTCTTAAGGAATTGAAGAAAACTAAGTAAATACATACAAAATACTTTACTCAAAATGGAACTGGCCATTTAAAAAATAATTTTTTGGGAAAAAAGTGAGGATACCCTGTACAATAAAGAAAATTGTGTCCAGACATTTGTGTGCATCCTGCGCCACCCATTACACTGGTTGGGGTACCTGGCTAAATGCAATTTCATTTTATATAAACAAATTGAAAACGTCAGAAATTTGTTTTGCATTTAACACACGACGCCCAGACCAGTAGTTCACGAACGGCAACACAAAACTATTCGTAAAATTTACAAGCCATCTATAAATTATATACCTACGCTATAAAAAAGTGACTGTTAGTTCTTTTGTTGGTCAATTTTGATTTTATTATTATTATTTTTCAAATCATAGTTGCTGTGAAGACATACCATACAAATGACCTTCAAAATGTATCAAGAATAGTGACGCATGGGCGGAATGTAAATTTTTAAATAAATGAAAAAAAATAATTTTATTACACCCACAACCTGTATTTGAACCAGGGTCACTTTTCTATACGATTCGATGTTTATATACCACACAATGTATGGTTTTGTTCCTCATTTTTCAAACTATGCAAATTTTATTGTTAATCTAATCGCCAACAAGACGTGCCGATTTTACATCAACGTAAAAGTTAAACAATGCTCTTTAATAGTATAAAATAAACACCTTCATGTCCTCCCTCTGGGAATTCTTCTAACGGCGCCCATGACCATGAAACTAATGTGGCTATTGGATACGTTGGACGTTGAACTGTGGTATATCGTATGTGACAACTATTCTATACAATACTCTTCTGATATTGGCGATGAGTGTTGAGTATCGTACTTGTTTGGTTAAATGTGATAAGATGTGTTTGCTTGTGCTACAATAATATTTAGTTTTATTGTAGCTATGAATAATGCTTAAAGATAAAAAAATGAACGTTATTTAACTTTTGTTTTATACGTTTATTGAATTCGTATAATATTCCAACCGCCATTAGTAAAGGAACACTATAGCAAGTTTTAGGATTTCTCCTTTTTTATCAAATCCGTATGTTAGCATACCGGGTGATTCAAATTCGAGCCTCACCATGGGGATCTCGCTTATTAGTGGAGATAGAGCCTATGTTTAAATTTGGCAAAGTTTCGTATTTTTGTGCTAATCAATTATCTGAAAATAAATTTAAGCTATCATTTTTCATTTTGAAGATATCCACAAAAAACTGAAATTTTAACATATCGTTTTTAATTTTTTATTCAAAACCAAATGTAGCTAGACATTTGAAACAAAAACATTCTACAGGTACTTTTTAACAAGGAATACAGTGGCATTTTTTAATTTGAAATAACATCAAAGGTGGCGGCGTAACCATGGCATACTTTTGTTTTTCTAATGGGCGCCATATTGAATTTTGGCATTTTCCGATGCTCGTGTTTTTTCTCATTTCCGCAATGTATAACATGTTACCATAGTTTTTTTAAATAATGGTGTAATGATAAAAAAACCATCAGGTACCCAACTGGAGCTTGGTTACAGACCGCCGGAGTCGTTGCCAAGCAACACCAGCAAAATGCACTTGGATCAAGCGGCGCCCTCAGCGTTAGGTTTGCCATTTAACCAAATAAATCTTAATTGTGGTTCATTGTGGATGTAACATGCCGTTTACCAATAACGAAAAGCGTGATATAATAAGGGTTTATTATTGTTCTCTTAGAAATGTCGCATCGTACAATATTCCTAACATTGCACGGAAATTTAGCGGACCATGGATCGTATAGTAAACCCTGCAATTCTTATAATCTTCATGGAAATGTTGAAACTAAACAAAGAGGTATTTTAGGAATGGTAAACGTTAAATTACCATGATTTTTGCAATGCTTCAACTATTGGTTTTTACATAAATGACGATGCTTGGATTTCTAAGCGGGAATTAGCCGTTAATTTGTAATTGCCGCAAACACGTATTTGCAGACCACGAACAAAGATATTGAAACCGTACAAACCCCACACAAGTCAAACTTTGCAATTGTACGAAATTATTTAAATCAACAATTTCCAAATCGCTGAATTGGTAATGGTGGAGTGGTGGATATCCTGGTTTAAGTCATCTGGACTATTTTATTTGAGGAACTGTGAACGACAAAATTTATCACTATACTCGCAGAAATATCGTCGATCTGCGGGATCGAATAACAAATGCGGTCAATGCTATTCCGGGAAGAACAGTTAGAAAATAGCGGCCAATTTTAACATTTACTTAAAAAATAATCTTTACGTTGTGTAAACTTGCTTCTTTTACAATCTGAATGTTTTAAATCCAAAGCACTCTTGGTCAGTCCGGCGCCGGCGGTCTGTAACCAAGCTGCTGTTGGTTACTTGATAAGCACGACAAACAACAAGAAAAAGAAGAACGTATTTTTTTTGTTATTGAACCATTGTTTTAAAAAATAATGCCAACATGTTATACATTTCGAAAATGAGAAAAGACACGACTATCGCAAAATTTCAAAATTCAATTAGACTCTTAATTATATCACGCTTTTCGTTATTGGTAAACATTTTGTTAGCATTTTACATCCACAATCAACCTCAATTAAGGTTTATTTGGTTAAATGGCAAACCTAACGCTAGAATGGTAACATGTTATACATTGCGGAAATGAGAAAAAACACGAGCATCGGAAAATGCCAAAATTCAATATGGCGCCCATAAGAAAAACAAAAGTTGGCCGTGGTTACGCCGCCATCTTTGATGTTATTTCAAATTTAAAAATGACACTGCATTTCTTGTTAAAGAGTACCTGTAGAATGCTTTTGTTTCAAATGTCTAGCTACATTTGGTTTTGAATAAAAAATTAAAAACGATATGTTAAAATTTCAGTTTTTTGTGGATATCTTCAAAATGAAAAATGATAGCTTAAATTTCTTTTCAGTTAATTGATTAGCACAAAAATACGAAACTTTGCCAAATTTAAACATAGGTTCTATCTCCACTAATAAGCGAGATCCCCATGGTGAGGATCGAAATTGAATCACCCGGTATATTGAAAGAAAAGGAATGACAAAAGCGATCAACTGTAGACCTCCCGTAATTATTAAAATACCAACAGAGAAGAGGGAGATACGACAGCTTTAGTGTGGAAAATCCTATCGAATGTGGATGACGATTCCAGAACTAAATAATCATAACGATACTAAAATAGTCTCCATACTTTCTGTGAACGTTTTCTACCAATTCGAATTTGCACTGTAAAATTAAAGCAACACGACCTACCCTTTGCATATGGATGTCTTGCAGACAATTGATCTTGTACTGGAGACCCTGGTGGGATTCAGTCTGAGCAAGTGTAAACACTCCCATCTAACAGAGAAATCGGTACGCCCATCAGTAAAACTGCTCGAACTCAATAGGCTTGATTTCTTATCGCCGTCTCTCCTCGATTGTAGCAATCACTATGTTGTACATCCATCAATATATATATATCTGGAACACCACCTGAAAACAATAGGTAATAAATAAATTTTGAGCCTGAAGATTATATTGCTCGTGCTGGTTCGAAGAAGGAATTGACGTGGGTATGGTGGTACAATTAGGACAAAAGCTCTGAGATTTTTGTGGTATGCGAGTGCCAGTTATTCTAGGTTTCGTTGATTAATGCACTATGTCCTGGATTTAATTGTTTAGAATTAGTTTAGCGCGCTTAGATTAGGAATAATTATACGGATAACTTGATATCTTGTTTAGAAATGCAAACCTACCTACGGATCGTTGCGTAACAAAATAAACGCGTTATAGATGACCGAACACGTAGGTATAGTGTTACACCTGGGTATTTTTTGTATATTTTATTTGCTTTGGTAGGTACATGAAGTAATGAAGCGTGCTGAGGAAAACAGGCGTGTAAATGCTTTCAGAATACGTTAATTTGACCCATATTTATCGATAGAAAGTAAGTTAAATAAAAACTGAAAAGGGATTTATAATATGGTCTCATCTAGTTTTAATTTCATCAATTCCTTAAATACCTAGTTGCACCACTATGTCCCCAATTTCCTTCCAAGTTTAAGGGGCAATGCCACCCTAGATTTTTTGAAAATTCGATTTTTTTTTGCTCAAATGATGGTTTGAGATCTTAGAAATAAGGTACAATACGCTTCGTCTTGGAAAAAAAATTTTAAATGCTTATTTGATGAACATACGGCCAAGTGTCTAGCTGAACATGCAAAAAGTTTATCGTGAGAGTTTACAGCATATAGATAGCTATACGCTCTTATCTTATTTGGAGGAATTACATCCGTGCTGAGAATTTTGAACAAACTTTCGTTCCTAGTTACCCATTTGTTCAAAAAGGATATGAAATGATTAGCGGAAGTATCCTTGCCATGCGCATAAGAATAGGTGTAGATAGAGTTGAAAAGTTTTGCGCATTCAGGGACATTCCTCGTCAGATTTTTCACTCATTTTACGATAAAGGTGTTTGCACCATTTTTATCGCAACAGAAGCAGTTTATCAACAAAGTATGCAGAAAGCAGTAGAAGAAGAAAGGGCTATAAGTCAATTGAAAATAGTAAAAAAATAATGGTGTAACTCTCTCGGACGATGGATCATGGAGAAAACGTAGCTTTTCTTCTGTGTATGATTGGTGGCGCTAATCAGCTGGAGAAATGTTGTTGATATTCTCATAAAATCTAAATAATGCAACGCTTACAAATTTTGGAATAAGAAAAGGAAATAGGAAAAGGATAGCTAATGTGCAAAAACTATGGCACTCGTCCCCGCCATTTGACAAAAACCAGTTAGGGCAGTTAAATAAGAAGCCCCGAAATGAGCTTGAATTTATGATGGACTAGCCATTCGCTGTAATCATGATTCAATTGATAAAATGAAGAAAATAGATCTGGGCGACTCTGTTCATTACCGATAAAATGCCGCATCACAAGAAGTGTCCACTGGGTGATGCATTTTTATTTTCACTTTGAAGTAGCAAAGTAATTGTGGATATTGCAGCAAGTATAGCCATATGTGTTGTCAATGATGCATTATCCAGCCCTATGAAGATTATGGAGGTATTATGTATCAGCATCGGGCCAAACTGCGATAATTTCTGCGCGAAGGCTGACGCACGGTGCATCATTTTTTCAGAGCCATCGCTGACTGATGCTGCAAAACAGGCCCGTCTGTCGTAAAAATCAATCAGAAAGAACCAAGAGGAGAAAAATATTAATTTGAAAAGATAATTATATGCTCCAGGCACCGCCGACTATAATATAATATAACAATTCTATACATCAAAGTTACACAATACTTTAAACCGTGTTTTCTCAAAACCGCATTTTTCACACTGGCCGGAAAGATAACTTTAACAGATCTCCGTCAATTCACTTGAAATTGAATTGAATGCAGCTTCAGAACGACAATATCTAGAGAAGTACATACGGATTTTACCATAAGTCCGAAACTTTTTTGTTATAAACAAGTTTTAACCTAATTTTGTACCTGAAAATGATAATTTGTGTTCAAACATGCGCCATTTTGTTTTAAAGCGGAATTTTATAATTTCCATATGTACTTCCCGAGATAATCCTATATATAATCAATTTCTTTTTTGTTTTTATGGCTAAGTAAAAAACTGCGTGCAAAATCTTTCCGGCCGTGCAACCCTTCCTCCGGAAGAGGTTTCCTTTGATGTCATCTAACGTTTCAATTTTTTATTTTCTTTTATTTTTTTGTGAGATTTATTTACTATATTGTAAAAAATACAAAACCGGCTATTTTTTCTCGCGCTAGAGGGGCATTACCCCTTAAGACTGAAAGAAGAAATTAGTCCATACGTGGTTGTTACTCAGAATGGTAATTACTTCCTAAAAATGAGGAAAATAACATCAGCAAAAAGTTGCATAAAACTAGGTTGTAGACTCCGCCATCTGAATCAATGGTATATTGAATTCCAAGTGGAAATCGCGTTGATGACTTTCAAGCAGACAGACTGCTTCACAGTCATCAACGCGACTTCCACCCGGAATTCGATATGTCATGTCTATAAACTCAATTGTTTCTTTATTTCTGTATTAAAATTATTTGTATTATTTGGCGTTGTTACTTAGTTATTAAATAAGTTAATTATTTAATTTACCTACGTCTTATTATAGTAAAGTGTATTGTTTGATATAAATTCTGCTTTTAATTAATTCCTTTTGTTTTAAAAGACCAATATTCCAAACCACTGTAACTTTTTAAGGAACGAAAAAACAAATAAGTGTTAACTGACACGTTTTATCCCCAATTAGAGCCGCTTTGCTGGGATCGATGTTTTTCAGAACTGTCAAACAATAGATGTTAATTCAATTTTACAAGCGCGTTAAAATGTAAATTTTATAGGCTTTCAACGGGCAATTGGAAATTGGATATTTTGCATAAATACACCTTGTATCTGTGCAAACTATATGTCAATAAGCGATAACCGAATAACTACGCCTGTCATAAACACCCCTAACTTGCACGTTTGCGGTTTCTTGCGTTTTATCGCAAAACGGTCATGAATTAGAAATTGTAGCACCTGTACAAAATTAATCCTTATAAAACTCTACATATATTTTCTTAAATACAGTGGTTCTCACACCGGGGTAGTACGAACTCGGAGTGGGGGGGGGGAGTGGGGTTATTTGCGACAACTATTTGTTGGAATCAATTTGTACATCTCCCTTAATTTCTAGCAAATTAGGCTCTACCATTCTTTCAAACTACACCTCACAATTTAGAGAACAGGCAACCACAAAAATATACTATTTGTGGGTATATTACAAAACTTTTTAACAAACTACCTATAATAATTTGATAACCTATAATAACAATGTTAAGAATGTTTTCAGTGTGGGGTATATATTATGGGTAAGTGTCAGGTATTGTGCGAATGCTATGCTGTAATAAAAACTTAGAATCTTTTGTATCAAAACTCAAAGCAAAGTTTGACCAAACACGTTTGCTTTTGCACGTGAATGTACTTCATAAAAATGTTGGAGTTTCTGTACAAATATCACTAGATTTATTATTATATTAGATATTTATTATTATATTATTTATTTTCTTCTACCCCTGAACATTAACTATGTTAGAAAATAAACTACTTCCGGGTTATGCCGTGTGTCAAGATTTGTAAATGTGACGTTTCGCGTACCATGTTGCTCGCTTCTTCAAAGCTAATTAAATACTGAAAACCTACCAAGAAAATCTCATTTATATACCTAAATTTACACCTCACTGTGCACATCTGAAGCTACCGCTCACATGTGCTTTTCCACCTGACCGCGTTAGGATCGATTTCCAGACCCTACTGGCAGTGCCGTCCTCGCGATTGATGTTGTCAGGATGTTTGTAAATTTTGATGGCTTCTCTAATAAGCCTGCGATGATAATTACCCACCCTTGCCAACATCTTCACGTCATCGAAATTCATTTGGTGTCCCGACTCGTGGCAGCGTCGAGCAACAGCGCACTGTTGACTCTTGCGAAGCCGGGTGTCTCTACTGTGCCCCTTGACTCGACGTTCGATACTTCGTCCTGTCCTACATAGCATGTTCCACACTCACATGTTATCTCGTATACTCCGTCGTTCTTCAGGAGTGGTGTGATATTCTTTGGGTTAGGCAAAAGATGCTTTACCTTAGCTGGTGCTCTATACCTTACCGTGATACCCGATTTCTTCAGTAATCTACCGATTCTTTCTGATACCCCACTTACGTATGGTAAGCAAGCGAACCCCTTTGACTCTTCCCGCTCCTCTGAGACTTGCGGTTTTCTTTGTGTGACACCCCGTATGTCAGACTTGGTGTATCCATTCTGACGTAGAGCCCACTCTAAGTGTTTCCGTTCGTCGTCCAAGGTGCTGGAATCGCACACCTTCTCGGCTCTGTTGAACAGAGTGCTTATAACACTTCTCCTCTGTTGGGGATACTGGTGTGATTTGGCGTTCAAGTACCGATCGGTATGTGTCTTCTTACGGTAGACTGTATGTCCAAGCGTATCGGTTGACGATCTGTATACCAGCACATCTAAGAATGGCAGCTGATTATCCTCTTCTATTTCCGTCGTGAATCTGATTGGACTAACATTGTTCAGGTTTCTAAGGAACTCAGTAAGTTTATCTCTACCGTGTGATGGATTTTTCTTCAAATAATTCCATGAAGAAATTGGCGATTACCGGTGAAAGAGGTGATCCCATGGCAGCTCATGGCTCATACATCGCTCCCGACCACTTGAAGTATGTGTAGGAGAGACAATACTCTACAAGATCCGGTACATCGCGTATATCCTGCGGGTCAATAACAACTTCCTTTAGAATCTGAATTAAATGTTCAGAGTTCTTGACAAAAGATGTAGTTTGTCCTATAAACTGTTGGATGGTTGTCGACAAGTATTTTGCCAACAAATAGCTTGAGGAGCCTATTGCGCTGACGATTGGTTACAAGAAGAAATCGGCGTGTCATGGTAAGGTGAAAAATCGGGTATCATGGTAAGGTATGTTTCAAAGTCTAACCTAGAATTATCGCGTTAATCCTAGGTTTGACCAATATGAATTGGTAAATGTCCGAAAAATGGTGTTTATCAATATAATTTCGTGCTTTTACCAAGACATAGCAGTTAATCCTAGGATTTACATCATGGTAGTAGTATAAGCTAGCTTTAATAAATCACCAAACCAAAAGTTACGGCAAATGTTTTACTAGCTCTCTTTTGTTGTCAAGTATTATTATATGAGAAACCAATGTCGTTCAGTTTTGTATAGGTTGTCATTTCGGTACCGGTCATCACCGCAATGACAGATTAACTTTTTCTCGGATGGTCCGACAGCGCAGTATAGAGATCGCAGCAACATTTACTTCCTTCTTCGAATCCTTGTATTGGAATTATATCTCATGTGGGCATGGGAAAACGTCTATGGACGGAATTGGTGGACCACTGAAGAGCTGCCAATCGCTCTATTTAAACATATTCATTATTTTTAATCCTTAACAAAACTGTTTTAATGACGTTTTTGGTAATAACATAGGCTATTGAATAAAATAACGTACATTACTGATATAGACGTATGGGTTACTGAGATGATTTTTTTAATTATATAAATATGACAAGGTTTTTGAATTTTAATCACTGCTAACAATGCAGATACATACAATATGTTCATAATAAAATAAGTAACTTCGTATTTTCATTTTTACTTTATCATACGCAGTATGTAAAGTATTGTAATCAACCCGAAAAAAAAAATTGAGATTTTAGCGGAAATAGGTCTTTATGGGTCCCCTGAACATTTTTGACCAAGGTACAAAAAAATTTCTGTGTGTGTGTGTGTGTCTGTGTGCGTGTGTGTGTCTGTGTGCGTGTGTGTGTACCCGTTTTTTGTGGAGACGTTTCCGGAGAAACTACTAAAGGTATCGGGACGAAAGTTCATATTTAGAAGTTTCATGACTAAACTTAGAGCTGAAAAGCTTTTGGTTCAAAAGGGTCCAAAGGAACTGGCTGTTTCCTCTAAGCATTTTTCACGGATTTTGCAAATGAGCTGCCATTTCTGTAATTTCGTCAAAATAGTTAAATAATAAATTAAAGTAGAGGAAATTTTGAATAATTTATGCCTATGATATTTTTTTGTAAAATTAATAGTTTAGCTTCAAGAGCAAATTCTATTTGATCGAGATCGGTCGCCACAGAAATGTCTATGGCTGTCACACTCGAAAACAGCTGATTTCATCACAGGTTGGAGAACCGCTATGGAACGTTGCCGCTCTAGTGCGGCAATGTACAAAATACAAAATTCAAATAAAATAAGATCACCAATTTAATTGTTTGTTGATAAGAAATATCAACCCGTTGTTATATCTAATTGTAAAAACGATAAATTGAGAAAATTGTAAATAAACTATAGCGATGAGTGTAGTTATATTTTAGTATGTTGGTACGGATGTGACATCTACAGTGTCATGAACGAATATAAATCTGTCAGAGTTTGAATTAACTTTTTAAACGTTTCGTAGAAGCGTTATTAACCTAACATTTCCTATACAGAAATATAACCATTTTTGATTTTTTTTAAATACTTCTCAAAAAGCAACACAAAAACGCTGATGTCACTCCTGTCGAAAACTACATAGCGGGACTCGCTCACATGCGACGGCGACGCTCCGCCATCGGTGACGCGCGGTCACGCGCCGCATCACCGCTCGTCGCGCTATTCCGTACTTTCGGCACATGTGAGATAAATAACTATTATTCTGACGACAGTAGGCAGTGTCAAATGCTGATGCTTTGACAATACCTGCTATTGATACTATTGACTATTAAAATATCTGTCAAATCCTGGCTAACTAGTTCAATTTTAATGCAGACACGATTTATCTCAATCAAATTCTCATGCAGCTAAACAATTAATTTTATATTTTGTATGATAAAGTCATGTGCTTGGCCACATCAGATTTTTTTAAATATTATTATATTATATCGAAACAAGAACCAAATTATTCATATTTGTGGGTATATTACAAAACGTATTAACAAACTTAATTAGTTTTTTGCAACAACTTACATCTATAACCAACGTTAATAAATTGTTCGTTTAATGCACCAGTGTGAAATATAGCAAACACATTAAAAATGAACCGTTGTCAACGGCACACAATAGGTGAACCTACACGTTATAAATTCACAGTGTCTGGACTTGCTTTTATTTGTCAATAAGGCTGTTTACGAGCACAAAATGAAAGTAAAAATTCCTCCAGCTAGTACTAAACATAAAACAATTTAAGTACCACTGTTATAGCCGGAGCGCGACATTTATTGTTTAACAGAAGGTAGTGGAATCCTTTTGGCAAACAAACTCACAATAAGCTTGTAATGAAAAGGAACTGAGACGACGTATAAGGGTTCTTTCACTTCGCTGGACTTTGCTCAACTCCAACATTATCCAAAGTTATGGATATAATGTATATCGGGGAGAAGTTTGGGCTTGAGTTCGGTATCGCACCCACACAAGCACGGTCATTACCATCCAAATACACTGAGCAGACAGTATATTATAGGATCATATAATAATCACTGCGTAGAAGTCTCATGTAGTATTGATTGAAGTGGGTACAGTTAAGTAATAAAGAAAACGAATCATTCCGCAGTATCACCAGGAAAGAGTGATATTATCGATGTAAGGTTTTATAAATCATCAAATATTTTTCCAACTCATGTTTCCATACGATTATTATCTTTCACTTAAAATAAATAAAACGTTATAACTAGATGTATGTGACGTAGAACTGAGACCCTCGTTGAACCTAATTGGAAGATGACTGACAATTTTTTTATTTAGTTTGGGTTGTACTTAATTGAATCAGGGAATAGAAGAACAGAGTCGTATTTTCTAATCAATTTTCAACTCAGTCGTATTTTGGTAAACTCGACAGCTGTAGATTTTAGAGATTCGGTCAGAACAGAAAAGTTGGAATAAATCTCATTGGTAGTTCTTTTAACGCATTTCTTTTTTGTTCAAATAGCAATAATAAATTACCTAGCTATTAGCTAAAACCTGTGTCCCCAAAACCATTTGCAGTTATTTCTATACATTAGTAGTTATTAGTAATTAATTGCAAATCGTAAATCGTATCTCTTAAACTTTTTATTTTTGTTATGAAATTCGTTATAGAAAAATAAACGACAATTTCGGACACATGATGTGATTTTATTATGATATATCCGCTGTGCTAACATTTCTGTAATAATATAATTTATCTAATATAGGATACTTATTTTGAGACAAAATAATATGCAGTTATGCACCAATCCGGTCCATTACACATTTTTTATATTCTTATATGGCCCTCTTCGTAAAAAGTTTTGTTCTCCAAAGGAAAATAACAACAAATTTTACAATTGAAAAAAAAAATTAAAGTAAGCAAAATTAACAAACTTTAATGCAGAGTCAAATTATGTTGATTAGATGCTTCCCAAGAATTGGTTGCAAGAATTGCTGTTATCAATTCTGAATGCGGGTACATTATATACAGGGTGTCTCACGGAACTGGTACATTAGATGATTCTCATTTTCCACTATTTCTGGAAACTTGACGTTTTGGAACTATAATGTACGCGATCTGAGCTCTTCAGCTAAAATGTTCTCGAGTTAACTGTCACGTCCGGTCACCGGAAGTCGGTATTAAATTAGTTTTTTTTAAATGGAATGGTAGAATTTTTATTTTATTTCTACGTATCAAAATACATAATTTTTGATCAAGTTTCCCTATACCTAAATATCATTATTTTTAAGTTTTTTTGACTTTAGTATTTTCTTTGGTGATTTTTGGGATTAGTTTTAAAATTGAATATCTCGGTTACTATTGAAACTAGAAGTTTCATGATTGGTGGTCCAAAACTAGAAACATAACCAAATAGGACGATGTTTAGTTCATCATGATATCTTATACATAGTGTTCAAAATTTACACCACAGTAATTGAATTTTCAAACATAAAAAACTTTTATTTTTTTAATGGAACACCCTGTATACCGATACGCCATTCCATACAAAATTTTATTCCCTATCAATAAATATTACAGTTCCCTATATCTTTAATAGTTTTTGAGATATTGTCAGTTTAAAAGAAATCAAACTAAATACAAAACGATTTATTCTTCATTTATAGGAATGTAACAACTTTGGAACAGTAGGAAAATATTGAAAAGGTTTGTTGAAACTGAAATAATAAATAAATAAATAAATTAAAACTTAATTATATTGTTCGAAATGCTGCCCGTTCTGCACCAAACATTTTAAAACTCTTCGCTATACTTCTCACATCGTCGTTCTTCGGATTTCTTGTCGCTGAAGTCCATTATTGGCCGCTACTACTCTGCTAGTCAATTCTTCTCCAGGTTTAAGTGGTGTGGAATAGAGCTGACTTTTCACATAACCGTGGAAATAAAAGTCTAATGGTGTTAAATCTGGTGAACTTGGTGCCCACCGCCAGGGTCCCCAATTTCCGAACCACCTATCGTCAAACAACCGTCCATTTGATAAAAACAGTCGCGTAAAATTTTCAAGGGAAGAGTTACGCAAAAAATATTCACCGATCCACGCAAGATTTCTAAATATCTATCACTATTTAAAGAAAAAGTGACAATATCACAAAAACAATGAAAGATAGATATAGGGAACCCTAATATTGTTTGATAGGGAATAAGATTTTCTATCGAATGGCGTATCGGTATACAGGCTGTTCTATTTGAAAAAAAATAGTATATTACGTTTGAAAATTGAATTATTGTGTTGTAAATTTTGAACACCCTGTATAAGATATCATCATGAACTAAACGTCGTCTTATTTGGTTATGTTTCTAGTTTTGGGTCATTAATCATGAAACTTCTAGTTTCAATAGTAACCGAGATATTCAATTTCAAACGTAACTCCAAAAATCACCAAAAATTCAGTAAAATAAAAAAAAAATTAAAAATGATGTATGTATTTAGAAGCGTAGAAACCAAAAATAAAATTTAAATTATATCATTCCATTTAAAATAACAAAGTTGATACCGACTTTCGGTTACCGGACGTGACAGCTTGAGAATATTTTAGCAGAAGAGCTCAGATCGAGTAAATGCTAATTCCGAAATTTCCAGTTTCCAGAATTAGTAGAACATGAGAAACTTCTAAAGTACCAGTTGCGTGAGACACACTGTATACCCACATTCTTATAATTGTCATATTTGCCTAATTCTTATATACATAACAAAGAAAACTAAAAAATATTGAAAGTAAGTTTGGGAGAAGGTAAAAAAATAGGTTTGAAACTCTGTTCCGACATTTCTGCGATTTTATTTCAAAACTGCAAATGTGATGATTGATGATCCCTCTTAACCACCAAATTTGACTTAATATAACAATTCAGTAATAAAAATCAATATTATGTAACTTATTTTGAATAACACTAGTACTAGAAACTTAAATGCTGTTGATTGATTAAGGGAAGCATAATTTTGACAATTTCTATTTATTGCCTGTTCCTCCCTTTATGCTTTATGTGGATTTAGTTTTACTTACAAAATTAACGTTAAGTAATATTCAAACCTGCTCCGCCTAAAACAAAACCTATGATAATAATAAGTAATGAAGGAAAATATGCTTTTTAATGTTTTTACTCATATTGGTAAAAATCAGCAACTTTGTCCTAATTTATTTGACGTCGTATCTCTAAGGGTACATTCCGGTACTAAATATTCAAGTTGCTTTTTAAAATGATGTCTTGATTTTCATCTATAGGAAATTCGAAGAATTAATGATTCCACAGCCTAAAGTAGAGCGGCCTTCGAAGCGCATAATAAACCGATATTTGGAACCGCGAAAAGGTCCTGTCCAATCCACGATTGCCAATATTTTTCATTACTTGTGGTCCATGCCGCAAGAACTTTTAAAATCAATTCGTTTATTTTTCGGATATCGTGTCAACTGCAGAACAAAACTACGTTTAAACAGCAAGCTTATCACAACAAATGAACATCCAGAGGTAGATAGAACTACGACAGAGCAGAAGATGTGAGAGGTGGTTAAAAAAGGTTCCGAAAACTATGCCCTTCGGCGGGAAGATGGACTTTTGGCTGTGGAATCGTAAATTCTTCGAAATTCTTTCTGAAATTTTGACTCTGCATTCTTTAAATGTTGTGCCGTCAAACGACGCAATCAAAAAAGGCATTTATTTTTGAACATTTTACACCAGATTCTATATACTCTTAAGATCCCAGGATTCTAAAACGATCACTCTATATACTTTTTGATATTGTTGATTTTGTCTCTATTATAGCAAATCATGTTAACTATCAGAATGGTGACCACTCCAAGCCACAAGTTCGGTACTACTATTCATTCCTGCTATTAATCCTATCAAGTAATAATTTAGTGCAAATCCCATACTGCACGTGGAGTGGTCTGGCGGGTATGCTCCAGATTTATCCGATTGCTTTGCAACAAAGGGAGGTAGGTATAAACTCGAAGTTCCCAGTCCGGTTATTACTTAAGTGAGCTTACAAAAAGCCCTCAATTTCGTGTAATAAAACGGCGGAGAGCCACGTCGAACGGGTATATTAAGTCGATTTGTTACACTGATTCCGGTTATTAGAAACCTTATGCGAGTAATGAGCCGGGGCGAAATAGTCACAGCCCCTCGAAGTTTAAGTTCACTCGAGTCATTAATAAATTGGTAATGTTATAAAATCGGATCTCGTCGAACTTTAAGTATTATAGTTAATACAGTCTGGTTTCCAGCAATATTGAATTTCAACGTTTTGAACAAATCAAAAAAATGCCAAAAACTATATATTGTTAACAGTTCTTTATTTTCAACACAACTTCTTATAATAATAATTATTTATTTTCACATTCACATGGCAACGTAACTATGATCGGCACCTTGATGATTGATCCTAACAACCAAACACCACGTTGCTATCGCTATCGCCACCTTGATGATCGATGATGCTAACACGGCCATTCTGACGTGTTTCGCTCTCGAAACAGCTACATCTGTGTACTACTTCCACCAGACTTGGCTGCACAGTTGACTTCATCATCTGAAATACATTCAATATAACGTTAGTCAAAACGATTTTTTTTGTACAGGCAACCAGCTGCCTGTATACTAGCCCAAACATGACTATTTTACAAATTTTCAATTTTAGCACTACTTGCAATACTTCAATACTAGACCAAGCTCAGAGGTTCGGGTCGAGCCCGCAACGTGTCTTGTCTAACTCAATTCCTAGACCAAGCTCAGAGGTTCGGGTCGAGCCCGCAACGTGTCTTGTCTAACTCAATTCCTAGACCAAGCTCAGAGGTTCGGGTCGAGCCCGCAACGTGTCTTGTCTAACTCAATTCCTAGGCCAAGCTCAGAGGTTCGGGTCGAGCCCGCAACGTGTCTTGTCTAACTCAATTCCTAGACCAAGCTCAGAGGTTCGGGTCGAGCCCGCAACGTGTCTTGTCTAACTCAATTCCTAGACCAAGCTCAGAGGTTCGGGTCGAGCCCGCAACGTGTCTTGTCTAACTTGTCTATTCATCTACAAAGCCTAAACTTGACTACATTGCTGAAATAGAAACTACATTATTAGTACAACTGCCAATAACCGCGATGCACTACCTGAATCAACAGCTTCATCGCTTTCTAACAGCTCAAGTAAATCCGACAAATTTTCTGACAATGTCCAGTCAACTGGCCAAGGCCTTAACTGTTCCTTGGCTGCCTTGACAATTTTATTCTTACCGACTCTCTTCATCTCATATCTACCTTGTGCGTTGATGGCAACTATCTCGTAAGGCCCCATAAACTCAAACTCTGTTTTGCTAGCATGCATTTTGCTAGCACGATGAACGAGAACAAAGTCGCCCACAGCATACTGCCTGGTATCTTTTCTCTTTTGATTTATTCGTCCTTCGTTTGGCTTTGAAGCATTCAAACGTTCAGAAACGCGTTGACGATCAATGGTCATGTTGCGTACAGGGGACAGATCACGCCCCAAATCCGCAAGAGCAGCTGGAATAAGAGGAGTGTTGGATTCAATTCCAATCAGCACTTGTAGTGGTGATGCCTTAATTGATTTCTGAGTAGTGGTATTTAAAACTAATTGAATTTTCCACAATGTACTCGGCCAGTCCTTTTTAACCCTAGTTTCAACACGGATCAAGTTCATGATAGTACGCATGTACCGTTCTACTTGACCGTTAGCCCTATGTATATCAGGAGTAATAAAATGATAATCAACGTGCCAAGCATCTCGGAGAGTGCATATTTTTGCATTTTTAAAATTTAAGCCGGCTTCCATGACTATACATTTTGGGGCACCAAACAGAGAAATAAAATGTTTTAACACCAGCTCGGTTTCAGAAGACGTCATTGATTTCAGTGGTAGTAAATTGCAATATTTCGTAAAGGCATCAATAACGACTAAAATGTGTTTATAGCCGTCTACCACTGGCAAAGGACCAAGGCAATCTATATGGATCGTGTGCATGGGAACACTGGGCTTATCAGGTAATTTGATCAGTCCCTGTAAGGGACCAGTACGAGTTTTTTTAACAGCACAGACTAAGCAGTGATTAATATATTTTCGGACAAATGCCCTCAAATTGGGAAACCAAAAGTGCTTTCGAATCAAATCAAGTGTCTTGTCGATACCTACGTGACACTGTTCATCATGGAACAAACGCAACAACCTTAACCTACTATGTCTCGGCACAAAATACCTAACAACTTTCTTTTTATTGGGCAACAGTGTTTGGTGGCAAAGCAAACTATTCTTTTCAACATATTGGTTATTGTCAAGCCTACCTTCACGCAACGAAGTCAAAAGTTGTTGAACTTCGGCATTAGCCTTTTGCTCTATGTGCAACCAGCTGTCATGATGAGCGACTCTATTGACCGAAATATGGTTACGACTGAGAAAATCGGTATGAGGGAGAGAGGAACCCTTGCGATAAATAATTTTAAAATTAAAATCTTGTAAGTAAGTCCACCACCTTGCAATACGGGGAACAATTTCCTTTTTACGTTCTGTAGCTTTCACGGAATTGCAATCAGTGATTATACTAAACTCAATTCCAATTAAATAAACTCTGAAATGTTTTAATGCATTAACAATTGCCAAAGTCTCTAACTCAAACGAATGGTATTTGGACTCTGCAGGAGTGGTGCGCTTACTGTAATATGCTACAACTTTGTTTTGGCCGTCATGCTTTTGCATAAGTACTGCACCATAACCAAGTGAGCTAGCATCGGTATGCAATTCTGTGGGTAGCTTGGGATTGAAAACAACAAGTAGGGGCTCTGATGTCAGGCAGTCAACAACATATTTATTGGCTTTATCGTGTTCTTCCGTCCACACAAACTGAACATTCTTTTTTGTAAGAGCAGCTATACAAGATGTTTTTGTTGCAAAATCTGGGACATATTTCCTAAAGTAACTTGCGAGGCCCAAAAACTGACGCACTTGCTTTACGTTTTCTGGAGAGTTTACTTTGGTGAGTGCTTCTACTTTACGCGAACCTGGACGCACTCCATCAGATGATATCTCATGTCCCAAGTAATCGATCTTTGACTGAAGAAAGAAACACTTAGAGATATTTAAAGAAAAACCTGCGACTTTCAGAGATTCTAAAACTAGTTCGAGAGATTGTAGACCTTCTTCTACAGTCACAGAAGGAATGAGAATATCATCAAGATACACTAAAGCTATCGTGTCTTTAAGTTTACCTAAGGCTTTATTGATAGCTCTTTGAAACACGGCGGGAGCATTTGTCAAACCGAATGGCATTCTGACATACTCATAATGTCCGTCCGGTGTGACAAATCCAGTCTTTTCAATGGAATCGGGACTAATCGGAATTTGGTGAAACGCGGAAAACATATCCAGGGACGTAAAAATCTTTCCGCGACCTAACTGATCTAGTTGATCATCTATTCTAAGTAAGGGGTACCTATCTTTAATGGTGTGACAATTTAGTTCACGAAAATCGACTACCATTCTATAAGCTCCATTCTTCTTTTTTACCAACAAAATTGGTCTCGAGTATGGAGAATTGCTTTCACGTATAACATTATTGCGCAGTAACTCTTCAATTATCTTTTTTACCTCAAATCTCTCTTGTAAAGCCAGTCGATAAGGGCGCCGACATACAACGAAATTATCAATTAGGTTTATATCCAACGAAGTATTGTTGACGCAAGACACATTTGTACCACTCGCAATCATATCAGTATACTTGCTTAGCAGAGCTGTCAACCGACTGAGATGAATTTCTGGTACATTATAATTAATATGTGTCTCGTCAGTGACGCGGAGTATACCAGGAAGTTGACGCCTAACAATTTGCGTTCCTTCTCTGTCAGTAACCGCAGCAAGCTGCCTGTTTTGAAATAAGTCACACCCCACAATCGCGTCATAATCTAAGCATTCGTCGGGAACTATCAAAAATGTCAACTTGAAGCATTGACCAGTTATCTCTACATCAGCTGTAAATTTTGATTCCGATTTCAATTGACCCGGAGTAATACCGCACAGCAATGTTTGACATTTTTCGACCTTATGACCAAAATGTTCACAAAATTTACTGGATATAAGTGAAACATCTGCTCCTGTGTCAACAATACCCATACAAAACTGATTATCGATTTTAATCACTACCGGTACTACTGTCTTGTTAAAAGATACTAAATTAATCTTCTTTCGCTCATCGATGCCGCGTTTGATAAAACAACCGTCTTCCTTATGCCCGATTTTTAAACAGAAACCACACTTGTGTGTTTTATAATCGGTAGTTGAATTAGATTCTAACGAAGTAGACAAAGGATTTGGCCGATAAACATTGTTATTATTCGAACGATGATGACCTTTATACTTATTTGAACGCAAAAACTGACAATTGCGTTTTATATGCCCGTGTTTACCGCAGTGAAAGCACACACGTTCCGACGAAAGATTATTATCATTGCGCACATTGTGATCCACACGTGCCCTCTTTGCCAGTGGTTCCCTGCTATTACACGACTCTGCTATGGGTTTAGTTATTGTACTTATGTAACTCACTAAATCTGAAATATTAGCAAAGTCATGCATCACCAAGGAATCGCGAATTTTATACTCAGAAATGCCAAAGATGATCAATTCTATTAAATCTTTTACACACCACTGAGCTCTAACATTTTTTAGCATCGCTAACTTTTGGTGAACGTAACTGACAAATGTATTACACATAGAACTATTAAAATTAGCAGCTTCGCACAGTAGTGTGCCAAGAATTCTTTTTCTAGGAAAACCTTCTAAAAAATCTCGTTTAAATGTCTGCCAATTCCTCTTACTAGGACTCCAGTTTTCATACCACGATTTAGCATCATTAGTAAGGTAACTTCCCACCCTCACTACTACTTGAAGATTTGACCAGCTAAACTCCTCCTTTATATCCTGTATTTGTTGAAGCCAGGTTTCAGCGTCATCTCTTTCAGGTCTGAACATCGGCAGGTCCACTTGTTCAGGATTATTGGCTCTGACCGACCGAAGAAGTTCTAGCAGCGTTTCGTCCATCTTCTACGGGCAGGCGTAAAGCGCGTTATCCCACTTCTGATGTTAACAGTTCTTTATTTTCAACACAACTTCTTTACAAATTAGAACATACATATAAGCTCGACCGTACGTTTGACAGCTAATCGAATATAATAATAATTATTTATTTTCACATTCACATGGCAACGTAACTATGATCGGCACCTTGATGATTGATCCTAACAACCAAACACCACGTTGCTATCGCTATCGCCACCTTGATGATCGATGATGCTAACAATATATATATTTTTAAAAATAATGGAATAGTTTGCTTTCTTTTGCAAATTACGCAACAAAAAGTAAGATGATGAAAAAATATGAAACTGCAATAAAAAAACTTGATCCATGTATTTTTCAAAATTTTTAAGAAAATAAGTTGTACCTATATTATCTAGATTGCAGACTTCCGCGGTCTGAGTCAATGATATATTGATTTCCGGGTAGAAAACCGCGTTGAGGACTTCGAAGCAGTCGACGTTTCGCGCTCTTTTGCAAGAGGCATCTTCAGGACTAAGTTATCAAACCAAGTGCTAAGAAGATACTGTCGTCTGTTGGGGCGGGTCTTTATATATGAGTGGTGTGGTGTCACCAGATGGTGTTTGGAGTGGGGGTAACGAAGTGGAAGGGGTGGGGTTACCAGGTAGTGGGCCAGCAGGTAGAAGCGGTTGGGACAGGACTGATTTCCAGGTATGATGTAAGTGAAAACCATCATCTCTATTGATATTAGAGGGGATCCTAAAACACCCCTTTTTTGTGGTCTCGTGGAAACTTGATCATCTAGTTCATATTTTACGAAAAAGAAAGCATATCCAAACTTCTGTAACACAAAAGTGTTGGCCAGACTGCATTTGCAGAATTTTGATTATTGAATGAAAAGACTGGAGTTCTTCTCAATTAATTGGTAAATTAAATTTTCACGATTTGAGACTTGATACCAGTTGTCATGATAAGAAAGGCTTCATTGTGGTAGCCTTTGTCTCAATTTGTTTTATTTTATTCATATTTGCTATAATCCAATAACTAAGCGAAGTGACCATCCAGACCAACAAAGAACAAAATCGGCCAAGTGAAAACTTTTACTGATGTGATTTTTCCGTGCAGTCTGAATCTGAAAGCAGTAATTCCAACTTGTGCCTAATTTTTGAGAATATAAAATATATTTTTGGATATTTTGCCGTTTGTTAGCACTGCATTTCACAAACACTAGGCTCATGTCGAAATTTTTGCCTTCAGATTCAGATTCTATGGCAATAAAGAATACCAAAAACATTAGTTAGATTTTGTTCATTGTTGGTCAGGGTAATCACGTAGCTTAGATTATTGCATTTTTGATAAATTAAGTAGTTAAAAGTATGTGAAATGCTCTGATAGCTAGACTCAAAAGGTAATTGAATAATAACTGCGGTATGTAAATTTATTTTAGTAAAACGTTTATGAAAACAATTATTCTCGACTTTGAGCCCCTTGTGGTTAATATGTATTTATAGATCTAAAATTAAACAAGAATTAAGTATGGATATAGAGGAACAAATATGAATAAAAAAGAGTACCCATGGAAATAAATAGTTGATTAAATAGATAGTGTCAAGGGGCTACTATACAGTTCTTCATAAGAACAAACATGGACTGGCTAGCTGAAGCAAGATGATCGCCAAAGTTATACAAAGCTGTCACACCCAGAAAAAGCCAATTCATTACCATTAAACATAACAAACACATAAAATTCATAAAAAAAATTTAAAAATACGAACATATATTATTTTATTGTCCTAGTGTGCGGGTGTTTCAATAAAGGAAAGAACAAAAACGTGACATAATATGAAACATTCAAGCCACAATTACAATTCAGTGCAAAAAATCTATCTAAAACGCCAATTCGCTTTTAATTCACAAAAAAATCAATATTCCCTAATGTTCAACTTTTTCTCGAAAATGTTCTGATTTAAGGTCACTTACAATTGGCATCCTACCTTGAAGAAATTTAACAGATCTATCATAATCAACAAGACAAATATGGGATTGCCATTTAAAAATAAACAGGTGCCGATGACGTCATATCATAACTAAAAAAACAAGGATTTTGTCAATACCAACCCGTTCCCGAGATTTTGTCATGGTTCCATACTTTGCGCCCTCACTGTGTATTTCTTAAGAAATAACAATCATATAGGAATCCATACGTAAGTTGATAACTGAACTCATTAACAAGTTTAAAACAGTAATACATAATAACACGCTCATATAAAATAAATGCACAACAAATATGAAACATCAAAGTGAAACGTGCAATTTTCATTATCAAAAATAATACCTGTTTCTGTGGAACAATAAAACCGTGATCAAGTTGATCAGTATCACATATATTTTTCCTGATCTCATCCATTTTTACTAGAAGCTCCATTTTGAAGAGTAACATCTGACAACCCTAGACAACACTTGATAGAAAACTGGCCCAAACCGAACCGAAACATATAATTTAATTTAATAATTTCATTTATAATTTAAAGTGTTTCTTTGATACGCTATAGTAGTTTAAGTGACCGGAAAATTTCTAATACCGCACATATTTATTACCAAACTCCAAAACATAGTTATTTGGACAAGTTTATTTTTGACAAGGTTATTTTTGCCATGAAAAGTTCTTGAATAAACACATCTAATAACAAAATAACTAATAATAACATGATGTAACATGATAACATGATGATAATAACATGTTAGCTCGATGATCTCATAAACAGAGTTTGAAAACGATTGTATTTTCGAAGATGTATCGAGAAATAAAGTCTAACCTAGAAAGTTACGCCATCGTATAGCTTTTGACGTAGGGGCCTGAGGACGAGTTTATCTCGAAACCGGTAGCCAGAAAATCTTATTAAATATACTTTGGAATTACTGCAACCTTGCATTTGATTTTAACTAGTAATAACTTCCTGACCGTACTGTATCTGTATATGAATCTGCTCCACCTAATCACGTGACACGAGGCCCCTTGACCGGATGCCGTGCAGTCCGGCATGGCAGGGTCGGCGCAATAGGGCGGCGATGGATCTCGTCGAGAGAATTACCCGGTAAACAAGTGCCGCTCGCCGGTTAATTACAGTTTTAAATATAGAGGGCCCTGCGACTGGCAGTTGAAACGGCTTTATTTCGAATTAAATTTCAATACACGACACTCCATCGCGATTCCCCGGACGCAGAATGGGGAAAGCACGTAGCCGACCCACGGCTCGGCCCGCGTACGCACTCCAACTCCGTACCGCCGTGTTTACGGAAAACTACCCGACAGAAACTCGTTATAAAGTACTTATCAACTCGAAAATAAAATTATTGCCATGTCGGCTCGCACTCGATTTTCATTTTGTTTATTGCCGCCGATCCGGTGCGGCGGCTTACCGCCGATATTGCCGCGTTGGACGCGCGTATTTTATTAATAAAACGGTAAACAGACATTCGTCATGGTTTATTGCGTTCGGCCGACTCGACGTATACCTTTTATCGCAGTTTATGTATAAATTGTTAGCGTACGCGCTCAGCGAATGACATAAATTTTATTCATTTATCGAAATTGTTTATTTCTCTTCAGTGGATTTAGTAGTACTAGTTCATTAAAAGCGTATTTCCGTCTCTGGATTTGCAAATGATTTAACGTATGAATTTAATTTACATATGAAAATGCGGATGTATACATTTTTGGAGCATTCTCGACATATGCGTACAAACACCAGCTTACACCACGGGAACTGGGAACACAAAATTAAAAAAAAAATTTCTACTGTAAATTTCGTTTACGCAAAGATTCTTTGTGTAGTGATATAAAGAGGATCTGGTATCACTAAAAAACGGAAATAAACGAAAAAAAAACCGGACATATTAACATCTTCTTATAATAACTCACTACATCATAATGTACTGAACACAGGGTACAATGGTTATTACTTTATCATACGCAGTATGATTAAGCAATTTTATATTAATGCAAGACACGACCGATTTCGACCAAATAGAATTTGGTTATGCAGCTACTAATTTTACCAAAAAATATCATTCATACATACAGAAATTATTCAGAATTTGGTATATTTTAATTTATGATTTAACTATTTTGACGAAATTACAGAAATGGCAGATCAATTGCAAAATCGTTCAAAAATGTTTAGAATAAACCTCCAATTCCATTGGACCGTGTTTGACAAAAGGCTGTTCAGCTCTAAGTTTAGTCATGAAACTTCTAAGTATTAAGTTTCGTCCCGATACCTTTAGTAGTTACTCCGGAATTGTCGCCACGAGAGACGGGTACATACACATACACAGACACAGAATTTTTCTTGTACGTTCGTCAAAAATGTTCAGGTGACCCTAAAGGACATATTTACGTTAAAATTTCAAATTTCCTTCCGGGACAATTACAATACTTTGTCATACTACGTATGATAAAGTAAAAACATTCAAGACGAGGTCAATTGTTGTGTACCAAATTTGGTAGGAATGTTGAGCTGTGTTAGTAATAACTACTTCACTAAGCAATAGGTTACCACATTGACGAGTGTTTAAATTTTAATCTTTATTACGAATTAATATAGTAAAAACACAAGAGCATAGACGGCATTGCCAATACTATGATGTATTTTTTTCCAGTATAATATCTGGACGATTACAGAGTAAATGTATAATCAAGGATACTGATACTATAATTCAAGGGCACTCTAGAACAATAAAAATGACATACTATACATATGAAAGTTCTTCTTCCAATTTGTTTTGATAATTTCTTATATATTAGATTGCCTTGAAAAGAGATTGGACAAAATTGTGGCATGCTTGTAGAATTTTTCTTTATCATACGCAGTAACTATTCTTCTATTCTATTACCAACGTTTTATTTTTCGATTCATCTTAATATTACAATATTTGTAAATTATACACAGTTAAAAGAAAAATTTTGCTATTTTCGCTTTATTGTTCAATAAGTTTTTAGTCTTTTACCGTTTGATCATGTTTTTACCACATTGTAAACAAATTCATCAACATTGTCACACGCCGTTAAAATATCGAAAACAAGAAGTCCAGCTTACTATACCGTGAGAAACAAATAATATTTTGGTGACCGAAGGGGCGCTGTTATAAAGTTTAAGAGAACCTGACCACGTACCATAATTAATCCACAGGGGCTAACACACTAAGAATTGTTTACCCAAATTTTCAAAGGCATTTGTTCAATGTTTGGCAAAATTATATGTGGTATGTGAGTGTAGTTACAATATACATATACATACCTCATACTGTACTTCAATCCCACTTGTGAACGAACTCTAGATCTTAGATAATGAGTACATCCCCAAAGGTTGACTTTCAGCCCCTTTTGAAGTTTGTATGATGTTGGGTAAAGTCGCACTAATTACGGAAACATTGTAAAAATCACGCGTGTTTACCATTTAGACACCTCCTAACCGTCCTAACTCAGTGTGATGTTATATACAATCCAACCCAAACCAACTTTAAAACGCGAAGATTCCATCATAGTCAACAGCGATTACGCAATAGAAAAAAACATCGTACGTTATTTAGATGGCTTTACTCTTCTATCTGGAGGAACCCCGATTGATATGGCAACGGAGACGACATCTACACCACACATTGTCACACATTTACACATGTCACACATTTATCAACATTATAAAGCAAGATACCGATAATTACGCAAGCAAAATTCGAGAAGCGCGTCGAAATTGGAAAACGCAACAATGTTCCAACCGCGGGGTCTACAGACTGGTCGACACGACCAAAAAACAAAAGAATGCATCGTCACGCCGAACACAAGACGCGATGGGAGGGGATGGATAATACAGCGAGTGCGTTGTTGAATAATTTGGAAAGTATACCATTATACTTAGGTACACACCAATTTATTGTTATTGTATTGTATTTATTATTGGTGTTATAGTTTTCCAATTATTTTATGAGTGTATTCCGTTATCCGACGTATTGGTTTCTGTAATATGCGCAATTTACCGCAAATGATAAAATGATTATTATTATACGTACAATACCTTCATGTTTAGCTCACAAAATCTAGATATTTTGTATCTTTCTCTGCCGTGAAATCACTATTCATAAATAACTAATATTTTTTCTGTAATGTTTATACCTACGTACCTACCTACTTTCTTCATTATTGGTTCATTCTTAACGACTTGCTTATTATGTTTATTATCTATGTTTAAATGATAGCTTTATTCTAGATAGGTAGTTATAGTAATGCCTTCACTTCTGAAAGTTACTATCCGAAAGTTACTATTTTAACAATATATTACCAAATTATCAAGATCATTTTCAATGAAGGACGAAATGCGATAATCGCATTGTGTGTGTTCATAGGAGTTGCAAAATTTATGATCACATATATTCGCAAAAATATGAAATAAATTCATTAAAATTAAAACAGTTATTATTTTAAGAAACCCTCGGACACGTCAATTTTTAATTATCAAAATATGCATCAATTGTTACTTACGACACCATAGACTTTTTCAATAGCAATCCTGCATTTTCTTTGTTTTTTCTTATAGGCCCACTAATTGTCATGGTAGCACCTATTCTACGGCCTCACATAACAACATTTTAGAGAAAAGGGCAATTGAAAATTAGGAAAATATTAGTATGGGGAGCATAGACTGTATGTATGGGCAGTAAATAAGCCTTGTAAGTTTACATAATGTTTTTGCCAATAATAATACAGTTCATGTGTAAAAATTGTGATTTTGTGATACCGGCTGAACCAAATGACCTAGAGACTTCAAAATTGCCTCAAAATAACTCTTGCCAAGTTCAATTAACTGAAATCCTGAAAAGTGATCCACAAAATGCCCATTTACTGTCATTATTTTGGTTTCGAAATTGAATACCATGAACAAATCGTACCAGGGACTCGCATATATACAGTATGCCCAAAATGTCTTTAACAAGTAGAAATTCATTCGAAATTAAAATGTTTTGCGTTCTTAATTCATTAAAAAAAAATTACAACAGAGTGAAATATCGACCTAACAAAGATAAATTAAAAGGGAAAATATATGTTAATTACTTAAAATCGTATTAAAAATAATAAAAAATATGATGTGGCCAGGCCCATGACTTTATCATACTATATATAAAATTAATAGTTCAGCAGAATGAGATTCCATTTGTGCGAGATCGGTCGTGCCTGCATTAAAATAAAACTAGTTAACCAAGATTTGATGGATATTTTGATTTTATTGACGGTAGGTATTGTCAAAACATCAGCGTTTGACACTATCTACTGTCATTAGAACGAAAATATCTGACAGATCCTGGCTAATTAGTTTTATATCAATGCAGACACGACCGATCTCGATCAAATAGAATTTACTCATGCAGCTAAGCTATTAGTTTTACCAAAAATTGTCATAGGCATAAATTATACAAAAAATTAATAAATTTGTTATTTAACTATATTCTATATGGACGAAGTTACAGAAATGGCGGTTTGCAAAATCTTTGAAAAACGCTAAGAGTAAACCTCTAGCTCCTTTAGTCCCATTTGAACTAAAAGCTTTTTTGTACCTTGACCAAAACTTTCAAATTTCAAATAAAATAAGATCACCAATTTGATTGTTTGTTGATAAGAAATATCAACCCGTTGTTATATCTAATTCTAAAAACGATAAATTGTGGAAATTGTAAATAAAGTATTGCGATCAGTGTTGTTTTATTTTAGTATGTTGGTACAGATGTGGCATCTACAGTGTCATGAACAAATATAAATCTGTCAGAATTTGGATTAGCTTTTTAAACTTGACGTTTCGTGGAAGTGGTATCAACCTAACATTTCCTATACAGAAATAAAACCATTTTTTAATATTTTTTTTAAATACATTTTTCTCAAGAAGCTACACAAGAAACGTCACTCCTGCCAAAAACTACATGCGACGGCGACGCTCCGCCTTCGGTGACGTGCCGCATCACCCCTCGTCGCGCTATTCCGTACTTGCGGCACTTGTGACATAAATAACTATTATTCTAATGACAGCAGGTAGTGTCAAATGCTGATGCTTTGACAATACCTACTGTCAATAGTATCAAAACAGCTGTCAAATCCTGGCTAGCTAGTTTAATTTGAATGCAGACACGATTTATCTCAAGCAAATAGATTGTCATGCAGCTAAGCTATTCATTTTATGTAGAAGATAAAGTCATGTGCCTGGCCACATCAGATTTTAAATTTTAAATTTAGTACTTTTGTGTCAATAGTAAGTTTAATTTTGTGTAATTTGACTCTGTAGCTACAAACGTATGTGTATCACAAATAGGTAGGGTTACCAACTCCAAAAAGTAGAGAAACCGGATATGTTTAACTTTTTAACATTTTACCATCTTTCAATGATAACATCTCTTTCTATAATATTTATTTATGACGTAGTGTTGTAGGATACAGGGTACATTGCTTTTAGTATGGACATTTTGTATTTTTGTATCATCAATAAATGTATTTTTGCTTATTAACAAATCTATAACTACATATTTTTGTTGTATGCAGGTAAGGTCGTCAACTCCAAAAGTAAAGTAGCGGAAAAGTTTCGCCTTTGCGAAAAATACAACCAGACATAACAGAACATTCTAACCGTACATCTTTTTATGTTAACATTTCCTTCAATGAGATCTATTTATATCTTGTGGAATACAGGGTAAATAGCAATTTAATTTTCAATTTAAGTTTTCAATGGGCTCCTTTTCAAATGTTATATAATCAGAAACAAAAATTCATTATTATTATTACAATAAAAAATCTGTTGTGGCCTGGCGCATGACTTTATCATACTATATATAAAATTAATAGTTTAGCTGCACGAGAATCTATTTGATCAAGATCAGTCGTGTCTGAATTAAAATAAAACTAGTTAACCAGAACTTGACAGATATTTTGATACTATTGACATTGACAGTAGGTATTGTCAAAGCATCAGCGCGTGACAGAAAGACCTTCTTGAAAGAAAGCGTTGCTTGAAGAGAAAATACAGCCGCTGTTTGTTGTAGCTGCTAGCGCCAGGGTGTCACCAGCACCTGGTAAAAAAAGCGTAGTGTGACCGCTGCTTTACACCCCTCCTAGATTTTTCTCAGCCATTGTAATTTCGTCAGACTAGACGGGAAGATAACAGCGTCCTAGACTCTTGCCTGTGGGTAGTGTGGGTCTAGCAATTCCGGATACTACTAAATGAAAAAGCGCAAAGCATATTATGATATTCCTAAAAATGTTCCGGATAATGCCGTTTGTCAAATGTTGGCAACGCATTAATGTCATATACACTACCTACATTGAAATTTAACATGTTGCCTAAGTTGCGGAACTAGACCGACGTAAAATAAACAAGTAAAAAAAAAAAAAAAAAAAAAAAAAAAACATGTTGAATAAAATGTAGGCATCCCATAACATTTTCACTTCCCTTAAAATAACGTTCACATCCCTACCACTGAATTGAATCGTAAAACTGCAAGATTTAAGCTGTAAGGTAGGAGTGGAATGTATTTGAGCAGGTCATATGCCCAACGAGTAATTTCAAATGTAGCGGCAGCCGAATAATATTTCGCCGGAATTAAGTTTTAAGCACCGCTCGTGTTTTCGTAAATAAAGCGGCGCTAGCTACCTCTACTGCTGCAGGTATACGGCTTTGCTGTAGCGTTTGCGAGTGGCGGGGCCTCACGCTGCCGTTGCACACTTCAAATGTACGGCCACTTGAAAGGGTGCATAATTTCACATAGCAACTAAACCAAATATTTCTCTGACGTAAATTGTATGTTTACCACACTCGAGGAATTAATTTAGTCTACAAAAATGTTTAACGCGAAATTCTAATTATTTGTCGTTCGATCAGGGGACTTCTGTCACTTTTAAAACAGAAGTTACAAAGTATAGCATCGTAAGACATCAACATCATATAAGGAACGCTAGTCGTCGCGTTAACAACATGTAGTTAAATAGCATTTTATCTACATATTTGAAATGTTTCTTCGAGGTTGGAGGTGTTGTCTAGAGTCATGAGATGCAACAGTTGGAGAAATCGTGGTTAAAGTCATTCACATATTATGAAACAGGAAGTCGATTGGAGTGTTTGATTCAATCGGACCACATGCTAGTGAATTCTCTCATCGCATGTTATTCAGTTTTCATACTTAATGATTGAAAGACTACGAACTGAAATGCTGAAACCCTCAATACATCAATTAATTATGGAGAACATATTGTTAGACAAGACTCGTTATGCAGCAGTTAGTTACATTATCAAATGAGTTATAGTAACGGTGCCGATGTGGTTGCAACACATACTGTAACCGAAGGAAAGGATTATGTACTGGGTCGGTTACGCTTGTGCAGCCTGTATGCTGTTGTCTTCTGTCCTTCATAATTGATTGTTAACACTCACTGATGCCATTAGGTTTTCAGCAATTGCTCTTTTTACTTTGGCTGATTTCGACCTTTGAACTTGGTCGTAACTGCGTTGAGATATTGTCTTCCCATAATTCAACATCAAAACTAAGTATTATGTGACGAAATAATTCAAAACCATGCTTTTTTTTGCAAATACAATTCTAAACACTAATTTCTATGATTTATTTTAGACACCGTACTATAAGTAAAGAAGCTGGAGTAGGTTTTATTTGGCGGGATTTTCCAAGAAGAAGAAGAAGAAGTAGGGTTTTGAAGTAGAGAAGAAGTAGGAGGGAGAAGTAGGGCTATCTTTCGAAAATGATAAAACTGATCTGTTGTGGTGTGTTATTAACACAAAACTACCCTCAATTCTAATATATACCGTCACAGGGTCGAAACGACATAATGTTAATTATAATGATGCCAAACTCTTACATAAATGTCAGAAGGGCCCTAGAATGGACCATCTTGAGCTTTTAGAAATAAAACGCTATAAAAAGACACCAGGCATAAACCTTATTAATGACTAAATATATTCATATAACAAACCTTTATTCACGTATGTTCTATAACAAATTTGTATTTTCCTTTTCTTTTGGTTGAGACTCTCTACTTTCTTCATTTATTATATATTATTGTTCGCCGCTTTTGTTAAATTCTATTACATTTTGAAACTTAATAAATCTTTCCGTACTTTATTTAATAATTTTTCCCCATGTGTTGCTGTTGTCTGTGTCATTTCCCCCCCTTGCCGTACAATATAGGTATCTTGTTTATTAATATAATATAGTTATTTTACTAATTCTAGTGTGAGCTCATGACTTTCCTATATTTTTTATTCTTGTCTTCGATTTTACAGTTATTCAATCTACCTTATCCTGTGTATCCTGTATTGTATTTAATTTATTTTTCACCTTCCCCAGTCTACCACGATTATGCAACTTACATTACACATTATCTCATGTTTGCTTTTCAATTGTTAAAATTTTACGACTGTGCGGACTGCCGTTTGTATCTATGTTCGTGTATTTGTAGTATTTTACTTGTTCTATTTGCTAAATTTTGTTGTTTAGGTTCCGGTTTACTAGAACTTCATTTTATTACATTTACAGTGTTTTTTTTTTGTTTTTGTCCGGTCACCTTGAGTTGACCTACACACTGTCCATTCCGTTCCAACACCGTTTCGACAAGTCATATTAAACTATTAATTTTCCGCGGAAATTTTCCTCTTAATTTACCTTGTAAATTGTTAATGTACTCGTCCCCGACTTACTACTTACTTGACTACTATTGTCGTCTTTTTGTCGACGTCGATTAAATAGACTGTGAGTATTTAATTTTACAATTCTATTTTACTAAATGTATTTAATGTTAAGATGGTTTTTATTGAGCCTTCGATATTTTTTGTAGTTTTTATTTTTGTTTCATACGATACTTGGCCTATTATTAATTTAATGAATTTATTTCTCTTGTTAACCTGTAGATTCGGCGGCTGAGGATGGACTTGCGGTCCGAAACGCGTCCCCAAGTACATTATAGATAAGCACTGTGCATCAAAGAAGAGTATTTTCAATTACTTATTTAAACACGTTAATGCACTATGGAATTTAATCTCATTATCATTGTTGTTTCTGACTATCATGATTAAAAATAATTTTATTTGCGTATCGTATTTTGAAAATGAAAACTGTGTTGGAGTTAGCAATACATTCTTCTGCGGTGAATTCGCACGTTAAAGCTTGGGGAAAATCAGGTGAAAATAACGAAAGATCGTGAATTTCGCGCGTATCACGAAAAAGCAACCAATTTGTCAAAAACGTGGCTTTTAAAGACCTTATGCTGGCGAGTATCTCAAATTGTTAACAAGTTTCACACAAAAAAAAACTTAATTATGTAAGAGGTCAGCAGAAAAACGACCGCAACGCAATGGCAACAGAAAACTCTACTTTCTTCAAACCATAATGAGTTTTCAAAACCTATTTTCGTACAATATTTTTTGAAAATTTAGGTCTGTGATCTATGGGTTGCAAACCCTAAAAATATTTTTCTGAATTAGAAAAATATAATGAACCTAATTGTTTTTCTGATCGTATAACATGTTAAAAGTTCTCATCAACTTTATATAAGAAAACATAAATAAATTTAAATGATTCAAAATATGAAAAATATTTTGAAGAACATTTGTATGTATAAAATCGGTTTGTTCGCATTTCCAGCTGACGTATGTATGCACGTTTACGTAACTGCGAAAGTTCTTTGAAGTAGCTAATTCGGGAAATGAACACAGAACGCTCGAAACGTGTTAGCCATTATGGAAATAACGGAGGAAATTGACATGTTAAACTGTAAACGTACTTGTGCAATAACGCCCTGCATAAAAATACACATTTACTTTGCAATGCCTAGGTCCATCAATCACTGTACTGGCAGTACTGCCAACAGCCGAGCCCAGCAGTCGCGCAGCGACCACATACCCGACTGGAATTCTTTCGTCTCCATTTGAAACAAATGACGTGGTCTTGCAATTAGAGGGTGAGAGACAGCCGTTCCGTACATCGTTTTCGAATACCGGCCCGGTCCGCAGTCTCCATTGTTATTTGATGAGTGGATGTCTCCCGTAGACAGGAAAAAATTGCCCATCCGAAAGGAGTGACTAGTTTGTATTCAACGGCTAATGCACCCTAGTCAATTTTTATTCTTCGTATACGTTTTTAAGGCTTTTTTAAATGGATTCACTTCGAGCGCTCGCCACATGCTTCAGCGGCGCTGCCTCCGTGAGAAATCTCATCCCAATATTACATTTTCTGGTACCTGCCATTTTGCAGATAACATCTAGGTTGCCACACAAAATTGGATTGGTAACGCCTGTTATTATGGTGGCGTTTCTTATGCGCTGCTTAAAATTTGAATCATTTTGGATCGTAAAATTATATCGGACGTTTTATCTATACGTACATATACATTATATACAGATACCAAGGTGGCGTCATGATGGTGATGATAGGCTTGTTGTGGTGTTAGATCTATTAAAAAGAATATCAAATTATATACGAATTATTGATTATATGGTTGGTTCAAACAGTTAGATAGCTTTGGGCTAAACAATCACTAAATGTGCTTAAGCCATGAAAAGTCTAATAGCCAGGTGTCGGTTCATAATAATTTACACATACACTGGTTAAAAGACAATAAGTCGTAAAAGATCTGTCCAGGTTTCTCTTCATTATATCACATGAATTATTACATAAACTCTTTCTGCTGCATCGCTGACTACCACCCAATTGTCTTCTTATCTGTATAGTCCTTTTTGGTTTATTTTTTAAGTTGCAAGCCTTCCTCTTCGCATAATCAAATCATCGCAGTTACTGTTGCATTTCTCTTCCTTCTCCTGTTGGAAGTCCCTTTTCATTTTCCTCATGTTCCTCAGGTAAGGGTCTAAATTCTATTGCGTTGGTTCTCGTTGGCCATCCAACCATATAGGCGTCACGTGCGTATTTGTCTCATTTAATCTCTTATTTGGCTTATCTCATTCTTCAACTTTAATCAGAAATTGTTGCAGGTTTTCTCATTGTTGCTATTCACGAGTTTGGTTTTTTCGTTATTTTTACATTCATGTGCCGGGTACAATATATTTCCTTAATTTCTTCTAGTTTCCAGTGTCCTCTAGTTTGCTTGACTGCTTTCATATAAAACTATGGAGAAAACCAAAGAGTTGTTTACCGATAATGTTGCTTGTCCATATGAAGTTGCTTAGACAACACCACAGAATTAGATGACATAATGTACCTATGTGGAGAATTACATACCATGCAATAGGTTAAATCTCTCTATCTCCTTCTTCAAATCTAGCCTATTTATTTACTATCTTCATCTACGACCTCTTTTGTACAGATTATGGACCGACAGTGGTAGTTGCTCGGCTAGATACCACCAGTAAGTACATTGAAGATAAGCATCTACATATATTATATTTACTCGTAGTTGAATACTGGAAACAGTTTCTTGTTTGGACTGATAATCGCAAAAATGTAAACTTTAAAGGACAGCCATTTCATTACCGTTTTGAATAATAACACTTGATTAGTATGGATTCTGGGTTTGAAGGCAGAAAAGTAGGCATCGGCCCCTTGTGACTTTCATTTAACACGAAATTGTTGCTATCCGAAAACCAACTTTTGTGGCAAAGACTAAGACAGTACGAGGTTTTGTAGTACTGATATCCGTAGCTCCAGGTTCCAGAGTATATCTTCAATTCTTGAATGGCTTCGCTGTCATATGATATGTCGTGCGGACTCGTCTTCTTTCTCACAGCTTCTGCAAATGTTGGTCTCCAATAACACATGCAGCTGGCCCATGTGACCAGTACGCTTTTCTCTGGACATCCTCATACAAAGGGTTAGTCAAAAATACCGTCAAAACAACTAAATAACTCACGAACCGTAAAACCAAAAAAAAAAAAAAAATTCAAACAAAAGTTTTTTTGGGTTTAAACAAGGTATCGTTTATATATTTTTAATCTACGGGGTATTTATTTTATTGTAGAAATTTGGTAAACGTTCCTTTTCTAATACAACAGCCTGTATATTTTGACATATTTTATACATCATTTTTGAGTTATAAGCAAATGATCCAGTTTAAACAATTATACAACCCAAAGAAAAATATTTTTTTATATCTTGAATTCTTAGCATATTTTGTGGCATCTATTTTTGTTATAAAATGCATCATTTTTGTATTAAAAGCAATAAATCAAAACTCCTACACTTTTATTTTTACCAAAGGGATAAAAAATAAAAACAGTCAAGCAAATGTAACAAAACAAATAGAATTAAATTAAATGCCAAATTAAAATAAATGTGTATGTATGTGGAAAAATATTCTCAATTTGAAGACTACGTTTTGATTAATTGCAAAAAAACCTACAAGTTCTTAGAATTAAAAAATATGTCCATAGAGTGTATTTTATTTGAAAAACAAAAGGTCACCAAATTTTCATAATAAAATAAATACCTTGTATATTAAAAATATATTTAAAGGATAGATTGATTAAAACCAAAAAGTTTTTGCTTGAAAACATTTTTGAAATTGTTTACGGTTGGAGAATAATTTAGGTGTTTCGGTAATTTTGACTAATCCTGTATATGGTAGCTATCTTAAGGTAGAAACTTTTGGAAAGTGTCTAGTTTCACTATTATTTGTGTTAGCGCCGACATTGTTAGAGAAGGTGAGGTTCCTTTCCCTGAAAAAAAGTCACGTGCCACCTAGCACCTCAAATTTCTCATTTAAAATACATTGAAAAATGCACTCGTCTCAGATTTAGAAGAAGTTGCATGAGATAATCAGAGATTGTTCAGAACTCCTCAAGGAACAAATCTACAACAACTACTTTTTGTTTCACTACCCCCACCCTCCCCTGCAATACCCTAAATATGAGGCAAATATTTCACCAAATTTTGTTTTATCATTTTAGCTGAAACTTTTATTATTTAATAATTGACATGTGTTTTGCAATTTGTTAATAACTTGCAATTGTTTAAATAAAAGATAATGAAAAAGATAATAAAAATCTTATGTAAAAATTAGTCTATATTTCCTTCCAGAAAATTAATCAAATTGTTAGATTATTGGTATCTTTTTCTCTAATATGTTAATTAATTTGAAATTGTTTAAACAATTGTCATTTGTTTAAACAATAATATACAATAAGTACATAGGCTTTCACAGCCAGAATCATTTACAAAATAAACTGCTTCCGGATTATGATTATGTGTCAAGATTTGTAAATGCTGACGTTTCGCAAACCATATTGCTCGCTTTTTCAGAACTCACTGAATATTGTTTCAATATGAATATACACAGTGGGCAAAAAAAACGATACAAATGTTTAATCGTTTGTATTTCCAATAATATTTAGTCAATTTAAATATTTACTTTAGAAACAAATTGCTTGTAGTGTGAAGATTGAAACCCTACCATATTCGCAATAACAGAATCGTTTCAATCCAAAGTTATGTTGCTTTAAGTTTGGCTATGCAACATTTCTGATAACATCGCGCCAATTTAATGTGAGATGAAAGGTGTAACAAAATTAATAGGTAATGACAGTTGTTTTCTTTTGGTCAAAAGGGACAGTAGAGATCTTATAGCATAGTATACAAGGTGATTTTTCTCGCATACCGGGTGCAATTTTGAACCATCGTTTTTTTTTTTACTCAAAAAAGAAGTGGAATTGCGAATATGATATGTTTTCAATCCTCAACAACATAAGCAATTAGTTTTTCAAAGAAATGTTTACTTAAATTTACTTAAAATCTTTGGAAATATTAGTAATTGAACATTTGTACCGTTTTTTTTGGCCCACAGTGTATAATATATATGTATTTATTATTGTTAGATTATTGGCATGTTTTTCGTAATTTATTAATTAGTTTAAAATTTGTTTAAACAAATGCCGTTTGTTTATTATATTTTTTGCAGAAACTATTATTGTTAAATTACTGAACTTTTTTTCAGGAAGACGAACAGGTTTGGGTATTGTTCCCGCCCAGCGAAAATTCCGGTTTTTGAACCACCCTATAGTGCATACATACCTATATAGCAACCGCCTAAAATGAGGTAGCTTAAGACCAAGACAGGTACAAAGTATATTTTCGTTAAAACTGACGCCATCCGGAGTGGAGATGGCAAGAAGGGTAAACACGTTTATCGTGCCATAACGCATTACATCTGATGCCATTTCACTGTCGCGTCCTCCGTAATACTCCGTATGAAGTTCTATTAAACTTTTTATGTCCCCAAGCAGACGGCTTAATGTTGAAATTTTAAAACTAAAGTTTTAACGCGGTACACAAATGACGCCCGCTCTACCGGCACGGTAATCCGACACCAAAAACGGTTACTTTTACGCCGACAGTCTATATTCTAGCAATAAAATTGAATTTCGTTTTATTACTCTCCTAGGTGGTGTCTCTTATATGACCGGTTTACTGTTACCGATTCAATAAACGATGTTGTAACATACAATAATACTATCAGCAGCATATAAAATAAAAATCTGATGTGGCCAACACATGACTTTATCATACAATATATAAAATTAATAGTTTAGCTGCATGAGAATCTATTTGATTGAGATCAGTCGTGTCTGCATTAAAATAAAACTAATTAGCCAGGATTTCACAGATAAATAAATAATTAAATAAATAAATATTTCCTTTATTAACATAAAGGAATATTAAATGCAACAAAATAATATTTATATTTAGGGCGGAGATCAGCACACTTGCTTCCAAATTGCCTTGCTCTTGCACTCAACCCCTTACGCAAACTAGAACTAAGACATAATTGTACCAATAATATAGCACTAATTCCGAGAACTTATCAAAACAAAAACAAACAAAAAATACTCTAGAGTTTAATTACACGTAATTGCAGCAAATCCAACTCAACAAAACATCGCACATGCCCATAAAAAATAAAAATTAAAACATCATCCGATGTGCGCTCAATGCCTAAAGTCCCCCCTGTTGAGCAAACAGACAACACTTCACCTTTCCCCCAAAACTGTTTAACGATAATTTTTTAATATCTTCACTGAGACCATTGTATATGTGACTGACCTGGTAAGAGAATGGCCGTCTATAGAGCTCAGCGCCATGGGCAGGTGGAGCAAACAAACCACTGAATCTTAAATTAAGGTTATGGACATCCGTTCTACAGCGTATCTTCCGCATGAGGTATTGTGGGATTCTCTTGGATAGTAACTTATGCATGCAAAAATCTAGAATCCCCTACAATCTAGATACCCTAGTGTTATCCATGTTCAACCACCCCAAATCGCCCAGCCCATTCGATAGATGATCATACTTCCTCAAACCAAAAGCAAACAGAACACATGCGTTTTGGACACGCTGAACATGCTGCCTAGCCGACGCCGTCAGGCAAGGACCGTTCACGATATCACAATATGAGATCTTTTTACTATTGACAGTAGTTATAGTGAGATATTGTCAAAACATCAGCATTTGACACTACCGGTGCTATCATTAGACTGAAAATATTTGGAAAATCCTGGCTCACTATGTAGTATTATATCAATGCAGATGCGACCGATCTCGTTCAAATAGAATTTGCTCTTGCAACTAAACTATTAATTTTACCATAAAATGTCGCAGAAATAAATTATTCAGAATTTCCTCTACTTTAATTTATTATTTAACTATTTCGAGGAAATTACAGAAATGGCGGCTCATTTGCAAAATCCTTGAAAAAGGAAACGTCCAGTTCCTTTGGACCCTTTTGAACCAAAAGCTTTTCAGCTCTAAGTTTACTCATGAAACTCCTAAATATGAAGTTTCGTCCCGATACCTTCAGTTGTTTCTCCGGAATCGTCTCCACAAAAACCGAGTACACACATACAAACACACACATTCATACACACACACAGAAATCAGGGGATCCAGAAAGACCTATTTCCGTTAAAATCTCAATTTTATTCTTCGGCACGATTACAATACTCATCATACTGCGTATGATAAAGTAAAAATCTGTAAACGTACAGATGATGTATTATATACCTATGTGAAAAATTACAGCAAATATGCAGTAAAAGTAAAGGCAATGTTGTAAAATAGAGACACTAATCTCTGCGGTCATCATTTTTCGGTGTGTGTCTGTTTTGGACACAAATTTTCAAGACTGTAGTGCCAAATGTTTCACTTTATACATGTTTCCATTCGAGTGATAAACATACTTTATTGAAACCGTTAAAATTTATAGTACCTACATGCAGATACGTGCTTCATTAATAATTACAGTTCTTGTTCACATTAACGTCGTTATACTTCATTTATAGGGCATATTATCCATCATTATGTAGTATTAAATATTAATAATACATGCTGCTATATCTAATTCCACCAATCAGGCAAAAATGACCACCGTACCATTAGAAGTATTTAATACCCCTCCATTATTGTTTTATGTTGGTTGTTATCGCCATACCTTCACCATAAAACATTGAAAACGTGGAATGTTTATGGAGGGCTTCGGGCGACCCGCCGATCGATATGATGCAAGAGACCGGCGACGTACCCTACTAATAATTAGCCAATTTGCATGTGAAAGAAAATTGTCCATTTCACTTTAATTGCATACCATATGCTTCCATTTACTGCGAGGCCTGGAAAACCACAAATGAAATTATCTTGCAATACTGAATTCCTTCTGAATATACCGGCTGACACTCCGGCCACTTCGACCCATGGTCAGTAGTTCATAGCGACCTCTAATGAGAACTGATGGGTAGAGCCTTTGATCCCCTCTCCTATTTCTTCGTCGAAAACTAAATTATCTTTGAAAATAGTACTGCACTTTAATAGAAAATAAATTTGGTCAATTCCACAGGTCAGGAAATGAAAAGAGGCTATTGCTAAATTATAAAAAAATTTGCAACATCCAAAATAGCGCATTGATTTCTGTTATTCAGTGGTTCTCAAATTATTACACAATAAAGTTATTTTCAAATCGTATACATTTTTCTTTTGGGCCATAAGAAAGCAATTGTTCTGCTTTTCAACAATGCCGATACTACGCCTTATATTTATTTTCTAATAACTGAGTTATTAACAGTTTAACAGAAAAATATTTTGTCGTGTAACGTATTTCGTTAAGTATCCGTACAAAAAAAATCAAAACAAAGTCGTCATGAAATGTTGTCCACCAATGTTTGGCATCAATATCTTCGAAAGTATTAATCTTAGAAAAACAAATTATACACAATAGTTATAACGACATGATAAACAAAGTACTACCAAAAAGTAAGATGTATGAAGGCTTAGGAAAAGGTTAATAACGTGTTTTTCTACTTTGCGTTCGTTATAAAGTCATAACGAAACCGCTTTCGGTGTCGTTCTGAAATCACTAGATCATAAACATTTAGTAACTTTTATGTCGTGTCAAATAAGGCTGACATCTCGGGGGGTCGATGGCGTATAGGATAGAGCGGCTGCTATCTACGCTGGAGGCCCGGGATCGAATCCCGGCTCGGGCTAAAATCGACTGTCCTGGTATTTTAGGCAGGGAACAAATCCCTTTGCATGCCGCCTTCCATCGGATGTGGAAGTAAAGCCGGTGGCCCCGTGTGCTGTCATTATGCGACGTGCACGTTAAAGAACTCTTACTGGAGGTTGGAATTCCTTCAGTAGGACAAAATACCTGGGTGTGTGTAGCCTGCCCTCAGCGTCGGTGATTGGCCTAAGGCTGACATCTCAATCGCTATATTGGGTAATCGTATTTGTGAATTTTACCACAACTGCCAACTGTTGAAAATAGAATTACTCTAGATTGTAAGATAACGTATATTTCGAAATTTGTCTAAAGTTAATGTCACAAAGTAGTAAAAATTATATATACCACTCGTTTTATAAGACGTATTGGCGCACTCGTTTCATTTGGGTGAAAACAACTCCTGCGCCAATATTTCTCTTATAAAACTTATATTATAATATACTATTTCAGAACCGAGTTATGTCAATAATGATTAATATTCTGTAATTCTGTCAAGTCTTCTACCATAACCGAACTTCTGGATTATTTTTTAATATTCGTGTCAACCTCGTTAAAGACGTTACACGTATTTAAAAAAAGTATTGTTCCGATGCATTTCATCAAACCACGGTCTCTTTTACTGAACAAAAACAGAACATTACTATCATGACACAAAAGGTGTACTTTTGAAAATTAAAAATGGATTTTTCATTTGTTTCGTCTGGTGTTTTTTTAATGCAATGGTATACTTTTTATGCATCATCAGAAAATATTGTTTTTTTTTCTTGTGGACAAGGTTTCAAGACATTTTAAAAAGGACCAATTGATTTACAATTTTAAAGAAATGCCATCATTTTGGAAAATAAAGCAATAAACATGGCTAAACAATGAAAACATTGATCAAATTTCTCATAAAAAAATATTATAAAAATAGTACCCATCAACTTTAGTCATCAATAATAAACATTGGGCGAAGTGAGAAAACTCCGGATCAAATTGAGAAAACTGAAAAGCAGGAGAGACAGACGCTGATTATTTTTTCTACTCCTGTTGAAAAGTATTTTTTTTGTACAGCGCATTTCTACTTGATAGCTATTTACGTTAGCAAGTTATAATACGTTTTCAAAAGGAAATTTAACACTTTAAACGCAGATTTTACGAGCTGTTGGCGCACGAGTTGATTTGGGTACGACGAGCGGAGCAAGGAGTGCCCAAATGGAACGAGTGCGCCAATACGTCTTATAAAGCGAGTGTAATATACTATTTTTTCTACTTTGCGTCATTAATTTTGTATCAATTTAAAAATTGTGGTTACTATATTGCGCTAAATTAGAATGTAGGGTATTTTGCGGGTACCAGGTGGCCATCAACTGGCAGTACTGTAGTAACTGTCAACAGCAGTAATTAAAATCGTTCATATCTACGATGTAGGTTTAATCTTCGCATAATACTTTATTAAAGTAAATGCGGTCCTTGAATTATATCTGACAAGGAGATTTGATGTTTAATTGAAAAGAATGATGACGACCACTTACCAGAGTCGCAAAACATCACGGAAGTGTCATGCTGGCGTATTTTGATGAACACAGCAAAACTAAGAAAGCCCCAATCCTTAGGCCATAGTATATAGCAGGCTACACGTATGTTTAAATATGTATTAAATATGTATAGAATATTGATATTTCGCAGTTTATGCGAGAGCAAGCCATTTAAAAGAGGGAGTGTGTGGTTATGTGTTGTACGTTTGACATATGGCATTTGACATCAACAATCAATGTGTACTGTGTAGTTGTGTACCAATCTTAGAAAAACGTTACTAAAATCGATGTTACAATTTGTTAATTGTAACAGCGAAAACAGTGTTACAATGTGTGCATTGTGAATGCAATGTAGAAATAGTTATTTATGTTACAAGTGCCGAAAGTACGGAATAGCGCGACGAGCGGTAATGCGGCGCGACGCTGAAGGCGGAGCGTATAAAAATATCTCGTGCGACTTAAACTTTGTTGTCTTGGTGTTGTTTTGCAATATTTATAGATCAATTTACAGATTTTTATCATGGATAATGCAAGTTTTATAAAACTTGTGTAGATAAACATATATGTATGGTAAAAGCGATAGATTTCGTTTTGTTTCATGTCAAATGTCATGTGAAATGTCATGACAATCACCCCCAAACAAAGTTCCATAGCGGCACTCCAACCTCGAACGAAATCAGCTGTGTTCGAGTGTGACAGCACAAAAAATATATATTTACAACTGTAACACTGGTATCGGTCGGACTTTTGTTACATCGGGCTAAAATAAAAATTTAGCTTGCTTATAATTTTTCGAAGTTTTTGATTATTTTCAAGTACATTCAGATGCTCATATCTCTAAAACAATTAATTATATAAACAAAAATGATTTGTATAATAAATTTGACGAGCTACAATTTTTAAGTCGACCGAAAGACCGTTTGCGAAATAGTGGCAAAAATAATATCAATCATAATGAGCCATTTAAGACTAATTCTTAACAAAAAAGACATTCTCAATTTCTAATTCCGAACCTTTTTCGACTTTTGCTAGCATAACCGTTAAACGAAAGAAACCACAACGCCAACGCCATCTTTGGACTCACTATGAGCATACCGTTAAGAGACACCATTTGTCGCATGGTATATTGCGTTTTCCCCAAGCGGAAAATGTTTTAAACCTTGGGTTTTGTGCAACAAATGCTGAAGACAAAAAAATGTACCGTGTTTGTTAGAGAAACGTATTTAACAGAAAAAAAACTGAAACGCCATTATTTTTCTTTCTGAAACTTTCAGATAATGCTTTAAATGTTTATTTTTCGAGAATGTCAAAATTAAAATTCTACGCTAATATTTTCCCCTTCATAGGTAATCAGTCGAGGAAGACCGACCACCGTAACGGCTGATTGCGTGTTCACGTAACAAACCTAATTGAATTTTTTAAGCCACGTGGCCTCTACCCCAACGATCTAACTGCGAACACGTACCAAGAGATAGCAGCACCAACGTTTCCCCTTCCGACCTCTCTCCGGTATCCGAAACGTTTAGCGCACGGTTACCCGCCTTTTTATTATTAAAAGTAAGATATTAAATCAGTTTATCATAATATCCTGGAAGCAGTATCCGTAAATTTAAGGCCGGCGAGGCACATTATTAACTCGCTGCGCTAAACGCGGGCTCGCTCGCATCGATACCCGGAAAAATCTCGCTCGCAGATACGGCGGAGGGGTTTGTTAGCGAGGTGCTTAATATGGGGGCGCTCTTTATTGCGAGTTTCGCATTTCCCGCGTAAAAAAATACACACCTAAGTGTACGAAATTTGCTCCGCCGGAAAATTTAATATGGAACCGGGAGATTTTTCTTGATAAAAGTCGCACTCGCGTCGCCTCGTCGAGGAAATTGGAAAATATCATAAGAATATCTTATAAGGTTGCGATGCTGTGTATTGAATTTCCACTTCCAGTACTTCACATCGGTTATCACATATACTTAATAACATATTTTCTCGTTCATATACTCTACAGGCTGTAAGACCGATAGATACAGAATATTACAACAATATTATTGCAATTTTACAGGATATTTCTGTATTTTTACATGAAAAGTAAAGGTAATTTCTCAGTTGAAGAAATGTTTGCTGTAAACCACTCCTTGCATCAACCTATGTCGTTTACAGACAAGCCCTTAGCAAACTTTACAAATTATAAACATATTTCGTTAATTACTTCAAAAACCGTACAAAAATCCATGTTTCCCTAAGATATAGGAATCAGACGATTTTCAATTGTCTCTTCAAGAAAATTTTGTTATGTAAGAGTACCAAAGAAATATTATTTGGACATGACCAAGTTCAGAAATTTTAGATCAAACCTATGCTACGTCTGTCTGAAGAATGAAAATCGCCATACACTTGAAAAATATGGTCGCTAGGTGGGATTTTCTATATCTACTACTATTTGCTTTTGTTTGTGTAGCCTGTTATACAAAACCCAGGCATATTATATTTTAACCCTGAAAAAAATAAAGCAATTCTGCAAATCGTTAAATACCTTCTAATTACTGTTCTGAACAACATTCTAAAAGTCCTATGTACCTATGCCTCATGCCTTTTTGGAGTTTTCTACCCTACACTACCGCAAATCGCTCATAACACCTTGAAATTTAGCATTTACGTGCCTTGAATCACGCTGAATCGGAATATGGCATTACATTTTAAAATTAAGATGGCGGACTGAAATTGAAAACAAAAGAAATCTTTGGCCAAATATAGTTTAGCATTTTTATTGATTTTTTAGGACCCTGAATCAAAATATGGCGAAAACATGCCAAAATACAAAATGGCAGATCCAAAATGGCGTACCAAAAAAAATAGATTTAAGGAAGCATTCCGATTTGTTATTAAAAAATAACGCCATTCTTTTGATTTTTGTTTTGACGACGCTATACAATCAATTTATTCCAGCTTTGGTCCACATATTTACTAATATTACTACAGTGTATTTAAAAAAAAATCTAGGTCCGAAAACCACCCTCGTCCATCTCGCTGCTTGGAAATTCGCGGTCTCGGGTTAACATGATTTCTCTACTGAAGGTGGTCTGAAATAAAAATACTAAACGCCGTTCGTTCTATTCTATATAAAGGTAGGTACCGCTTGTGGAGCCAGAAATACAAAAACATTTATATTGGAGGAAATGGTGACTTATCAAAGCAAAATTATCGATTTAGCTCATAAAATCTAAAATATTTTTAGCAATTAAATAAAAAATACGTAACGGGTTGAGTTTTTATTTCCATAACACGATAAAGAAATGTGTGTTGAACACGCAGTAAAAGTTTAGTTAAAAATCCACCTGGTTGAACTTTGCAATGTTTATGCCAGAATTGTATTCATCGTCATCCAAAACATGTAAATGCCAAGTTTAAAGGAGTTATGAGCGACTTCAGATAAGGTCGGTTAGGACTTTTAGTATGGCGGGGCACTAAATAGAAAGTATATACCAATTTGCAGATTAACCTTTTTCAGTATTTTTGTTGAATTTAGGCTAAAATTACTGCACTAACAATACCTAAGTATCATTCAGAGTGTCTATTTAAATTTGACATCAATAAATTCTTTGCCAAGTGGGCACATTATGCACATTATGCTCAAATAATACAGGTTTACGATATAGGATTTGTTGTATAGGAGTTGACAGATCTACATACGGAGAAATTCAAATGGAGAGGCACACTGTACACTGTATGCATTATTTAACTGCAAGCAGTCTTCTCAAACGACGGCGAGAGAATGTTAAACGACCGCAAAATGCTGGCTGTTAATGAGTTGCGGCATGTAGTATACTTTAGACTTTAGGGCTACCAAGCTTCCGCGTAAAATCGTGAAAATTAGTATTTACTTTTAAAAAAATTGCTTGGTCAAAGTCCAGGGCTCAATCCCAGCTTTGACTAGGTGTGTCGTATCGACGACCGCCACACAGAGAGGTCAAGAAGTTTTATGCACAAAATAAAATATTTTCCTTAGATATAAATTTAATGTATATATCTATAATCAGAATCTGCTGGTAAGTCTGTTACCTTTGCAAGCATACGCGGGCTTTAATCTGATTGATCATTCAAGGTGCGATTTAGTAACCTATCCCCAGGTAAGTTTAGAATTTCTGTGAATAAAGTAGTGTTTTCTCATTCAGAAGGTAACCAGTAACTATACAGAATGATTGAGAATTCTATGAGAATATTTAGATACGTATTTAGAATCAAATTTTAAATGTAAAATGGTTTGTTTCTAAGATAGCAGACACGCTTTTATAAAAACGTAGGTAGATAATTAAGTTTTCGAGTTAAGTTTTCGTAAGTCAAAGTTAACACACTACGGTATTCCTGTTTTCAGCGAAACGTTAGCCGTTAGTATTTGTTTTGACATCTTTTAGATCCAGTTCTATCAACGACAACAAAATCCTTTCTTCACGATTTTCTTTCCTTGGGTGATGAATATTCTCAAAAAATATTCTAACAAAATCAAATCATCGAAATGTCCAGTTTAGTCAGCATTAACTTGCGTAAGAAATACTCTACATAATTGTAAGTTTTGTTCCCCATTTAGCTCAAGGCAAATGTATGTTCAATGCATTAGTCCTCATGTTAACAAAGGATTCTGTAATTAATTTCGTAATTCCAGTTAGTTTGCACAACAATTTTATCATTTACCTAAATGATAAACTTGAAGTGCATACCTACGGACAATACAACGTGTACGCATATAGTTTACGCTTTGGTTAATTTATTTCGGTACGGCAATGAATAATTTCCAGCGTAGCTAATGGGATGTAAAATCTCGGCTGTAAACCCTAACACACATACATGCACACGCTCGTCCGACCGTAATCCATGCGAGTAAGCAAAGGAATTCCATTAACGCTAACCTGAAAACAGGATCACTATAACCGCACGAATACGTAGCTGGGCGCGAATCATCCATCATCAGGTAGAGTTGACGGATAATACAGTCAAGTCGGCCCTGAAACAATTAACACACCACTTCCCGTTACCTTATAATAATGGCGCGTGGATATGTCGTTCAATTAACGAGAACAAAAGAGAGTCGGCCAGAAACTAGAACGGCCGCTGCGGCGGCGGTGGCGGCCATTTCGGACGCCGGCCTCCGCCGCGTGTCGGCCAATATGACGGAGGTGAGGACAATGCCGGTTAAATGATCCATTCAACAGTCCATTGCGACCGCACAGCAGTGCCGCAAAAAATGGAACAAACTGCAATCATGTATGTTAATAGATTTATGGGTTGGTCGAGGTAAAAAGCTGCGTTAATAGGTCAACTACAAAATACAGAAATTGTATATGAAATAAACTTAAAAGTATCTAAGCACATTTGTGTTGCCATTGCATTGAATTCCATATAGCGACGCTATTGTTGTGTTACAGGGCGCCGAGAATTGTGTGACACCATAATTAGAAATTAATGTTTACAGTGCTAACTCTAAATATTCGAATACAAATGTATTATTAAAAAAGAAAAGTAGTTTTACAGATAAACTGTAAACCTACATAATTTTAAACTGTAAACCTACACATGTTATACAATATTAGAGTGCAAACTGTAGAATTTCATTTGGGGAATCGTAATTTTAGTTTGGTCATCGAAATTTAAAGTTAATGATAAATCATTTAGAACGATTTTTCAATGATATTAAAATATTGAGTTTCTAATTTAACCAAATTTAACTTTGATTGTTTTTAAATTTTAATCGATATTTATTCATCCACTTTCAATTTTCGCTACCAACTCCACACAAAAAAACTCCTACTCTACACACACAAAAAACAGGAAATTGCTGTATGAGTTCTTTGTGCTATTTCTATCTATGACATATATTTTAATATTCACGTTTCGATTATTAATTTACAGTAATATTTATGAAGTTTGAAAAAAATACACATATATGTCACAATTACCACTAATATAAAATAAAATTAAGAATATTGTGATTTCGGGTTTATTGGTATTAAAGCAAAAGAATCTTTGTTTGTTTCTGAAAACTGGTTTGAAATTAATTAAACATATTACAAATTAGATATGGACGAATACTAATGAAACTTAATGCGTTTTTACGATACTATTAGAGTAAAAGTTCCATTACGGTCATTGAGCAAAATCACAAAAGATCAAAATAAAATAAACATGCGACATCTAATAGTAACACACATCACCTCGACGCAAGTTCTTGGAAACGTATAATATTCTGTATGTTGAACCTATTTAAAGAAATAAAATGTATTTATCGTGTAAAGAGGGTTAATTTCCGTATCATCGTATGACAGGACATAATATTTTTATAAAATTTCTTAAAATGAATTTGAAAATATTGAAAATACTTATTTGTGTAAATATGGTGTAATATTTTGTATGAATCAAATTTATTGCAAACCTTTGACATAAATGTTTAATATTTTATACTCGTTATTTATTGTGGGGAGGGGCCCGGACCAGTCACATGTCACGGGCTAGAACATTTCTGTCGGCGGCCCTGATTGTGTACAGGAAAATAACATCGACATACGCCTTTATTCTTCCATGTTCTATGATTTTGTACGGAATTCGTACAAAATAGCTGTCCCAAAATAGCTAATTTTAATAATGGTTTGAAACGCTAATATGTTTATTAATTTAAAATGGCGGATGCAATATTGTGAGATATAATACACAAACAATCGGATTTTTTTTCAAATTCATTTACGTCAATATTTGAAGACCCTTAATGGGTCAGATTATCAAAATAAAAATGCCGACAAGAGAATTGTTCGATGCTGTGTTTTCAATTGTAAGCTATACTTCCACTAGGATTAGAGCTATGCGGCTATATAGCTTACAGTTTTTGCCCTCATACCTTCTACATAAAGGTCGTATCTGCAAATTTGTTGAGCTTTTACTTCTCCGATAAAATCATAGAGCGTGCGCCTGTCATTGGAGACAAGCGTTTTTATTCCACATATGTCATATCATCAAAAACGCCGTACAAAAGACAATACATTTATGTTTAAATATGGTTGACAACTAGACATCTTAATCGGCGAATTCCAAATCATAAAACAGATCAAATTATAATTAATTTTAAATAATTTAAAACCGGTATTATTATTTTGTTGTATGTTATAGTATAATTACATCTCTATAATTACATAGTTACAGTTTCATTTAATGACTTTTGTCCACAATGAAGATACTTTCTTGAATTCCAACCATGTAATATAATTTTTAGCTTATTCACTTGCTGCCAAACCTTATTAGATTCTAACAAGACTGCTGTGAATTCGCAACTTTATACAAAACTGGGTATTTTTTACAGACAGCCTTTTCCCCTGTGCCCTTCTAGCGTTTTAACGTTTTATTGGAGTTCTAAGTTGACAAAATCAAGAATGTTCACAGTTTCGTCAAATTTATTTGTCTAGGATACTGTATTTTGGGCTTTAGAGTACTTTTGATATTAATTTATCATCTAACCTGTAAAATAATCTGATCATTTTTATTCCATCCAAAATTTCAACAAAGTCCAAACTTTTTATGAAATTTTTATTCTTAAAATAACTTTCTAACTAATATTTTCGGCGGGAAAAATGAGGAAGTCTTCGTACGACATGGCCTGACTATTTTTTACACTACATGAAGAATTATCGGAGATATCGCAATGAATGACATCATTTGTATACGTCGCAGTAGGGTGGTGTCAGAATGATTAGCATCCGAGTTGTATTCCTTGGCGCGGCAATACTCTCATATCTAATAATCTACTCTTGCTCCGCACGCTTGTTCCTATAGTAGCGTGAACGCGTCATTTTCCTCTATTTGAACACGGTGCCTATGGTGGTTCTAATTATGCAAATTTTTATATTCCCAGAGGTAGCAGAAATTGCTTTGTAAACTCAAAATCCGTGGAACGCGGTGGTTAGAATTGGTTGAACTTAATTCACAAAATGACAAAAGTTATTGTTGTATGCGCTAAGGAATAGTAAAATATCCTCAGGAATTTCAAGGGCAAATGACTAGGAATAAGTAGAAATCAGTGGGGAACACCTCTAGACTCTACAGATCTATATTTTGTCTGTCTGGCACCAGTTTTGCTTTTCTTTGTGTTATCGAAATGGATAATTTCATAAGTAGTAAGTATGTAGATATGATGCTCATTTACGGAGAATGTAGCCAGAATACTCTCCGGTCGCTCGAAGACTTTATATGCTGACATTGGGCGTCGTTGTTTAGTGAAAATTGGAGGCATCGTTTTGAGGAAAAAGGTGCTCACTCTGAGTTATTATGTTTCGTAAAATCCGCATACTACAGTAGGCCGTAGTACTACATTATGAAAACATGTGAATAGGCTTTGATCTCACATTGAGATACAGTACCCCTGCCAATTACTGAGATAATTGTAAGCCAGGTGGTGAATGACACAAAAATGAAATAAAAGTGCAATTAGAATTATTTGTTAAATTTCCTTGTGCAAACAATTGTATCGACTAAACCTAATGGCCCAGTTAATATAATCCGCTTAGCGTACAGAATATCGGCCGGCAATAAAACCAGCTAATTTAAAATTTGACGGTAGCGCGCCGACCGGTAAATTTTATGATAAAATCCGTTATTATGTTTGCACATCGCCCGTTTTACTCGCCATTTGCTGGCGGTTTATTTGGCCAACATTACCTGTGCGCGCACGTTCGCCGAAGGGTTGCCGCTGTATACATGTGTCGGCATTATTTTAATGCGACGCGAAAGAGGCACTTTTCCGCCTCATTTTCGCATTTAATATCCACTGTGCATATTTATTTACGAAGGAAATTATCATAGAGTTTGGCCATTCGCCGCGCGGAGCGCAAATATTTGCCGGGATGGTAATTTGGCCTTTTACACACACACCCCGAAGGCCGGTATCGCCGACGCGCACGCTGTTTACCCACGCCAGCCTTAAATGACTGCACCACTCGATATTGCATAAATGATATACTAGCAGTAATTTGCCTATGCCGACCACAGAAGGCAAGAAGTTATATTGGGAAGATGAAGGGATTAATGCGACTGCCTTGGAAGGCCTGAATTGTTAACGGTAGTATTTACTATTAGCTGGATTACCGCACGAATTTTGCGCGCATCTCCTTTACAGTATTTCAGCGGTTATTTACAATAAAAAGCAGGAAAATGGTTGAGACTTTGAGGTAAAAGGTCAATTTATGGATAGGGTGGGTACTATTTTCGAGTATCAAAAACAAATGTGACATATAAACTAATAAGTTTGGTCTGGACGAAACAGAAGTCAGGAGTTTTATGGGAACCACACAGTGCATCTCAAATAGATAGAAACAACTCCAACATGAATCAATATAATTTAGGAGACTGGAGATTCCATTAGAATCAGAATCATCGATATTTACAGAGATAAATATAATTGACCAATAAACATAAATCTAACCAGTATTTTGTTGCTTTTGTGGCACTAGACTGAGTAGACCTTGAAGTTGGATCATCGGACGTCAGTCCAACAACGCATCGTAACAACGTCTGGAAGCTGCATATTAAAATCACAATGGGAACGTAAGTATGTAGTGTGGTATGTTGCGACAGTTCTTTTAGAAGAAAATGTCTGCTAAAACTGTTTTTTTTTGCTAAAATCACAAACAAAATCACTAAAAATCAGTACTGTAGATTTGTACGAATGAAAACTTTCACGATTTCGGGTAAGAGTAGGTAAAAGTTTAAGGTAATCTTCGAAATCCGTTTAAAGAGCAAAATAGTAAAATAAATAGAATTAGACATAAAGTTTTTCGAAAACCGTAACTAGCGTAAGTAGCGGCGGGTACAAGGGATGCTGCTCCGGCGCATACGGGGCCACGTTTTTTAGGATCTTTAAACATTCATCCAAGGTGTACTCCAGTGAAATTAGTGAAATAGAGCAATTAATTTTTACATCTTTGATTGGGCATTACAAATAACTATATCGATATCGTGTCTGCGTCGAGTTATTCACGGTCAACAGGTCAAAGATAACTGAATTGGATATTTAAAAATATATCCGACTTTCTTGTGATCGGATGACAATGAGCGGCATCACGAAAATGCTAGATATTTTAATTCTCTACAAAAAAATGTGTATTGTTTAAGTACGAGTTGGCGTTTTCACGTTAAGGCACGTAAGGACAACAACGTTGTGACTGATCCATTCCGCGTCCCAAGTATTTGAAGACATGATTGAGGATCATATTTAATAAACTAAGAAAAAGAATAGCATGCAGTAGCATCAGAAGGTTAGGAAGTTTAAAAAATATAAGTTTAAACTTATATAATACCGAGATCGGTATTTTTGCAATGCAATGCAATTGGAAATGCGATTAAAGTTCTGGAACTATGTATATAAATGTACGCTATTAAATAAGGGGTAGTAGTTTTAGGAAAATCCCATTAAAAACAAGGCAGCATTTATATAAAATACATTTTCACAAACATATCGAAAACCGCCAGGTTTTGTCTATATATTTATTGGATATTTTAACATTAAATATGTGATTGTTGCTTGATGAAGATGATGAATCTAAACTTTATTGTCGTGTGACTGGTAACCAGCAATATAATATAACACATTCACACGCGTGTTTGTCCATTTTATAAATCTTTTTTTTTTTTAATTTTTTTCTTTCTATACGTTGGCGAGAGATAGGATAACATTGTTAGATCTTTTACTCTTCCCCAATAAATATCTTATGCATCTTTTCTCGCACAAGCTACCGTTCTTATCTAATGAAAAGCTTCACCCACACGAAAGAGTATCACGGCACACATTGATAACATGGTGTCACCTTCCGAGTTTTGAAAATGTGCAATTACAAATGTACCTTTACTGCTGATCTGACTACCCATAACTCGACCATCGTTTAGTCGATAAACGTTGATGAACTGAAAGAAATATTGATTTAAAACTGTGTTGATTACATGAGTGATAGCGTGTAGTGTTGATTATCCAAATTATGACGTATAAATTGTGACATGTGACATAAATAATGCCTTCTAACGGCATTATTGCTTCCTTCGTGGGGCCATGTGTGTACAGACTATATCAAAGATACCATAAAAGATGTATTGGTTATTTTTATATTTTTTGTTTCATTTACCAAATCGATGGAGTTTTTAATTTAATAGTGTGGTTTTAACTGTAATCTTTTTGTAATTATGTTGTTAAGATTGCCAGCAAGTATCTATGCTATAGTGGCACCTTTTAGATAAAAGGGGGAATGTCACAAAAAGAAATCGATCGTTCTACTTTTTAAAATAAAACTAAATACCTACCCTTTTTTATGTGGTATATTCTCTTTAATTAATTATTGATAGTTCACGAGTATGACAGAATGGAAACTTTTGTACACCTTTGAATAAGTACTTACAGAAGTTATGCTGAATTTCAGCACACAAACAATGTGGGTATTACACAAGACAGTTCGTAGCCTTCTGATGGAGATATTTTGGAAATAACTTCGTTTTTTACTGCATGCCAATGTTTTTCTTATTATCTAGGGCCTTGTTGCCCTTACGTGCTCTTGACGCTTTTCCAGGCGTATAACATGAAAATCCCAAGTCGTAAACTATGCAGACATATTTTCAGAGAATTTAAACTCATAGTTAGGCTACTGGCTAAACGTAAGATGACGGTTCCGGCTTCGGATTCAGCATAAATCCATCTAAAATACCTATGACTTTACATATCATCACAAAATCCATCAATTTCCATCAAAATCAAAGTTACTTATTAAATGTTTTGCTATTTCCAACTGTGCCTTTCCCGGAAATTTAGTAAGTAATTACTGCAAGGCCATATAATTTGAACATGTACCTATAATTGTCCTATAATTCTAATTATACAATTCGAAGATTCAAGTCAACAATTCAAGTCTACAATTTAGATAAATAACCACCCCAATGAAATGGAGTCTTTTATCCCTAAAATATTCAAAAGCTTGCAGCAGAATTAAATAACATAAACAGAAACAACAATCGAAAAAGTTATAGCAGATTATTCCTTACATTATTTAAAATAAAAATAACTGGTGGACAATCAATATGAATAATCAATATTCGAGTTCGTTCTATAATCAGTTAATTAATTCCAATAATTCCACTTGTATCGAGATCAATGATCTTCGTGCGGCTGCCAGACGGTTCACTTATTTATTACGCTGTGCACAATAAGAGCGTTTAGCTGAATTAATTTTTGTTGTAATGTATTCCGCGCGTGGACCGCCTAACTTGATTCATGGTACTTATTATAGTCACGCTCCTCTCGTGCATTGTTATCTGGGTGGCACAATATGCGTGTCATTATTTCTGAGAAACTTGCACATGCTAGATAAGCCTCGGTCCCCTTGGCTCCCGTCGCGAATAGCATAGAGCTAACATATAGCCTGCCCGTCGATCTAACAATATTCGTAAAGAACAGCCCTACTGCTACCGGGGAAACGCAATTTGTCAACGGACAAAGAATGGTTAAGTAAATTTTGCTTCTTTCGCCTGGGGAGAAAAAATAAGTTTCAAGGGAAAAAGTACAGTGATTTAATGTGTGCTGTAAGAAAATTAATGATAGGCATAACACCTCGTCTGATGGCCCGACAATGTAGGAATTAGACGGTATTTAAGTGATATCCATTGGTTAAACTAATTTTTCGTAATATGGTAATATGTTGAGAGCAAGATAAAACAATTTTGTCGGCAACTGAATGAATTGAACTGTAAACATGATAACAATTAAATCGAAAATGAATAATTATTTTCCATTAAATGCAAATAAAGGATTTATGTTTCTAGCATTTTTTTATAAAACGATAAATGTTTTGTTCATGGTGTAAAATAGAAGTTAATGTTTTGCTTTACGGACTAGAATGCCGTAAAATCAGTGATGTCAAATTACGGTAAGTATTTTTTTGCGTGAATTACCGTTGAAATTATTAATTTCAAATATTAAATTCCACGTAATTAAAGATTAAAATTGGTACAGCGTAAAATGTAACTTACGCTGGTTAAATTATCGGGTAAAAATGGTAAATTAAACCCGTGTTAACACCGATCACTGTTGTACTATAGTAGATAACTACTGTGCGATTTAAACGTGCATGATTTAAATAGATATGTGGATTAAAATAATAAATATTGTGTATTAAAAAAATATGCTCAATACCTATTGAGCATTCAATAAATATGAATATGTTACATAAAAAATTAATGCGCATTATTTTATTCATGTTGTGCCCTAGAATAAGTATCTTGTGCATTCAAATAATAAATATAAGATGATTTATATGTTAATGATAGCGTGTATTTTTAATGATATACTTACTAATTAATTCAAATAACTCACCCTACATGATATGTTAAATAAATATTCAATTCTTTTCGACTTATGATTTTTTTTAAATGGCAACCCCATATTTTGATATGTTTATATTGATAAATCTCTTAATTATTTTAAAGGTAGTTTACAAGATCTATGGCCTTCCATAAGAACATTTTCCAGGTCAAAATTAGGGTAGGTAGTATAAAGAACTTGTCTATGAAATGCGAAAAATCGTTGTCGATTGATATATTTGCGCTGAATACAAATCTGCGCTTAAGGATTCAAATTAAGATTCATTTTGATGTTTCGAAGACTGGTAGTAAAAATTTGTAAAAATTCGCAATATTGCAATTTTTGCATTTTTCCGCACTTTTTTTAAAAAGTTAGCGTGATAGAAAATTAAATTATTTTCAGGGCAATTAATTCTACCCAAAACGCAATTTCATATTCAGTTTACAAAATTCATTTCCATAAACATCCGTATCATCCATAAACAATATATTCTTTCTCCCGACAAGTTTCTCGTGTAAGGTCATAAATTTGCCGATGCCATTCACTCAATGAAATGAGTCAGAAAAAAAGTCTGGCAGACTTTCTGTCAGAAAAGAAGCGTTGCCATTTAAAAAAGGGTCGATAAAGTCATAACTCAGTAACAATTGACGGTCGGAAATTAAAGTTTTCACAAATATGTGTATTATAAATTTATAAAAATCGACGATTTCGAAGATTTTTTAGAATGACAAAACGTCTTAGAGATTTAGACCCATGGTTTCATACTTTACGCGCTCACTGTATCTGCGCTACATGTTGCAGAACTTAATTCATAATATATTTTTCTATGGCGCATTATAATTTTCGCATGGTACAATTTAGATTATTAAATGCACTTAATATTTTCAAATGCTGGCGAAAATGCAAATGAAAATATATGTTTTTAATAAACAAGTATTTTTCAAGTTGCTCATTAAATTTTTATGAAGGTAACGTTTGTATTGCACATTTATTTATTTAAGTGTACAACGATATTATGAAAGGATCATTCAAATATATAAATGCACAATTATTTATTCTGTTGTACATTTCATATATATTTCAAATACTTTTTGTGTTGGACAAATATTTGCGGTATTGGTCAATTATTTTATCAAATGCTTACAATAAATGCACGCTGTATTTTATATATTGCGCATATAATTTGTACTGGATAGCTAGCTATCTCTAGAGATGTTAAATTACGGTTATATTTTTTTTCGGTAAATTACCACTGAACAAAGAATTATTAATTTCAAATATTCATATACATACCATGTAATTAAAAAATCAAAATAATGAATTATAATCTTAAGTTACCGGGTAACTTAAAATTTAAAATGATGGATTACAGATGACAAACTTCTTCTTCTTCTGATTTAATAGCAGTAATAAAATGAAAACAAAGAACTAATATTAACAACTAATATTAATTGTGATGAAGTTTTGAGATATTGTACTTTTATGTATTTTCGGAACGTCATATTTTTTTACTTAACGTCTTCGAATAGGAGTTTGGAAACCAGAACCGGAAACAACATAGTTCCATTGATAAATAAACTATTTGCTTATTATTATTATTATTTGATAATTGATCATAATTTTAATTTTTAGGAAATGCAAAGAAACTGAAGGAATTGTAGGCATAATACCGAACAATACATTTAGCAGGTCATACCATCTGTGTGAGAATTATACTGTTTTATAATTCTTCAGTAGTTTAATATAGTATTGTTAAGCGTTATGTTTGTAGCACAAATATTGGTAAAATCACTTATTTATTGACAGCGTTTCTTAAAAACTAGGATCAATATGCGGTTCTGTCTGGACTTCTGGAAAAGACATGTATCGGAATGTTGAGATTTGTCCAGCAATCTGTCTGATTTTAATGGCGTGAGTAATGTGTGTGACATTGGAAACTCTTTTGAGCGCATAGAATTAGATTTGTGTATGTTCTAATGGTAAATGCACCGCAATCAATAGTGACAGAATTATCCATTAATTATGTAACCTTGTATTTAAAGCGATGTAACCGATAGCTTCGATTAAATTCTATCAAATTACAATAAAATTGATACACGTAGGAGATACAATTTCACAAAACAACTTTAACTTTGAAAAAACTTTACATAATCTAAGTTCACCGCCGTAACGATATCACGTTACGCTCAAACTAGATGTATCACCCGTCTAGTCAAATCATCATCACGATAATAAATAAGTTTATGCTAACGGAATTTTCCGGAAGACGGCATGAGGATCGCTTCGCAAAAAGGCGGTGTCTTGTAGCTGAAATAGCTTCTAGATAGTATATTGTGTTACATTTTTGTAGCATAAGGAACACTGTCTTATCTAACAGAAATTGCTAAGAATATAAAAAGCCAAAAGCTTGTGTAATATACAGTAATTAAAATTTCTAATAATAGTTAATATTAGATAACTGTAAATTATTTTTGTGGTATATACTTTTCTAACATCCTTGGGGATGTAATAAAATAGACGGGAACTTGTCCGTTCCCGTCTATTTTTATTCTAGTAATTCGAGTTCCAGCTTCTAGATCAGTGGTTCTTAACCGGTGCAAACCACTCTAACTTCAACAAAACTAACAATTAGAGTATATTATAATACAAGAAGACACCCAAAATAAGAGATTGAGCAGGGCAGAAAGACCTAGGTATCCCGTTCGAACACGAAATTAAATTTATTAAATGAAACTAATTGTGTAATAAACCTGTATAAAGCTGGATGTTGGAATAAAGACTATCACTACTACTATAATACAAGTTTTAGAAGACAAAAATTGGCGCACGAGTTGTTTTGTTATATACTATTTTTTCTACCTCGCGACATTATATTTACATAAATTTCGAAAAATGCGGTTGTTATATTACAATTTAAAGTAATTTTGTATTCAACAGTTGGTAGTTAGTGTAAAATTCACAACTACGACTGACGCGAACCAATAGCGATTGAGATGTCAGCCTTATTTGACAGTTGACGTCAATATCATAAATATTGGAAAATCAAAAGTTACTAAAAGTTTGTGATCTAGTGTTTTCATAACGACACCGAAACCGGTTTCGTTATGAGTTTATAACGAACTCAAAGTAGAAAACAAATATTTACAATTTTCAAGTAGTAATAAATATGAATAAAATAAATAAAGAATTTAGAACATATTACAGTTAAAATAACAATGGGTATAGCTCTGGTACACATGCCACATAAAAAGTTTTGAAAATATGTAATCATTTCGGAATATATTTCCTAAAATAAAGATAATAAATATGATTTTTTTGATAATATATATTTTTGCCCTCATCTACATATCATCCACATGTTATGTGTGGATTTATTAAGCCTTAGATTAGTATAAAGTTGTATTAAAAATGACCTTATCAAAACTACTTGAGTAGGTGGTACGTAACTGTTAATATAAACAATCTAGCCAAATTACCTAAATATTTGTCAAACTAAGGTTTTGAAAGTTATATTTAAATTTATATTACCGCGAACATGTCAGATGCTTGGAGGAACTATCACAATATACCAAATAGGTATTAGAAGAAAATCTGTAAAAAGTATTATGTGGATTTTATTTCGTTACTTAAATTGATTTACTTTTTATTGTTGTAATGGGTATTGATTATGTTATTTTTTCGTTTTCGCATGGTTTGATATGTATTTTATCTTTTTTTTTTCTTTGTTTGTCAACATTTCAAACGGCTGTAACTTCTTAAGGAATAGAAAAACATAAAGACCATATAAAACATTATACTCACAATGATATTTGATTTCCAAAAATTAATTCTGCTGAAAAATGGTAGACTATTAATATATTTACATATTTTCTAATTAATGTTATTTCGTAACTGTTATTTAATAATCGTTTTAATTTTGAGTAAAAGTTATGTCAATGTTTTTGGTGCTCCGCGAATTTTTCGTATGATCAAAAGTGCTCCCTGACTTAAAAAAGGTTAAGAACCACTGTTCTAGATACTTCCTACTACTTCGTTAAAAATGCAATGCAAGAGCAAACTTCATGGTTGACCCAATCCTTAATCACTTAAAACGCCTCATCAGAATAAAATTCAGGTCGTCCTGTAATTTAGACAAATTTTACTGCGCGCCGTCGTCCCAATCCTGAATAATTGATCCCAAACAAGGAAATGCACCGCTACCTGAGCTAGCTAGAAAGAACTGCGAAAGAAACCTTCATTACATCTGTGCGATAAATAATTCATTTTTAATCAACATAAAGCGAGGGTTCGTAGGTTACCGTAGGTCTAGTTGCGTCCTGTATGTCTAATGGATTAAAAACATTCCTAGGACAACTAAACACTATCCACTAACATCTTGTGCTGATCTTGCTAACCGTTACATTGAATATTCGTACCATTTCAGTCAAGTTAATTATACGCATACGCTATAATATAAGTAAGCAATGTTATGAAAACCACCTCATGTTAAGGGGGAATTCCGGGTTTTTCCTCTAAAATTAATAATGGATTCCAAATTTGGCACAAATCGTTATTGGCTCTTCAAGTATAAACAAAAAAAATAAATCACGCTCACTTAAATTTCTTATAAGAGTTGAATCACTTGAAAATTTCTCATTCTTGCGATATCTAATGTCAAATATCTCTGATAAATAAAAACATTCTTGTGTGTTGCACCGTGTTTGGAGTAACATGCCCTCAAACATGAGAAGAAGCGGTTAATCAATGCTTACTAATAAATAGGATAATTCCGTTCTGAAGTTGGAAAAGCACAATTATTTAAATTTATTACATTCTATTACAATGTTATTAACTTTATTCAGCTTACAATAATTACAATAGAATAATTACTAATAATTAATTAATAATAATTGTACACACACATATTTCTAAATATGAATATACATATAATATCAGCAAGAATATGTTATATTACTGGTTCTATAAAAATATAATGTAAATAAATAAACAGTTCCAGTAGGCTTAGATGCTTTCAATATGTTACTGTTGGCCACTACTGGACTGTCCCCACCGCTCTCTTAGTTGTGAGCTTGTCTAACACGCTAACTAATGAGCTGAGCCAGTTGTACGTGACTGTTTTCAGAAACATTTAACTGATTATATAAAATAAAATGTGTTAAGCATATCAAAACTTATATATTTCTCTGATGGTGCAGCAAGTCAATACAAGAACAAAAAGAAATTTGCAAAATTATCGTATCATAAAAAGGATTTTGGGTTAGATGCAGAATAGCTTTTTTTTTGGATCTGCAAATGGAAAAAACGCATGCGACGGTATAGCAGGGACAACGAAGCGACTAGTGGCTAAAGATTTCAGAGATCCAAACAGATAAAAGGAACTAGAAGAATTCTCTCCTCAACCAACAGAAGGTGTAATAAGATGTTACATGATATCAACTTCAGAAACGTATGAAGATAACTTAGTTTTAAGTCTCTTTTGTAAAAAATGACTTAATTGTTATGAATAGTATGCTTTGTTTTGTATTTACTGAGAATTTGTAATTAAATTTGTTTTACCGTCATGTGATTTTGCTCTCATTTTAAAGGGCTGTTATTCCAAACACAGTGCAATACACAAGAATGTTTTTATTTGTTATTAAACCTTATGGAGAGATGAATTAATTTTTAATGTTTCAGATTTTTTGTCCTGGTCCCATCTGAGATATTTGACATTAAACATCGTAAAAATAAGATATTTTGAAATTTCAATAGTTTGACATCAATAGGGAGAAGGACTAAGAAAGCTATTTTTTTTATTATAAGCGCTATGCATACAAGGTTATAACTAAAAAATATTGAATGAACAAAAAAGGACCCCTTCATATCTAAAAAAAATCATGAAAACGCCTGCTAATGGACTATCGTAAGTAAACTTTAAGATATTTTTTTAAACAGAAAATAAGAGTAAACTCTATGCATTATATACCTAGCAGAGAGCTTGGAATGTGCTTAATCGCGTGGTTTTTATTTCAACTCTCTATGACAAGAACAAACAAAGTTATTTCGTTTAGCGCAAACACATGCGACCATTGTCAAAAATGTCTGATTCGCCAAAACTGGTCACAAAACACAAAACTGGTCGCCATTTCTGAACTGAATAAAATAATAAAAAAAAAAAAATGTTTTGCAATCCCAGAAAATAAGCAAATTCAATAAAAAAACTATTTTTTTCTAAAATGGTCAAGCGACCAACTTATCGTTTTCTGGACCATTTCAGATAGATTGACCCAAATCCCTTTAATTCCCGAAATCAAATGCAACAATCTACAGTAACTATGTTGACGCAAGATGTAATTTACTCGAGATAAACAAAAGCAAAACACGCTCCAATTAAAACAATTAGCGAACACGACTACAACAACCGTTACGAACGATATTTGTTCCATTTTGTGTCCGATTTGTCCTCCGTTCTCTTTTTTGCACTTTCGCTCTACCACCATCGTATCTGATAACTGTTGAAGTATTATCATCACAAACTCTCCGTCACCATTAACGACCTTAATTAGCTACTATCCGGTTCCATTCTCTTCAGTAAAACAAAATCTAATTAAATCTGCAACGTTGCGACGGTGAACGCATGCGCCCCCTCCCGTACTATCACGGAATAACTAGTTTGTTTTATGCAGTGTCACTGATCTGCCTGAATAATAAAACGATTCAATCGGCGGGTTGAACAGGGGATGGCAACGCCACCCCTGGCCGTTAATTAGGCAAAAACAGACACTATTTCTGACACCGGGCATGTCCGTGAATTAAATTCACGCTTTAACTAGTTTTAGTTCAATTTCGAACACAATATGTTACCGTCTCTCGTCCGGTACTTTATGTTTAAATTATTGCCCGTCCGGTGAAATGTTGCCGTTGCTCGAATCGCCATATTGTTTGAATTGTAATTTCGCCACTCTCCGAATAATTGGTATTTTATGGTACTTTACTGCAAGTTTTCGCAGTTTTCCGCTGTGGATCTAGCTAGATAAATTTGGCAGTGTTGAATGAATTTCAGGGAAGTACGTATTTTAAACGGGGAATATATATATATCGGCCCGACAAGTTAGGTATTCTCAACGCCAAATCGTGCACGACAAAATATGTATTTAGCACGACAAATTTAGTATTCCCCACGACAATTAACACGACAGATTATGTGTTCAGCACGACAAATTAGGGATTTTTAACGACAGTTTAATTGACAAGCATGACAGATTATGTAATGTTACTTTTTAAGCTGTTTGCGACAAGTATTGGTTATATTGATTTGATTTTTGAGATTTAATGATGTAATTTTGGTTTTTATATAACTTAATTAATTGTGGGGTATGCAAAACTTTTATAAAATCACAAAGGAAATTTATAATATTGTGTTTATATAAAGAAAACAAATCAACAATAATTTAAGTACAATAAATATATATCCGTACATTCTATAAAAAAGTAAACAGATATTTGAATTTTTGTCTTGAATTATTGTGTATTTGAATATTTTTATCTTTTGATTTACTAGAACCTGTGTAATATTTAGTACCTACTTCAAGAACTTTTTTGTTTAATAGTAGCCATTGAGTTGCTTCGGTCCAGTTATTTAATGAAGTTATGAAGTTATTTACATTTTCTGTCGTTAAAACACATATTTTGTCGTTCAAATGTCGTTGAGGTACCGAAATTTGTCGTGCGAACCCCTAATTTGTCGGACCGAAAATGCCACGCAATTTAAACTTTCTACTCATGATTATAATAAAGACACGAACCAGTAAATACAATAAAAACTTGTATATTATACTGTGGTGTCACCACCGTAGTTTGTGTAGGTCGACGTTGGTTTGAGACAAGGCCACATATACCGGTCTGGTTATGCGGTAGTAGCGTCATATGAGAGCGAAAGGAGCGTTCGTTCCCATGTTGTCATTTTCAAACCTTTTACAATTAAACCGTTCGTGTAGTTGGTAATAAACAATAATAATAAAATAAATGCATACCGGTATATGTGTATCGTGGTTCAAACGCAAAAGATGCGTCCTTTGAAATTCTATTATTATTATTTCTATTACGCCCCATTTAACCAGAAGATCTAGACAAAAGCCACTGACTCGCGTGCCAAGACTTGTGTTCCATCAAATAGGTAAAAACACTTGCTTGTGAATGTTGCTGTCATTAATCTCTCCAAAACGCCGCAGTCAGTACGGTTGTCATGGATATCAAAACAACACACGATGTTATACACAAGCATTTCTCAAAGGGGGTCCGCGGATCCCTAGGAGCGGAGCGAGCCTATGAGACTGCCGTGAGCGGGAGAAGGTTAAGAACCGCTGCTATAGACGATGTAAGTCGTTAATTGTGTTTTAAATCAGTGATTTAGTTAGTAAAAATATATTCAGAAGGAAAACCGTTATACAAAATAATAATTGAACAGCGTAGTTATTCCTCAGTATGCTTTTATTAATCGCATATTATTATAACACTCTCGAAAACTTTGGATTTGAAAGCGATTTTTATTGTAATTATACACCCAGAAGGCAATATGTTATACAACATAATAATTTAAAATCGTCGTTCGCCCTTAGTATGCTTTTAGTAATACCTTATGAAAATAAAATTCTTGAAAACTATAGCTACAAGAAACATCATAATAGTTATCTTGCAAAGTTTATACGCACTTCTAGTAAAATTTTTTTCTTGTTCTAGCTGAAACGGGTTTGGAAATAGAGGAAAGGGTATGGGTTTATGAGATACGTTTTTAGGAAAATCTCCAAAAATACGTAAAATAATTTCGTTCTGACTACTAGGAATTTTCAATTTGTACAGTATGTCCTTAGATGGACGTAAGTAGGTATACAAACGTATAATTGACAAAAATTTAATTTTTTCCAGAAGTTTATTTTTATGTTTTGGGTGCTCCAAAAAGTCTATACGCAAAGTTAGAATATTTATTGATCCTTCAGGGCCGAAAAACAAGAAATTCTGGGATATGCTCATTTTGACTAAACTGCCATTTTTTACATTTAATTTAAAAATGTCTTAGAAAATAGGCATTTTTTGACAAATTACGAATCGTATTAAATGTAATTTTAAGCTCACATTTCAAATTGGAACAAGCAATCCACCATTTTTTACCAGATTAAAGGTAAAAAATGTACAATTTTCCGTTTTATGGATTCTTTCTTTTACTGTAAACGTAGATTGTGTCTCAGTTAATACTGGCTGTACACAATATAAACACTATAAATAAGAACAAAAGATAAAATAATAAAATTGATATAAAATATTCAGATTTGGTATCTGAGCATTAAATGAAATTAAAACAATTGTTTCTATGAAAAGTTACATTATTTCTGAAAAACTGATACTTTAGTATTAAACAATTAATGAAGTTATCCAACTACCATGTACATGTGTTAAATCAATATTATTCAGACTCTGGCTGTGGCGTTTCTAGGACATACAAAACTCTTTATGAGTAATGACGTTTAATCGAGAAATTAAAATGTTGGTCCATTATAATAGATATAGTTAGCTCCATCTGGGGAGACACTTAATACTGTAAATGCGAGTTAGATTGTTTTATATCTGTGCCAAATTTCAGGATATTGAATATACTGCATACCTATTACCTGTTTTTTTTATTCAGTGCAGAGAAATTGAACTGTGGTAGACGTACAAGTCAGATAGACGAGAGAGGTTTCGTTTTTTACTTTAAAGTATGAAACCCTCAAATATTATACCGTAAAAAATAATACTATATAATAGAATTAAGTACCTAAGCTTAAAAAATGTTTAACCAGTAAAACCATTGCAGCCATGAAGCGAATAATTATGTGAATTGATGTAAAACAAATTGACAGTATAAGTCTGAAATCAAAGTTGCATATTGAACAGCAAAGCTACGAAGACAAAAACCAGTAGTGACGCTGTGAAGTGGTATTCCGGTACTGTCAAACGCAAACCCAAAATAAATGTGTAAGCAGCCGGAAAAAAAAAATTGTTGGCCCACTTTAGATAATTATCACATGATTTGTTAGAGGATACAAATTATTAAAAAAGGGACAAAAAATCTCACTTTAGGGCAAATATTGGTAAAAAAAAATGTGAAAATGTTTGTAACATCTTAAAATCTTGAAGACATATTGTAACATATTAATTTTAGTTTCCAGTTGTCTTGAAGTAGCTAGTTTGACAGTTCAAATAAACTAAAGAAGACGTAGCAAGATGTAGTTTTTACGAAGATGTACCAGAAGTATTCAAAGCAATCATTCAAAATGAAAATACAGTTTTAATCACACAATCTGCGCACCCGCACACGTGGAAAATGGTAGAGCTTAGAAATGTCTCGTGCGTTTCAATTCAGAAGTAACTCAAGCAAAAGAAACAGTAGATCGGACAGCGCCGCATAACGAGTGAAATGGCGCTTTATCAAGCGGCTTTCTTGGCTGCTTTTAAAATCGCCGTCGCACACATGAGCCCGCTATCCATTTATAATTCATAATTGTGCGGCTGGTAATTCCGCCTAGACCCAGATCCGTGGCGATAGCGAGATTATCGCCAAGCGCCACGGGAGAAAGACGGCGATTAAATTTATTAATGAAAAATAACGTGCATATCCCGCCGTACATATATTTATGAGCGGTCGTGTAGTTGCGTGCCTGCGTGATAACCGTTGCGTTTTTGCCTGCCGCGTCGCGCGTCGATCATATATTTCGAGTAAAATAATTATTAATCTAGTGCTCGGGGGCGTGCTTTCACTTAATCCTGTCCGCTGCATTGGTCCCGTGGCGATTGCGAAACAAATGAATTGGATAATAAAAATGTGTAGCTACGCATGCTAACCGAATACATGTGGATTGTGGAATTAGCATTACGTAGATAGAAATCAAATGTAAATTTCTGCAAAAAAGTAAGCTGCAAAATTGGTTTACGTACTGTTGCAGCTAAATGTTAGGTAATTCCCATCCGTAAACCTAGTTCAGGCTAAGGAAAACATCGGACCAGATATATAACTGTTGTTGACAACTCATACAAAAATATCATTATTTCATTGTTGTCATTGTCCAGTTACCAGAACACTTTCCATAAACGGACAAAATGTTGAAACCATGAGTGTCCGCTTTCGAAGCTTTCACAGCAATAAAAAATACAAATAAAATTAAAAAAATTGAGAAAAATGTGCATGTAAATTATATTTACGTGCTGGTCAACTAAAGAACTTTATTTTTTTTGTGGGTAAACTTTTAATTAATGTTTTTGATAATTTCGATATAACTTCACATATACCTTGTTGAATGTCTTATACATAAGAATTCCTTACATGGACCCAATGGGAGTAATATAATACCACATTTAGAGAGAAAAAATGTCCCTGATGAAACATGTCAACAGAATGACAAACCAAAGCCAAACAAACAGTTTACGCGGTAAAATACGCTTTTACATCCCTGGTCATGTGTCATTGGAATCAGAGCAAACTACCATATTACAACAAGGTTTAAATTTGCTTCGCATATCAGAATAGTTATTTACCCAACCAGTATAATAAAAAGATCGATTAATGATCGAGACTATTTAACGCACGAGCGATTAGCGAGTGAAATATTATCAAAGAATTTTAAATTGATCATAATTATTAAATATCCGTCTTATTGGTTTTTATTTGTTGATTTCACCTACTGTAAAGTTCTTCCAGCTCTTCATAAGTCGGAGTAAGCTATTAGATTATTAATAAATACGATCATGATGTTATTCGTCACGATATCTTTTAAAGTAAGTAAATTAATAACAGTATCATATGTACTGGAAATTTGACTAGTATACAGTGTGGTCATGTTAACTTGTACAATTTTAACCTAAATATAGAGTCCCTTATATTAATTTTGTCGGACTCAAAGTTGAAGAAGCACTGATATTTTCATTCGGAACTTTCCAAACCCAATTGTATTATCTGTATATGTTTTTGAACATTTGATACTGGGTGTATCATTTTTTGTAGGTATATCTTATTAATCAAGGATGTTTTATATGAAAATTGATACAGCCTCTGGAGGATCGCTCAATGTCATTCATTATTGACAGTAATTATATTTTCTTCACACATTCGAGAAAAACTTACTATATCAGTTTAGATATAATATCATGCTTACATAATTACTTTTCTCATGCACTTCAGAAGATGTTTATGTTTGTTTATTTTTTATTTCGTGTGGCGGATCTCGCTCTATATTTTCTCATTTCTTACTGTTGAACTATAGAAGAATCAAAACTTTCGCTGATGCACAATGTATTAGAACACTGTTATTTTTATGGTAAGATGGAAGAACAATTACTATTAATTGAATCTCGCCATAGGATTGTTTCACCTTTGTTATTCGCATAGTTACTGCATTGTAATGTTATTTTCTGTATTCTTGAAATGATGCAAAAAACAGATATTTTAATTTTACATAAACTCAATCATCAAAGAAATACATTGTGACCTCAACTTTTACGAAAATTTTACATTATAGGAAACACTGTATTTGTATTCAGCGCAAAAAAATGTATCGAAAACGCCAATGCGCTCTCCATTCCTTTCCGTCTATCAATATTTTACAATTTTCAGTTATTTTACATTAATCCGTTATACGAATTTTTATTAGACATTATACATTACTATCATATCAGTAAAATAGACTAAATGAGCCCTGATTAGTAATGTATGCAAATTCTAAAATAACTGCCCAAATGCATTTAGTAGTTATCCCTCATTAAATAAATTCAAGTTATGTGTACGTCATCCGATAACTGTCCAGGAGATTGAATTAATCAGATAATTGATAATACGTTACCAATCGCATAAGATCAACCCAAGTCCGAGATTAGATTTGCATAATTTGCATAAATTGTAAACTAAATGTCCAATTGCACTTACTATCAATTAGAATAGTGACATTGCGTTACTGGCATAACAGTATATCTATTTAGCGCATATGCCAAGTAGATAAATTCCATCTAAAAAGAATAATATTTTGTTATTGTAATAAGTAATTATAATTGTTTTATAGTTAAGTATATTGGCAACGGAATAGCAATTCAATGACCGAATTCTGATGCGAGGCAAGGATTGCCATTGGGTTGGCGATGAGCCTCGGCGTGATTAAGTGGCCGCAAATTGAAAACCAATAGCCACCACATTGGAAATAACCGACGTGCCAGGTTCCATCTGATGGACGCAACCAGACAGAGTGTATGTGACATTAACAAACTATGACTCCGGCATTCGATGGAAATTTATTTGGCTGTGTCGATTTTGTTATTAAAACCTGCCGTATATTGCCAATCACTGTTTCACAAAAAGTTCATATTATAATTTACGATTAACCAAATAATCTTTATTGTCATTTCTTGCTTATTTATATGCATCATATACTTTGGATGTGTCAATAAACATAATTAAGCAGCTTGTAATGTTATAAACGTAACTATTATTATAACAAGTTCAAATTTGGATTCAAATTGAGTTAGAGAAATGTGGAAACCTGTGACGTTAATGATCCTACAATATATTCCATCGCTAAAAGATATTCATACCTGTATTGAAACGTGGATGGTCAGTGGCGTTACTTTAGTAGGTAAGTATAGGTAATAGATGTTAATAAAATTTTCATATTAATAGAAGTTTTCAATGTGAAATCTAACATTTGGTTTGGAGTTCTATTCTAGGTATATTCTACTAGTTCCTGGCAACTAGTGATCGCTTGTTAGTGTAGTGTTGTAGTGCAAATGAAACTTTGAGAAGTGATATGAAGTATTATGACTTCTCGTTTTTCCGGAAATTACTTTATCAGCGAAATTGTAAACGGCATCCTATATTATTTTTTTTTGTCATATTTTCAATCAGTATGACATTCTAAACAGAAACGCATATGGATCGTCAATTTGTATCACCAAGTCAACGAAAAGGTAACTCTTTTGTTAATTAATCTAGGTGGCTACGAATTTACGAAAATAGTCGAAAATTGTGAAATATGCACCGCCTAAATCCATTTTGGCCTAGATTGTACAGTAATACTGGCGCCCTCTAGCGTAATTTAATTGGTTTTTGGCGAGTAAGTCATTTTTTCCCATGTACCTTAAGGGTGTACACCTAGTATTCGACAGATAACAATTTTCCTATTACAATGATACTAAAATGTGGTTTAAGGAGGGGAAATAAAAAAAAAATATTGGGTCTATCAGCGAAGTGAACTGGACTGGAAAAATCTGATGCGAGTTCAGTTCGGTTCTCAAATGCGATGTTTATGTTATATTTCCATTCTCAGTCCGACAAGATTTGATATTATTGGAGTTTGCTACATAACGCTTGCTCCTATTTGCTAATATAACTACTAATACAAATTACAATAAGTTCCTTATTACCCTAGCCGTTTTTTGTTGACCCTTTGACGATGCAAAAGAACGAATGATTCCACGGCCAGATCATTCATTTCTGAAGAAGCTAGTAACCTGGTTAGCGAAACGTCAGGAACATAAACTTTCAAAAATATATAAATTATGGTAACAATTTCACATGACGATTCCTTGTATTGGTATAACTATTATTATATTACTAGAAACATCTGTTAAAATTTCAGTTGAAAATGAGTCTTGGTTAGCGGAAATGACCACAACTGACCACCTATTTTATTTTTGCAATATTCCCCGTAGTCCAGAAGAAGGAACACTATTTGATTTTTTGGTGTGATACATGCTTTGGATTTTCAACAAATGAAGTAATGAAGTTAGTTTCCGTAACTTTCAGTACTTTTTCGACAATCTGACAGTAGTCTGCATTACTTTTAAGCTGAAGGCATAATTGAACGTCGAAGAGATAAGTACATAATTACAACAGCTTAAAATCTTATATAGCAGTGGCAAGATGACGTAGGCCTCAAGTTTACATCAGCAAGTTAGAGTGACAGCAGTAGAACTATTACGGTCTGTGCCGGTCCTACGCTAAAAGAAAAAGAAATAAATTCACGGACCTTTTTTGTTCATGAAGGGCGCCATAAGCCTGCTACTGGTTTCGTTATAGATGGCGCTAGTGTCGTGTAAGCGAGCGCACCTTATTTTTTATAGTTTTTATATAATAGCTTATATATAGGTACGTTTTCTATTTCCCTGCAATTAAACGACATTTCCACGCAACGATTTTCAACTAAATATCAAGTGTTTGGTGTCATTGTATTTGGAAAAAGGTATCTATTGAATAATCACGGTATACCCTTGATGAACACGAAAACACGTTTTTGGCTTACCGGCCAAAATCCAATTAAATCGCGCTAGAGGGCGCCAGTAATACAATATCGTCCAACATCGATTTAGTCTGCATTTATTTCATAATTTTCGACAATTTTCATCAATTCAAAGCCGCCTAGTATATAAACAACAGTTATTTTATAGTTGCTTTGGTGATAAAAATCGACAATCAATACGTTTTTGTGTTCAAAATACTTCGGTCTTCCTCTCTTTCTTGAATCTTCCGGTGGATTCTTTAGCCTAACCTGATGACTTCCTTGCTATGTGACCCGCCCAGCTCCACTTTAGCGATTTTATTGTCATCGAGACGTCCTGTATTTTGGTTATGATTTTTAGTTCTTCTTATCCTTCCAAGTGACTCCTGAAATGCTTCTCTCCATTCGATTTTGGCATACTCGGATTCTCTCAGTATGTTTTATATTCATAGCCCCGAGAAATAATAAACAAATCAAATAGGTTGTCTATTGTATCTATCCGCAACAGCAATTTATAAAAACACCTAAAAGATTAATGTGGCGACACTTCTAAATAAACAAAATGAAAAATAATATAAACCATATCATTATTCACCATCAGTTTCGAATTAAGGATTTGTGGCTATAAATGCACTCATATCGTGCGCAGCCACTGCGAAAACAATAGCACCATTCCATCAAATACCTACTATCGGCCCATTATAAATAATAATTACTGCTGCGGAGACCTCGATGGCCGACACGTCGAACGCTCGATTAAATTTTGTATTGTTGCCTGAATGGGCCGTCAAACGGCCGCCGTTTTGATCGATCTGCACTTAATGTCTGTGCATTTGGCCGGTAGCTCCCCACGGTAGGTGTTATTAGATCGCTAGAGAAATGGCCGTAATGGCGAAGGCGGCGGTAGTGGTAAACCGGAGCGTTCTTGTTTCTACCTTTGGGCGTGATATTCAGCTCGGCTATATTAAACTCGATCCATCAGGGACTTAATCGCTTTCACACTTTCCCCTTCTTATCGCTACGCTCTGGGGACGTACGGAATGCACTCGGAAAATTCTTGGGACAGGAGACAATCAGTGAAAATATCTCTGTCGCTTAATAGGACCGGCACAGCAAAGGTTATTTCCGCGATTTAGTATTGGAACGTGCGCGTTTAAGGTTAATAGGGGGATTCACCCTATGGTAGTGTCGAGAGAGAAGTCATTTGATGTAACCAATGAGACGTATGGCAACATGTTTGTAATCTCAAAAGCTGACGACAATCTGAAATTTTATGCTGAAACTAAACATAAGAGAAACGGATGAGCGTATTAACGTCGTCAATGTTTAGAGGTGTCTTAATTATGAGTAGTATCATAATAGTAAAGGTAATAAAATAAGTATGTAATACAATTAATGCATAAAAGCTTTAATGCCGCACATTAATGCATGCACTAGGAAAATAATTTAATATCAATAAAACTCCTGTTTGTTCTTCGCAGTTCAATTATTCCTTTATATTCGTTAGAAACTAACGAATATAAAGGAATAAAAGAACTGCGAAGAACAAACAGGAGTTTTATTGATATTATAAACCAGTCACACATCTTCTCATATAAAATAATTTAAGATAAAAAGGTTTCTAATTACTGTCATTCATATAGAAACTAACGAATATAAAGGAATAAATAACTGCGAAGAACAAACAGGAGTTTTATTGATATTATAAACCAGTTCAATTTGCACACATCTTCACATATAAAATAATTTAAGATAATAAGGTTTCTAATTACTGTCATTCATATACATACACGTATATAGAGAACGAAGTGAAATCAGAGATTGAAAATTTATGAACTTATTTTTAGGTTTTGGTTACTTCCGGTTACACCGGAAATGGTGTTACCTCTCATATTTTAAATGGAACAGCCTGTATTTTATAGCAATATTGAATACCTTGTTAAATTTTAGGTTAATTGTATGTTGTCTGGCTAAATTTTAGGTAACATATTATATATATCGGTAGAGTTTATCGATAAGTTATACAAGGTGTTCTAATTATAAGAGCAAAGTTAAACTCTAGCAAAGTACTAAAAGTATCCTTTTTCAATTTGCAACCCTATCATATGAATGTATTTTGAAATTTTACGAAATATTTTAGGTAAAATATCTGTAAGATTTCGTATACTTAAAATGGATTTTTACCTACTTAAATCACAATAAAAATTCAAATCTAGCTTGCCTTGGGAACCAACTGAAGAACTGGAAATAAACAGAAATTCATTAACAACGCTTTTATGTTATTAATGTCTTTAGTCATTCTGATTAAATTAGTCTAAATAAAATTATAAGAGTGCTAACAATGAAACAGACAAAATTGAAAATAAAAGGACATCAATTTAATAAATTCCAAAAAATATTTATTTCTATTTGTGTAAATGTGAGTTAGCACATAACACATAGAATGCTATTCTATCTATATCTTGCATGTTCTCCTTATCAGTTACTAGGTACTCATACACTTTGTTGTTAATAGATCACCAAATGTGAAAATTCAGTAGCGTAAAGTCGGAGGAACGCGGTGGATATCTGGATGGTACATTAAGCACAATCCACCTATTTTCAAGATGACTTTAATAATGACTTAATACCTTAATAATAATTGTTCAATGAATTTCTGGTTATTTATAATTGTTCAGTTGTTTTCTGACGCAATCTAGATTTAGCGATGTTTTCAATTTATTTGTGATAATATTGATAAGTTTTCTAAATTCGACCTAAATCCATCATTAATTAAAAAAAGTTATTGAACATGATAAATCTGATACGATAGATCCATAAATCGGCATTCAACAATTAATAAAAAAAAATCTTCAGACATTTGAGTGCAGACATCAGAATTTTTCACAGATATCCTACTACTTAATTTTCGAAAACTCGAATTGAACCCAAAGAATTACAATGTTGACAACGAATGATATCAAGTGATGCTGGTGTGCTGTTTCTTCATACTTTGATTTATGGTAACATTATAAATGTAATTGTTTTTTGGTCATTTATCATTTTGAGGGGGTGGGTATTGAAAAGAATAACTTTTACAAAATAGAATTCTTTGTGATGTTCTTATATCTCTTCTTTTTATATATCAAGAACAAATCATTCGATCTTATTATCGATAAAAGTAACAACTGATCAAGTTTGGAGACACGACGTATATGCTTAACACGGCAGTATAATTGTAGTTTGCCCGTCAAACCTTATCTCATTTAATATATGTCTTTTGAACCTTCCTCTAAAACGGAAGTATAAATCATAGTTTTTCTCCCTATATTAAGCCTAGAGAAAGGCCTATAGAGAATCTACTGTGTCGTAGCTTAATATTTAGCAGATGGCCGCTCCGGGAATCATTGATTTTTTTTCGGTCCATTTCTGCTCTCGAGACGGACACAAAAAATCCATCGAACACTTCAACCCTTTTGATAGATTACCGGCTTAGTTCGTTTAGGATGGGATTCGCTCCACATTTCCGTTGATCATTTAACACCAGCGCGAAGCGCTTGGTCACGGCATTGATCTGTCACTAAAGCCCCGGAGTCGACGGCACCGAGCTCATTACTTTTACGTAACCGTATACGTCTGCAGGAGTCATGAAAGTGCACGTGAACGTCCGCCTTAACAAATGTTAGCGATATCGACAAACATTTGTTTACTTCACTGGACGTGGACGTGAAAAATGCCATACTGGTTGTGGTAAGCTAGCGCCGGCAATTTGTAGAAGTCGATTGGGTGGAAAAAGTCGAGATATTCACTCGTTTATACTGAGTAAATACTTACAATATGTTTATTTTTTACAAGGTTTGGTTTTTTATGTTAGTATCATTCACTGGCATAGAACATATTTCCGTACGAATCAAAGTTGTGAAGCAATAGCAACCTATATTTTTATATTTTTGTTAAACTGGCAAATCCTATTCATATGTAACCATTGTAAGTCTATATTTACGTTCCTTTAAGGGTAAATTTCCAAATACCTATGTACTATTACAAGGGAACAACATTTTTAACATTTGGACTCTGAATATACCGTACGAACAGTAAAAATACACTGGACATGTAGGCTATTGTGTAGCATAATTACCTTGCTTAGTAATAATCTACTTCGTATAGTAATTATACTAGGATAACACGGTAAACCGTTGAGCGTAGCCGCTGCTAATTGGCGTTTTTTCCAAGCTCGCATATACAGGGTCATTATAAATGATTGTAGTCGAAGTAGGCCGTGTCAATGTTATTAATTTTGTGCCGCTATTACCAACCAAATGTCAAACATAAAATAGGTTATGTATCCAAATTAACTTTTGTGCGTAGAACAGTGGGATTCCATTCAAATACAACGGCAACCAGCAATATTTACATTTGATTTTATGGAATACTTCGACTACAATCATTTATAATGACCCTATATTATAAGTGCAGCACCAACCCGCGCCATAACCTGAAACCTGAAACCTGAAACCTACTGAAAGGGGTTATATAGTTCATTTACTAGTGAAGGTGTGTTTAATCTTTGCAGATGACAAGTACCTTTCGTGTCTACTTTGACAATGCAGAGGCTGTAGAAGCGGATACAATCCTCGAAGCATTTTCGTTTTTATTTGCATTGTTATTTATTTTAAATAGCGAGTACCCCAAAGAAGTACGAACAACTATGAAATTGTGCCAAAAATACTTCTTAAAACTGTACCCGGACCGTGGAAGAGCCACTACAAAGAGGAAGGCCAGTACGTTCCTCAACAATCTGAATAACTTTGTATCTTAGAATATGCTTTTTTATGTACCACAGAATTTTTTTCCATATGTAAATATCTGAGATTGGAGATACAACATTTCAATTTGAGATTTGGGCAAAAATTACATTTAAAACAACGACTCCGCAATTCATTTTTAATTGAAAAATAAGAAAATGATAGTTCATCCAGTAGGTACGTTAAAACAAAATTCTGAGTATGGAGTTTTTAGAGCACTCACAACACTTTATAAAGAAGAACAATATCTCAAAATTTACGTCCATTATAATGCCGTGTAGCAGCTCCCTATCTGCAAATGTACACCTTTCTATTTGTTTCCGATAGAGTCAATTAATTTTTTGTTGGTCGACTAAGCCACAAGATAAACATTATAAGAAAATAACAAATGAATTAAAAAGGGTATTAGAAAGCTTATATCTGCAAATATGTCTCTATGGCCAGAAATCAGGTGGCATGAACTTGAAATACTTTACACTTCTTTTTTAAAGGAGTGCGAAACGACTTAAAGGGTTGGATGGTTGTCCTGACGGCGGGTACGACTTTCACCATTATTCATCCAATAATTTCATGTTGTATCAGTTGTATTCTAATTACATACTTTATATGTAGTTATGACTTATGAAGTGTGTGAAGCAGCTGAACTTTTACCGGCCAGGATTAATGCAACAATTTGTGAATACATAGAAAAATAAAAATTGTGAGCTTTAAATACAATTGCGGTTCATATTCGATTCTGCGGCAGTTTTTGCTGGTCCTCAAAGTTGAAAACTGACCCAGAACATCCTACTAGATGTTCTGCATAGTGCAGACAACCGCAAGGCAGAACATTATAAACAAAAATTACAAAAATGTTTTTATTCAGCAGTACATAAAATTCACGACGGAAAGATATTAAGGCAGATGTGATATATACATATTATACATGATAGCGTACTATTGTTCGAGTCTTGAAGGTGATTATTCAATGGTTGGGTTTATCAAAGTCCGTTTAAACTACAAGCCGAGGGAAGGTGTCAAGTATTTCGTATGTCTCGTATCGGTTGCTTAAAATTGCATTGAAAAGCACAAAAGACACGCGGAGCTTTTCTAAATTTGAATTAGTTTTATTATATAATGTTTTTTTTCTGATTTACCAAATTTATTCGCCTTTTGTATATAAAATGGGGCGAAAGAACCAATCCAGCATTATTGATTTATTGTAAAATTGGTCAATTGATAATTGACAACAAACATTATATGGGGAGCCTCACTGCGGTCCTGCACGTAAATAATAACTACCGGGCATGAGCCATCAGCATCAGGCCCAGCTCCGCACTCCGCTGCCGATGTCCGCCTTCGGACAATTGTAATTACTGTTTAACACACGGTAATCGCTTTACCAATATTAATTTCCACCGATTAATTACGAAAACAATTTATGCCGCGCGGACTGCATCCTCGATTACACTTCTGCGAGCGCGTTTATCGGGATTATTGCGTTTCGTTCGGCGGCGGAATGCACCTGAGCCTGGATTTATGTAAGTGCACTCGAGTTATTGATTGCGGCCGTCGTTAGCGTACTCTTATTTGCGGCCAACGGTTGGGGCGGAGTGGAGTTCGCTGAGGGGCAACCATCGTATAGACAAGGGGGGAAACTCGATGTATTTTATTGCGTTAGGGTCCGTCACAGTACGTACCTACCTTAAGTACTCTGTGGTGGTCATGGCGCACCCCACCGGGTTTGATATATTAAAAATGGAAGAAGAATTCCACTCGGAAAACACTTTTCCATAGTGAATGATTGAAGTCGATTGCTCCCCAAAGGGTAAGAGGATGATAAGAAATAGAAATGTGTCCCAGGAAGATCAAACGTCTGTGCATTAAACATTTGAAAGACCCGTCGATGTGAAATATTATCATATAATACACAATATTGATTTAATAGAGATAATCTAAGAATCGTATTATATAGTGCATTTTATAATTTTATGCTTATTATTTTTTCAAATCAGTTTTTAAAATTAATTTCTTCACGAGCAAATCTTTTTCACATAAATGTGAGTAATAAGCTTTTTCTCAACAACGCTCATAAAGTAAACAAAAGTTGATTTTCTATCATTTTGTGTACATGATTTAAATTACTTGTTTTATTGACGCCAACATTAAACAACATTATCAACTCAGGATACAGTCAGTAATATCATTTCGATCATAACCGGCGCATCCGCCACAATTTAGTTGTAAAAAATGGTAAACTAATTATTGATCAACATAAATTTGTTCCATTATGGATTCTCTAAATTCTAGAATAAGCGCCATAAAATGTTCCATGCTCAGAAAAACAATTACAGTAATTGTTTATAATTTAAAGAAATAATTTCTGCCGGCTGTAGTTATTTAAATAACATAAAAAACACTTTATTTTTGTTTTTACTGCAATATATTTGTATGCCACGAATATTTTCTATTAACTGACTATCCTGAGAAACAGCACAAAAAACGAACCGATTCTGGTATGCTTGTTTTGCGTAGGATCTGAATCTAAAGGCAGAAATGTTGAACTAATTTTTGCAGTTTCTGCATATTTTTTTTGTACTGATTTTCTCAAACTACTACCACAATTTGCTTTATTATTTTAATTTATTTTATATGCAGCTTGCACAAAAAATAGCACACCAGGATCACATGTCGATTTATCCGATTCCATTTCAAAAAAATTCAAATATTGGAAATCTGTGGACTTTTCTGATATCACAGAGTTGGGCATTACCCACGTAATCCGAGTAGAGTTTCATTAATAATGAAATCACTCGTCACTGGTTACTTGCAGAAACGAGTATCAGTCGTCAATCTTTGCCCGTCAATCTTCAATTATTTCGTAGCCAGTAACGTTTTCTGCTATGCCCGACTAATCCTTATATAACGACGGGCTTTAAAAATGTGGTAGGTAATATTGGAAAGTATGTACGATATTTCAATAAATGTAACACTCTTTTTGGTGCGGTCGAGAGGACTCTAAAAGAGAGATCTTCGTATCTATGTAAAAGTAGGTATATTAAAAACACGGTAAGTAAACGGATCTTTATAATTTTTTATGGTCTGCAGTTACAGCTTACTATTTTTAGTTTGAATTCTGTAAGTTCCTACAACTTTTAAATAAGTATTGAAGTTTATTAGACATTAGCTGTACATTGTTGGATCTTCCCAGTTGTATTAAACTATTTGGGTCAACTATATTTAAGTGTTAATAGAGACGTAGAAACAAAACAAAATGTGATGCAGAATTTGTTGACAATTTGTGTTCACATTACGTTAGTAATGCAACTCATAAGATCTGCAACCTAGGTTTTGACATTAAACGTTTTTAAGTTATGAAGGTTGTAGTGCTTTAAATTTGTAACATTTGAAAAAAATCATTAGCAGTATTTGAGTCTAATTTGACTTGGTGACTTGGGCAGTGACGGCCAAAACATATTTTTAAAAGCTGCCATATATATTATTATTCTTTACTAAAAAGCTGTATTCTGTCTTACTTTACTTTCTTAAGGCGACTTGTACAGCGCTCAAAAATAGTGTATTTTTTCAGCTGAAACGTTCTTGGAACGCTTTGACATAGAATCGTGAAATTTGCATATACTTATAGAAAAGGAGCTCATCTAGGTGCTATTTGAGAGTAAATAAAATAGGTACTTTTATTAAATTCATACGCAATTTTTTTAAGTCCCATGCCGGCCAACTTAATAGTACCACCCCTACTTGGCAGGAGACACCCTTTGTTCTGAACTAGTAAGAAGAGAATAAAAAGTGGCACCGCAGTATGTCTCGCCAAAGGTAGAAATAATACATTCTACATTAGTTCAGCACCTTTGAGGGGTACTGGTGGTTTGTTTTACTTGAATTATCGCTATTACTTGAATTAACAACCGATTTCAGTAAACAATGCATTTTTGGAAAACACACAATGTGCTGAGTATATAGTAGCATTGAATAATAACTTATCAAGAACGGCAAAGCCTCTGCGCCCGTAAAAACAGTCTCCGTTCGGCTGTTTTGTGGCGACCTCTTTGATTCGCGCGCGGCCGAAGTTGGTACTAACTACAACACGTGCACGTTGTCAAGTCCCGCTATTGTGCTACGTCGCTTCGGTCTTACAACAAATACATGTTGATAATAAACATTTATTTTAACAATAATACAAACAAAATAAAATACTATTTAACCAGAAAGAATTTGAATTTTTCGGTGTGGTTGTCACGTTTTGTGGCTTTCACATTTTTTTCTATTTCCCACTGTATATTATCAAAAGTATAAGATTCTATGTTCTTAATAACATTGTCGCCGCATTTGAATTTTTTAAATGATGTGTTGAACATTATTACTACGTCGCTAATATATTTTATAAAATTTTCGGTCGGCGCATTTTCTTTAGCCCACTATCGTAGTTACTACCGCCAGTATTTGAAAAATAATTCAGATCATTTCAATAGATGTATTTGATATTTACATATTTGTTGTAAGATAAATAGGATCGTAGGAAATTTGAAGTACCAATTTAAAGACGAAATATCCTATGTACCGCCGACCGAATATATACTCGGTATGTAGTAAAATAAATCTACAATGAATTCAAATTTGCTCGAAAAAAAGAGAAAACAAAAACAGAAGTAACTTTTTTAACAATACTGTATCTAATTAGCTGTATCTAAGAAGTAATTTTATTGAATTTGCAGATTATATTCACAGCGAATTTTAAAACTATGTTAGGCCAGAAATAATCAAGTATGTATATCAAACTTTGAAAAATATTGTAAAAGTATTAAACTGAATTGCCTTGATTATAATTTTTAGGAAGAGCATTTCGAGATAGTATTTTCCTTCTAACTGAAACTTGGAAGTCTGTAGCAATATTAATGTATCCACCCCGGTTTTGCCATTCATTTGTTCGGCGGACATCGTAAACGGGGAATTTAAAATAACTAATTTCGTTATCTTTTAGGCGATTTTGATTACAATTTAGGTCAACATAATAATTATTGCCTGCTATGGTAATTGAGGTAGAGCGCGGAAAAAAATACGACTTCTCCGCTAACCTAAAACTGACAAATGAGCATTGCACTAACCACAACACGGGTCGCGCCATCTATTGCTAATTTGCCTGCACTACATTCACTGACCTAAAACTGAGAACTGAGCGCAGGCGTTAACCTCAACACAGGTCGCACCATCTATTGCTCAGGTTACTGCTGTGTTTTGCCGAAACCTATTACTTTGCCAGTCTAGTTAGTCTTCAGTCAACGATGGTAGTCAAAATTACTACCTCAAAACTTCCATTAGTTTTTTATTTAATGAAAAACAAATATAGATAAAATTTTGTTTTAGGTATGAATATGAGTTCTTACTATGACAAGGAAGATCCCCATGTTTTCCCATGTTTGTGATTATGTTGAGCAAGGTTCTATTAAATAATCGGTTATTTAGATACAAGTAGGTTTCAGTTGGATTTAGTAGTTTAGAGACATACGGAATATGTACACTTTTTGTGAAACGATATTTTTAATACTCATAAACTGAAAGCACACATAAACAATCTATTGCTAAAGTTTACATTAACATACAGAGTGTTTACATATACATATGCTTCCAATTGAAACCGTATCCAAGGCACAAGACGACGTTATTAGTGGAACCCGACACCCACTTAATAATAAATTAGGCAATCTAGAAATACCAAAGAAAAACTCATTACAACGCAACGGCCGAAACTTATCTCGTAAATGTTGCCGCGGAAACGGCAAGTCGGCCGGCCGAACCCGAGCGAAAATATCACCTGATTTAACGACGTACCAGCATGTCGTAAACTTCATCGTGTAATTATCAACTGAGGCGACCAAATTCGCCCAAAACACACTTAATATTTGATTCCGCCCACTGATAATGCGGCGGGCGCATTACGACGTTAATAACCGCACGAGATACCCTGATCATCGAACGGCTGCATCATAACCCGGTGATTATAGGCAAATCCACCCATAATTGAAATGTTCAGCCATGGCCAATTATTGAATATAAACGGAATAGCTCGTAGTATATTACGGGAGATTCCTGCATAATATTATTTTTGAACGCTCCGAACTGTCCTACATAAATATATCCTCTATTTCATAATTTAATGATATCTTATGCATAATTAGATATATTTAGATTAAATTTTTAGGAAGTATCATTTCTAGCTAACAAGGATGTATCTTGGCATCTTATTATTATTTGTGAATTAATGCTGCAGAATCAAGTACAAAAAATCTGATGTGGCCAGGCACATGACTTTATCATACAATATATAAAATTAATAGTTTAGCTGC